>CM054143.1:2095543-2123043 GCA_028751875.1 Rapana venosa | reverse complement strand
GCGAACGCACGCAGAACATCTTGCGCACACGTTAAATCCTGTTCCGCTTTTCTTAAGAGTAGGCCAATGTGTGCCGGTGGGAACAGATGACAGAATTTACAAAAACCGCATACACACGGGGATGGATGTAAAAGAGCACATAAGCGCTTATTCCATTATCCTCGATATGAAAGAATTTTTAAAAAAATTCTTAAATTAAGAGATTTTACGCTTGGGTGGTCATGAAGGAGATGAAGGATGCTGTTGAAAAGTAGGGAGAGATATGAGGGGACAGTGTCAGGTAGGAAGTAAGTGCGTTTTGAGGCTGGATTTGAAAGTATCAAGTGAAGGCTTTTGGCTGAGTTCCTACCTTGGTGATGAAACTAGTTTTGTCTGTGATGCTCTACATACATTTCCATCACTGGAGTCTGTACCCCTAGAACCTGTGTGTTAGTGTGTGTAGTGCATCTGTACCCCTAGGACCTGTGTGTTAGTGTGTGTAGTGCATCTGTACCCCTAGGACCTGTGTGTTAGTGTGTGTAGTGCATCTGTACCCCTAGGACCTGTGTGTTAGTGTGTGTAGTGTATCTGTACACCTGTACACCTGTACCGTAGTGTATCTGTACACCTGTACCGTAGTGCATCTGTACACCTGTACACCTGTACCGTAGTGCATCTGTACACCTGTACCGTAGTGCATCTGTACACCTGTACACCTGTACCGTAGTGCATCTGTACACCTGTACACCTGTACCATAGTGCATCTGTACCCCTAGGACCTGTGTGTTAGTGTGTGTAGTGCATCAAGCATGTAGGTTAAAAGTCCCTTCATCTGTGGTCAGTGAATGGTTAAATGTAACATCACCAACAGTTTGTTGTATGCTTTCTGTGGGGAGTAAGCCAAAGTCAAACTTTCTTTTGAAGAAAGCTAGGGTTTGACAAGATCGATTAAACTGCGTGAACATTTCAGTATATATGTAAATAATGTAACATGAATATTCAACTCTCTGTCTCAGTCTCTATCGGTATGTCTGTATGTATATATTGCTTTGTTTCTTTTTCTGTCTGTCTGCCTTTCTGTTTCTCCTCCTCTCTGTATCACACACACATACGCACGCACGCACACAACACATACGTACATACACTCACACACGCTTTCACACACTGGACAAACAATATAGAAGGATCCTTGAACTAAGTTATGTAAGTCACAAATAGCAAAATATATACAGCATTTGGACGAAAGGATATGTATGGCGCAATAAACAAAAGATTCATTTTCTTCTAGCACTCGAGGCCCTGTCATCTCTCTCTTCTTCTCAGTCTCTCTCTATCTCTCTCTGTCTCTCTGTCTCTCTCTCTGTCTCTCTCTGTGTCTCTCTCTCTGTCTCTCTCTCTGTCTCTCTCTGTCTCTCTTTGTCTCTCTCTCTCTCTCTCTGTCTCTCTCTCTGTATCTCTCTGTCTCTTTCTGTCTCTCTCTTTGTCTCTGTCTCTGTGTGCCTCTGTCTGTCTGTGTCTCTGTCTCTGTCTCTGTCTGTCTTTCTCTCTTTCTGTCTGTCTGTCTCTCTTTCTCTCTCTCTCTACTCTCTGTCTGTCTGTCTCTCTCTCTCTCTCTCTCTCTCTCTCTCTCTCTCTCTCTCTCTCTCTCTCTCTCTTTCTCTCTTTCTCAGTGCTGTCTGTTGTTCTGTTTTGCTGTCAGGAGGCAAAGAGTGCATGTCATCATCTCACATGGCTTTTAGCCTGTCAGTCCCTTTGTGCCTGTCATCAATGCTGCATTGTGCCAAGAGACAGACAGACAGTAAGAGAGAGAGTGGGGAATACACATACTGACAGACAGAGTCTGAGAGAGACAGGCAGAGAGAATCAGAGAGAATGAGAGAGAGACACACACACAGAGAAATATTCAGAGAGATGAGAGATAAAGAGAGAGACAGAGACAGAGATAGAGAGACAGGGAAAGACAGAGAGACAGAGAGAGAAACGGACGGACAGAGAAGAGAAAGGAAGAGAGAGATACAGAAAGAGTGAGAGAGAGAGAGAGAGAGAGAGAGAGAGACAGAACGAGTGAGGGAGAATGAGTGAGAAAGTGATAGAAGAGTTAGAGGGAAAGAGAATCTTTCTTTCTGTATTCTTTCTTTATTTTTCAAGGGTAACAGAATAAGCATTCGCATACTTTTTTTTCATCTGGCCATTGCCCTGATTAGGGACTAAGAGAGAGACAGAGACAGAGAGAGACAGACACAGACAGACAGACACAGACAGACAGAGAGACATGCAGAGACAGACAGACACAGACACAGACAGACAGACAGACACAGACAGACAGACACAGACAGACAGACACAGACAGACAATGACAGACAGACAGAGAGACAGACAGAAAGACACAGACAGACATACAGAGACAGACAGACAAACACGGAGACAGACAGAGAGAGTGAGAGAGAGAGAGAGATCCAGAAGCTTCTATTCTGGAATCCTGCTTTGTTGTGTGCCTTCAATGAAAACAATGGTTCCGTTTTGACATTCCTTTTTGGAGGCTAGTGTGACAATGTGTTGAAAAGGTTTCTCTATTCTACTGTTATGTGGGGATGAGAGTGGTGGTGAGGGAAAGGTGGGGTAGGGGGTGGTGGTGGTGTGTTCTACTTCCTGTGACATCCCTGTGCTAGATATTCCCCTGTCAGACGTTCTTTTGTATGGCATTAGGTTGTTTGTTTGTCTGTACGTCTGTTATCTGCTTGGAAATTGTCTGTCTGTCTGTCTGTTGTCTGTCTGCCTCTCTCTCTTTCTTTCTTCTCTCTCCTCTCTCTCTCTCTCTCCCTCTCTCTCTCTCTCACCTCCCTCCCTCTCCCTCTCTCTCTCCACCTCCCTCACTCTCTCTCTTCTCTGTCTCTCTGTCTCCTTCTCTCTCTGTCTCCCTGCCTCTATCTTCTCTCTCTCTCTCTCTCTCTCTCTCTCTCTCTCTCTCTCTCTCTCTCTCTCCCTCTCTCTGTCTCTCTGTCCATCTCTGTCTCTTTATCTCTCTGTCTCTCTCTATCTGTCTGTCTGTGTGTGTCTCTCTCTTTCATAATAATATTTTAAAACAAGAACGAACATGGTATTCAAAGCTTTGCAATTATGTGTGCTGAGGTTTCTCATTGCACGCATTACAAATAAACACGGGGAAGGATTGTTTTTCTTGAAGGTTTCTGGTTTTTTCATTTCCATGCAGTGCTGTGTGTCTTTTATGTTGGCAGCTAATGGCCTCTGGTGAGAGAAGTCTTTGAGTCCAATTTCAGTTTGAGATTGAATACTCTGTCTGTCTCTCACTCTCTCTCTCTCTCTCTCTCTCTCTCTCCATCTCTCTCTCTTCTTCTCTCTCATCTCTCTCTCTTCTCTCTCTCTCTCTCTCTAACACACACGCATGCACGCACGCTCACGCACACGCACTCACGCGCACGCATACACACAGCACACACACAAACGAACGGATAGAAAGACATAAAGGAAAAAGGCGAAAGATAGGGAAGGAAAGAAAAAGAAAAAAGACTGAAAGAAGAGAAGAAAAAGAATAAATCAAAGAACAGATAGTAGAAGGAAATAAAGACATACAAAATCCACACGTCAGAATCCACAAACAGCTGGCCTTTTCAAAGGTTGCCATTTCGTCAAGCAGGCTACACAACACAGTGACAGCATATTTCATCCACATAAGCTCGACAACACCTGATTTTCATCAACTGATTCAGTCTCACTTCAGCCACAGAAAAACGTTCTTCAACAATGTGTGTTGTTCTCATTACGATTTGAAATCAAGAACGAGGACTGTAAGGTCATAGCACCCCAAAAAACATGTAAAACATTAATACAAGATGTTTACAATGGGGAGCAGTGTTGTTTCTTTTTCATTCAATTAGCGTCAAAGGACAGGAATGTCAGTCTTTGATCAAAGACATCTGGTTTTATATTGTCATCCCAAAAAAATCGAAAGAAGCCTTTTATTATAGCCATAACAGACAATGACAATGACAAATTATTTTATTTCGAGGATAATGAATAAGCACCCATGTGCTTTTATACATCCAAGTCCAGCCCTTTGGGATATATATATATATATATATATATATATATATATATATATATATATATATATGTGTGTGTGTGTGTGTGTGTGTGTGTGTGTTGTATGTATGTATGTATGTATGTATATATATATGATAATAAAATAAAATAAACCTAATACCAATACACTCACACAGTCAACGGGAAAAAATACCCCCACACAGAAAACCCAATCAAAATCACAAAGAGAGAGAGAGGAAGGGAGGGAGGGAGAAAAAGCAACAACAAATAATAAAAGAAAGCAAAACAGAACAAAATCAAAAAAACACAGAAACAACAACAAAACAATAGCAATGAAACCAGAGCAAAATAAAAGCAGCAACAAAAACAACAACAAGGGGAGAGGGGACAACCTAGAAAACAGACGAGGGAATAAACAACAACAACATCCTCCCAACCACCCCTCCCCCCTCCTTATAAAACTAAGTTGGTTAGTCGGTGCATCTCTGGCTAAAGCGCATCTTTCTTTCTTTCTTTCTCTTTTTCATGCCAGGTTCTATCATCAAGTTTTTTTTACAACAAGAAATCGAATGGCAAAATAAATAGTATGCCAACAAGCACACACACACACACACCACACACACACACACGCACACACACACACAACACACACACAACACACACGCACGCACACGCACACACATACGTACCCACACACACACATATGTCGAAAAAAAGTAAGAGAGAGGTGGACGAGGGGATGAGGAGGAGGAGAGAGAGAAATATGTAGAGATAGAGAGGGAGGGAGAGAAAGAGACAGACATACAGGAAGACAGACAGGCAGACAGATACAGAGGCAGAGACAGACAACACATTGTTATTATATATATATATATATATATATATATATAGAGAGAGAGAGAGAGAGAGAGAGAGAGAAGAGAGAGAGAGAGAGAGAGAAGAGAGAGGGGGAGGGTTCATAGGCAGAGGAAATTGGTTTGATATATGAACTGATAAAAACTGACACAGTGGGAGTAAAAGGAGAAATTGCATACACGCTCCAAATGGATTTCTGTATAGAATGTTCGTAAACTTCACATACACAACATCAACAACAACAACGATAATAACAACAGCAAAACATAATGCGGACAAAACAACAAAACAACCACAACACACACACACACACAAACACACACACACAACACACACATACACACACACACACTCACAACACACATACACACATACACACACACACACACACAACACACACACACACACACACACAACACACACACACACACACATCCCTTCTTTCCTGATGACACTACCAGTCTGAAGCCAGCACCCATCAGACGACAGTTTCTCCAGCGCTCTCTCACCCACAAACACCAGCTGCCTTTTTGCACACAGCTGCCATGTCTGACTATCAAATGCCAGTGACTCTGATAACAAAGTCTCCAGTCTTGTCGTTAGTAGAGGGGGCTTAGTTGGTGGAGTCCTGCGTATGTTAGCTCAGAACAGGCACCACTGAACACCACCAAAGTGACCCAGCAGCAGTGCAGGACCCCTCTGGCTGGTAGCCCCACGGCGGCCTGATAGTGATGGGCTCCCTGTGGACCTCCTACCCTGAGGGTGAGACATAACAAATATGGGTATGGCTGTGGCGGGGAGATTGAAATGAGCGGAGTGGGAACAGCATGACGGGGATGTCACAGAAGATGAGGCAGCAAAAAAAAAAAAGGTTTCAGTCTTTCTCTACCATGATGTTGCGGTTGTAAGGTGTGCAGTGGCTCAGTGGTTTGTGACATGATGGAACTTAGAGGGCATAGATCCACACGCACGCACGCACAGATGTCCATATCACACAATAACACGTATTGCGCGCCACATCCAATAATGCCATAGATCTGCTAACCAGCCAGTTGGTTTGCAGCTGATGTTAATAGCGAGGTCAGCGTCATCAGAAGCAGAGAAGCTGGATCACTGTGTCCCTGCACACGGGGCTCAGCATCCCTTCTCTGCATCAGTCTGTTGGTCAAGTCACATTAAAAGGTAAAGATGTTCCATAACCTATAAGGTCGTAGTGGAGCGAGGCGTCAGAGACCTCACTTCTCTAGGGTCAGCATATTGAGGGCGGCGCCCATCTCCTCTCCCTCGCTGCTTTACCTTCCCTGACCCTAAAGAGGGCAGGTACCCATTAACAGCTGGGTGAACTGGGGTACTGTACTGAAACCAAGGCGTGCAAACGGTCACCCACCCAAGTGGTAACCACGCTCGATGCTGCTTAACTTGGCCGGGGGAAAGTGAGTGCTCTGACCACTGAGCTACCCCGTCCCCTCAAGTCACAATACACAGCACACATCTCATCATTCTGAAATTCGTGCTGTCATTTTGTATTGTTCATGTTATCTCTTGAGAAGAAAAGGGACAGAGAGAAACGAGTTCTTAAGATGTGTGCTTTGTTTTGATATCTAGGACTTCTATTTGGGGGAAACTTGCTTTGTCGTGTCTTTCAGATAACGACAATGATTCTGATATTAATATACATTTTGTGTCTTTAATGTGATAGTTTGTTGAAAAGGATTACCATATCTTCTTAATCTCTTATGTAAAGATGGGAATGATGGTGAAAGGATGAAAGAGTAGATGGGAGAAAAGTGTGTGTGTGTGGGGGGGTATTTCCTGTGACGACCCAAGGCTGCTATACTGTGGTCTATTTGTCTTGGTATCTGACCCCTCTGTTGTCTGTCTGTCTACCTGTCTGTTTGTCTATCTGCCTGCCTGTCTGTCTGTTTGTCTGTCTATCTGTCTACCTGCCTTTCTGTCTGTTTGTCTGTCTGTCTGTCTCTGTCTCTCTCTGTCTGTCTGTCTCTCTCAGTCTCTCACTGTCTCTGTCTCTGTCTTTCTCTCAAACTACGAACATGCTCTTAGCAGATGGCTTGAAGAAAGTCATGTGCGCTAGCTTCTCTCCGTAGTAAATACATTTAAAGCTAACACAGAAAGATAAAAAGAGAAAAAGAAGAGGGGAAAAAGAAAGCACGAACGTAAAAAGACAGAAGAAGAAAGAAGAAGAAGAAGAAGAAGAAGAAAGAAAAGAAGAAGAGAAGAAGAAGAAGAAGAAAGAAGAAAGAAGAAGAAGAAGAAGAACAACAACAACAACAACAACAACAACAAGAAGAAGAAGAAGAAGAACAACAACAACAACAACAACAACAACAAGAACAAGAAGAAGAACAAGAAGAAGAAGAACAAGAACAACAACAACAACAAGAACAACAACAACAACAACAACAACAATAACAACAACAACAACAAAAAGAAACTTAGGAGAGAGACAGACAGACATACAGACAGACAGACAGAGAGCAGAGACAGAGGCAGACAGAAAGACGATGTGAAAACATGGACTAAGACTGAAAGGCCATCACTGCCTAACGCCAAAAAATCCAACTCCGAAGAAATCCAAAAGAAAGATGTTGACACTGTGGGAACATGTTCCCCCTCAGAGTAGCATAGTCATTGCTAAAAACAAGACTGTCAATCTTGGAGGACATTTAGTACTCTAGCCAGAATTGTCATCAGAAAAAAATCAATAGAAATTTAGAAAGGCAGCATCTGGTCACCATAACGGAAGACAGGCTGTGGCAGTAAGGAAGAACAACCCTCCCTGAAACACAGTTGGTTTGTCGGGGCAGGGAGGGGGGTGCACGTGTCTGATTATCTTTCTTTTTCTTGCCGTTTGTTTTCATAGGAGGGTGTTGTCGTCAATGTGTGTTGCTGATGTTGTTGTTGTTGGGTGTTTTGTTGTTGTTGTTTTTTTGGGGGGGCAAGATATCAACTGGCAGAGGTGAACAAAACACATCAACATGTAAACACATCACAGAAGCAAAATTTAATGAAAAAAGAGAGCACAACAGCTAGAGAGAGAGAGAGAGAGAGAGAGAGAGAGAGAGGAGAGAGAGAGAGAGAGAGAGAGAGAGAGAGGGGAGAGAGAGAGAGAGAGAGAGAGAGACCCATTTGACATATCATCGCAATCTACTTGTTTCTATAGCTGGCCATTTCAGTAGAAGACGGCTAATCGAAAGCCACATGCACAAAGAAGAGGAAATCAAAGCCTTCCTTGCACTGATAATAGGGGACGGGATAGCTCAGTGGTCAGAACACTCCTTTTCCCCAGCTAAGGTTAAGCAGCACTAAGCCTGGTTACCACATGGATGGGTGACCGTTTGCGCACCTTTGCTTCAGTACAGTCCCCCAGTTCACCCAGCTTTAAATGGGTACCTGCCCTCTTTTGGGTCAGGGAAGGTAAAGCAGCGAGGGAGAGGAGATAGGCGCCACCCTCAATATGTTGGCCCCTAGAGAAGCTGAGGTCTCTGACATCTCGCTCCCCTACGACCACATAGGTAATAGGACACCTTTACTTGTTTGCACTGATAAGCAAACAAAAGCTTTGGATTAACGAGTAGGGCTGGAGAGCAGGGTGGTCAGAGCATTGAACTCGAGATCTGAGGGACTGGGGTCGAGCCAGCACCCAGGCGCCCATTCAAGGGGATTTTCCCTGAAGCTAACATCAGGACCAATCCACTCCCACTGAAAGTCCTTCAGATGAGACTATGAACTAAAGCCCCGTGTGCGAACGCATGCAGAACATCTTGCACACACGGTAGTAACCTGTTCCGCCTTTTAGAAGAATCGGTCATGTATGCTGGTGAAAGTGAATGACAACGTTTTACAAAATTGCATGGACACGGGGACTTGAAATTAATCCATAATTTTCATGAATTTAATTTTGAAAAAACTGCAAATAAAAGTCATCTCTTTCATTGGAAAGTCTAGAACAATCCGTTCACAAGCATAGGCACAAGGATAGCCCTGCACTCAATGTATAAAAGAACGAACATAGGCATTTATCAAATAGTTGTGTTTTTTAAACAAAAAAATGGAACAACTATGCCTCAAAAGAAATTTTCTGTTCATGTGAATATCTCAAGGGCTGTCAAGCTTCTATTATTTTCTCAGCAAATTCGGATACCTGTATCCTCAAGGCATTACCCTCCAGCTTGATTTATTTGCCTTTTTTATGAACACTTGACAGAGAGGCATGGAATTAGTGGAGAAGAAAAAGAAGTCCTCACAGTATCCCATGGGGAAGAATTCCCTGTGCTGTTTGGAAGCCAGTATTTTCTCATCATTGGCAGCCATTGCTGTCAGCGACCCCTGCTGGCAAGGGAAGAGGTGGCTTATGCCCCCTGTCATTGCCTGAAAAGAGGCAGGGGAGCGAATGAGGGAAGGGGTGCAGCAGGGGCGATGATTTGAGGCGAAGGGATTAAAGTATGGTCATCTTATTGTGTCAAGAGCTGTGAATAGTGATTTTGTTCTTGAAGACTAGTTGGTGCGCTACATGGTGACGTGAGGTGTGTATGTGTGTAGGCGCGCGTTGCTACACGGAACGAGATCCTTCATGTGCAAGCAACTGCTTTTTTTTTGGTCCCTTGTATTGCAGGTTATATTCTCTCCTAAAACATGGACATCTCCATCAATACACAATGGTCAGTTCCTGTGCAGTATGTAGCATGTGGACATTGTGATTTGTGTACACATCTCAAAGTATCAATTGTGTTGCAGTGATTTTAAGTTCAGAAAAAGGATGTAGAAATATAGTTATCTTAATTTTCTTTAATAGTACTAGAACAAAAGCAACAGAATTACAACCACCAAAAACATGTCCAGTTTAAAAGGTAGCTGCTTTAGTCTGCCGACAGGGTGGGGAATTTCTAAACAGCCATGCAACCAAAAATGTTAATTGTTCATCCAGTGTATGCTCGCACATGGATTCCCGGGCAGGGTGAGCGAGACAGGGAGCAGTGTGAGTGACTCGACTTGTAGAGCTTTGGAATTCACACCAAAAAGTACTACTACCTTTGAAAATGGTCACTGACAATGTCAAAATACACAATCATCGTACTTCTCTTGGGTTTTTAAAAGAAACGGTGCTTTTGCTTTTTAATATCTTCATGGAAAAACAACCATTTTCTCAAAACTATTGCTAACTATTATGAAAGTTCTTAATTACAGATTCTTAAAAAAATATTTGATTGTCTATCTCCATTGTTACAAAAGGAAAAATACAGATTGCATTTGATTACGATCAGGATTATTCAGCTCCACTCTGAAGATATATATGTATTGATTTGGGGGGTTAGCACGACTGTTTGTGACTTTTCACACAACTGTATTTGATTACAATCAGGTTTATTCAGCTCCACTGTGAAGTTATATATTCATTGAGTTTGGAAGTTAGCATGACTGTTTGTGACTTTTCACACTATTGTATTTGACTGCAATCATATTTATTCAGTTTCACTATGAAGTTATGTATTCATTGACTTTGGGGTTAAAACAACTGTTTCTGATTTTTGACACAAATGAAACGCCGTAGTGTTTGAGCGACTGTTCGTGACTGTTGACGCAATGGAAACGCCATAACGTATAATTATGGGTGTGCCTAAGCCTTGACTGGCAGTTGACTGATGAGGAAACAATGCCCTCTTCTAGCACTGCATGGCTGATCCAGTGAGGACAAAATGAGGTCTGGTCACTTGAGTCTTCAAGGATGGAGGAAGCTGGAGAACCGAAATGAAAGAAAGAATACTGGAGTCTTGAATGTGATTAGAATGATCTGGGAGCAGTCATGTTAAAGAAAGGGAAAGGGCTTGAGCACTGTGTAGTTGTACCTCCTGTATGGATTACATGCTGGGTTGGGTTACCCAGTAAAGCACCGGATAGCCTGTTTTTGTTGTTGTTTTGTTGTTGTTGTTTTATTCTTTTATATCGAGGATAATGGAATAAGCACTTATGTGCTTTTTTACATCCAGTCCCCGTGTGTATGCGGATTCGTAAATTCTGTCATCTGTCCCCACCAGCACACAATGGCCTACTCTTACGAAAAGCGGAACAGGATTTAACGTGTGCGCAGGATGTTCTGCGTGCGTTCGCACATGGGGCCTCGGTTTATAGTCTCATTCGAAAGACTTTCGGGGAGAGTGGAGTCTGCACTGATGTTAACTCCAGGGAAAAATATCCCCTTGAACGGGAATCGAACCCGGGTCGTAAGATTGCGACCGCAATGTTCTGACCACTAGGCTATCCCGTGCCCAGTGGTTAGAACGTTGTGCTCGTGATCTAACGACCCAAGTTTCAGCCTGGGTTTGGCCACCACCGAGAAGCCTGTTCAAGGAGATATTTTCCCGGGGGTAACATCAGATCATCATCAACCATCATCACCATCGTCATCATCGTCATCATCGTCATTATCGTCATCATCATCATCATCATCATAACCATCGTCGTCGTCGTCGTCGTCGTCATCATCATCATCATCATCATCATCATCATCATCATCATCATGTAATTAGTGCATCCGGTATCCTCGTGTGTCCTCTTTTTTTTAAAAAGCTATACAATCTACGTGTTCGACCATGTCTCTGTTTATGTCAAAGACATTTTCAAAATTCTATAGCCATAGCTTAAGCTTAACATGCTCTTCTTTATCTTCTTGCTGTTGTTGTTGTTGTTGTTGTTGTTGTTGTTCTTCTTCTTCTTCTTCTTCTTCTTCTTCTTGCTGTTGTTGTTGTTGTTCTTCTTCTTCTTCTTCATCGCAATTCTTCTTCTTCTTCTTCATCGCAATTCTTCTTCTCTTCTTCATCGCAGTTCTTCTTTCTTCTTCTTCTTCTTCTTTTTCTTCTTCTTCTTCTTCTTCTTTTCTTCTTCTTCTTCTTCTTCTTCTTCTTCTTCTTCTTCTTCTTCTTCTTCTTCTTCTTCTTCTTTTTCCCTTCGAATTTTCTTCTTCTTCGCAATTCTTCTTCTTCGCATTCTTCTTCTTCGCAATTCTTCTTCTTCTTCTTCATCGCAGTTCTTCTTCTTCTTCTTCTTCTTTTCTTCTTCTTCTTCTTCTTCTTCTTCTTCTTCTTCTTTCTTCTTTTCTTTCTTCTTCTTCTTCTTCTTCTTCTTCGCAATTCTTCTTCTTTGCAATTCTGCTTCTTCGCAATTCTTCTTGCTGTTCTTCTTCTTCTTCAATTCCTCCTCCTCCTCCTCTTTCTCCTCTTTCTCCTCCTCTCCCTCCTCCTCCTCCTCCTCCTCTCTATTCTCCTTATCTCCCACCCACCACCCCCGTCACTGTCACAATCATCGTCTCTCTGTGATTATACAAGCGCGTTGACCGGAGTAAAAAAAAAAAAGACAGGCCCGTCTGGAATCAGAGCAGTTGGCTGCTGATGTATGCAATTCACACACTGTCCTCATACATCACCCCTGATGAACGGCGTCCTCAGTCAGTCAGTCAGTGAGGAACCATGGCTAATGAAGATGTCACGACAGTACTGATGAATGTCCACACTACTGCTTCCTTTCACGGTCCGCACAGAGTGGACAACATGATGGACACCAGACGTAAGAGAACCCAGACTCGTAATTTAAGGTTATTTGTTCAAAAATTAGCTGGAATTTTTTTTTGGGGGGTAACCCTTATGTTAGTAGCATTTGTACAGAGAGACTTTCAGACAGGAGGATGATAGGATGGGAAAGGAATGTCGTGTGAGACAAAGAGCCAGGGACATTGCAAATAATGATACCTATTTGTACTTGAATGCTACGAACTACTCCTATCTCAGACGCGTTACAGGGCTCTACGAGTTCACACTTGCTGAAGCATTAATTTCAGGCTTCATGCCAACTCAATCTGTTTACTATTAACTAAACAAAACAGACCTTTCCTAACTGACAACGAGAGAAAATGTTGATTTCAAGAGGGGCGTAGGAGAGAGAGAGAGAGAGAGAGAGAGAGAGAGAGAGAGAAGAGAGAGAGAGAGAGAGGAGAGAAGAGAGAGAGAGAGAGAGAGACATAGAGAGGGGGAGCAAAGGAGGAGAGAGAGAGGGGGGAGCACAACAATAAAACAGATACAGAGACACAGACAGACAGACAGACAGATATAGACAGACAGAGACACAGAGTTTTGATATGGCATTTGAATAAGATTACTTTAAAAAAGAAAGTCAATATGCAATGCGATGCTGTTTTTTTCTATTTGGGGGAAACAGTGGAGTCAGCACTGATGTTAACTTCAGGGAAATATCCCCTTGAACGGGCGTCTCGGTGGTGGCTCGAACCCGGGCCGTCAGATCACAAGAAGCACACTGCTCTAACCATGAGGCCACCCCGTGCCCACACACTCTCTGGCACCGCTTTTAGCTGTACACTTCTAGTTGCTGCTGGGCATTCCTCAGCTTAGATCACCTTAGGGGGTCACCCAGAATATTCACTCTGTGTTACTGACTCATCACACCTACGAATCATTTAAAGTAATTAATAATTGGTAATAATGGTATTATTATTACAAAATGGTAACGTTTATACGCTGTTTATCTGTACAAGGACAGTTTTAAAGAGATTTCAAATTTATAGTACACCCTGATATGCCTGGTCAATGTTAAAAACAACTGTTTTATAAACAAAACAGTATTTACATATTGCGCTGCAGCATAAAAACTTTTTTAATGAAATAAAATTTCATTATAGTCGAACGATTTTTCAAAAAGAACATGTAACACCCGTCACAGTGTCTCGGATACTTAGAGGGTGAGAGGACATGTTATCCACAAACGGTACCCCGGGTTGGGGTTGAAACCTTTACTTTTGACAGGGTGAACGCTATAGGGAACGACAGTAGAGTTGGTTTTATACCCTGTTGAATCTGTATATAGCTGCACAGTTTTAATTTGAGATTTAAAAGTTGACGAGGTGACAGCCCTGATATGGCCTCTGTGGTCAGTGGGGCTGTAAACAACAGGACTGGATTGGATTGATAAAAAATGTGCATGTATGGTTGTTTTCGATTATTGCGCCGTATAGACAGCCATACTCCTACTTCAGAGGATTTTTGTTCAGTTTTTAATGAGTGAGATATAAAATTTTAGGAGAAGAGTTTGTCTTTGATTACAACAATACTCAACGTCACTTTTTAAAGCAAAAAAAGGAAACATGTAGGCACCAGTCTACAGTGTCCTCAGAGAGACTATAGGGGGAGTGGAGGAGGTAATCCTGTTAACCTTTTCCCTACAGGTAACCCACTATAGGAGTGGAGGAGGTAATCCTGTTAACCTTTTCCCTACACGGTAACCCACTGTAGGAGGTGAGGAGGTAACTGTTATACCTTTTATCTTACATAACGCCACGTTATATGAGATTTAATTGATGGAGGTAAGCCTGATATGGCCTCTGTGGTCAGTGGGCTGTAAACAAGGACTGGATTGATTGAAAAATGTGCATGTAATCTGTTACGATTATTCGCCGTAAGACAGCAACTCCTACTTCAGGATCTTGGTAGTTTAATGGAGGAGTATCTTTTAGGGGAGTTTTCTTGATTCGATAATACTGAACGTCACTTTTTAAAGCAAAAAAAGGAAACATGTAGACACCAGTCTACAGTGTCCTCAGAGAGACTATAGAGGGAGTGGAGGAGGTAGTCATGTTAACCTTTTCCCTACAGGTAACCCGCTATAGGGGGAGTGGAGGAGGTAATCCTGTTACCTTTTCCCTACAGGTAACCCGTTATAGGGCAACCAACCATCACTAACCCTTCCCTCTGTATCAGCCACTGCTGGGCTATGGAAGGATACACATGTGCACACGGCACGTGTACTGGGAAAGGGGGAGTTTCTTCCTTAATGCAGGGATAGTGTGAACTTCAGGGGAAAACTCCTCTGAACAGGCGCCTGGGTGGTGGCTCAAACCTAAACCGTCAGATCATGAGTTCATTGCTCTAACCACCAGACCCGCCTGTTCCCCTACAACATTGAAACCTTGCTTTAACTATCAAATGACAACGCTTGCTGCCCGAACCAGAAGTTTGATTAAACAGAGAGGCATACTCACTTCCACACTCAGCTCAAACTGATGCCTATTTTGAGATCAAACCAGTTAACTAATTCACACTAGCCCTATGTTAAGGGAGAGAACCGCTCTTTCCCAGCACACGTGCACTGTGTGTATTTGTATGCCACCTTAACCCAGTAGTGGGTGATACAGAGGGAAGGGTTAGTGATGGACGGTTACCCTATAGCGGGTTACCCGTAGGGAAAAGGTGTTAAAGGTTGAAAAGTGGTTTCCTCCATTCAGTGGCTACACCAGCTGTATAAAAACAAAAAACAAACAACATCTGCAGCCAAGATGCCAGACAGCTGAATATGGGCTTGGCTGTCTGTGACCTATACTTCGAAAAAAACCCACACAGTCTCCTTGTCAATACAGCTGTCCCCATTCCGTCTCTGCTACATCTTCCTTTCGAACCCCCGCAGCCTACTTCCCAGTTCTACACCAAGCAGTCGTGTTTCTCAGCATGCAATCTCTCTCTGTCTTTCCCTGACTGTCCATGCTTCAGGAAACATCTTGTCTCGGACAGAACATTTGCAGTGGGAAACTTTAATGTAGATTCTAACAAAATTCAGGTCATTGTGGGAGAGTGGTGGTGGGAGGGAAGGGGAAGGGGAGGGGTTGAATCCATATGTTGAAAAAAAAACAACCCTACTAATATCTTGTAAAGTTTTGTTCCGGTACAGGGACACTTGAGTGTTAGGAGTGAATAATGGTGTGCTTAAACCACGGATTGTGTCGGTTTTCTGAATAGTTATTGGTCGTATACAAATTTCTGGTAGAAGTTAAAATGGGTAGTTGTGTTACTAATGTCTTTCAGCAGCGTATATGGCTATTTAACACAGAGGTAAAATGCTGGCCTAGCCTGTTTTATACTAATGCAGAAACCAAAGTGGAGATCTACAATACAGAGTCGAAAGTAGTCACTTTTTTGCGTGCGTGAGTGCGTGCGTGTGCACGCGAACACACACACACACATCGATCTTCTTTGCTCAAGGGAAACAACTTACACAGTCGCTAAGTAAATCAATAGTGACTTTAAAAACAACTGTAGTTAGTCATGTTCAAAGGTTTGTGTAGCTTTCTGTGCAGATGTTCCGCGCTTCTCTGTTCTGTCTTTGTCTCCTGTCTCGACTGAAAGCCTTAGGGTGTGGCAGTACAGTATAACTCATTTACATGAAACTTGTCTGAAGTCATTTACATGTCTGGGTTTGCGTTCCCCTTTTTGGCTTCACATTAGCAGTCCCTCTTCATTACAACTTGCTATTGAATTTCTTTTTTTTGAAGTTGTGAAGTTTAGATTAGGGTTGTTCCTAAGTTGTGAAGTTTAAATTCACTTTTTGAGTATCTTTTGAGACTTTTGGATGAGTATTTGGGAAGCATATTGATCTTGCATTTGCTCTCTGTCAAACATAATTTACCTGATAAATGTATTTTTTAGACATTTTAAAAATTCTTTCTGTTTCTTTGTTTTTTATTTGACTTACTTATTGAGTTTCAACAACTTACAATTTATATCACACATATGCCAAACACGACACATACTCAAGTATGCGCATACATGCATTAGATGCAAACATGTGAACAAGTTAATAAATAATCATGATAACCCCAAGGTTTGACCCGTGCATTTAGTCATACATCATCACACATCTGCTAAGTTGTTTTTCAAAAAAGTCTTTCACCCATGATTCTATTTTCTGTGTATTTTTAATGATTTGACAGATCAGTGAAATGGCACAAATGTAAAAAGGGATATAGTACATACATAGGCAACCTTCAGTCTCGGAAGACTATGGAGTTGTGCTCTAGGTGTTTATTCTGGTACAGCATCGGGTGTGGCTGGCCAGTCCCACACGGGAATGACAGACAGTGCCTGTGGCAGAGCGTCACAAATGTAAAAAGGGATCTAGCACGATCAGTCTGTAGTTCAGTCTCTTGTTATTTCTGTTATTGCTCTTAGCGATTCCCAGCCCAACAACCTCGGAATCATCTACGATGATATCCTCTTGAAATCACCGCTCCCATCTTCAGACCACTGTATAGCAATGCATACACTAACAACCTTTGCTGCAGGACCGTTAGTTGTTAGACACCCTTCCTCTTCTAATGAGGTCACTGACTCCACAGGGGGCGAGACACTAACTGAAGAAGGGAGACAACTAGGCACCCCCCCCCCCCCTCACGAATAAACTTTCAACCCTGCCAGAACAGGCATGGCATGAGTGACTGTCTGACTGACTGACTTTAGCCCAGGCCAAAAGTTGTGTCAGTTATTGATGTCAGCTAATTGCCAAGGCCTACACAAAAAATGTTATCTTGTAAAATGTGTTGAGATTGCCTTCAGCCATGACAAGCTCTTAACTCAACAACCCGCACTCTCCTTTAAAGGAGAAAAACAATCCTCTGAAGTTGGAGTATGTGGCGAGGTACTTGAAAACAGTCATACACGCAAACTTCCATCCGTGTACTTCCTATCTCACAGTGATTCCCAGGTGGAATGAGTGAGTCAGAGTGCATAATTACTCTGAGTGACCCCCAGAGTGTTAAGCTGGGGAACGCACAACAACTGACTGACTGACTGATTGATTGATTGATTGATTGATTGATTGATTGATTGATTGATTGATTGATTGATTGATTGATTGACTGATTGATTGATTGACTGACTGACTGACTGACTGACTAACTGATTGACTGACTGACTGATTGACTGACTGATTGGATGACTTATTGATTGACTGACTAACTGATTGACTGACTGACTGACTGACTGATTGACTGACTGATTGACTGACTGATTGACTAACTGAATGACTGACGGACTGATGGATATTCATATTCCTCCTTCCCTGAGAAGTCTACACTGCAGCTCTATTCCCGTGCTGTGCCGTGCTGTGCTGTGCTGTGCTGTGCCGTGCTGTGCCGTGCTGTGCTGTGCAGTGCTGTGCCGTGCTGTGCTGTGCCGTGCTGTGCTGTGCTGTGCTGTGCTGTGCTGTGCTGTGCTGTGCCGTGCTGTGCTGTGCTGTGCTGTGCTGTGCTGTGCTGTGCTGTGCTGTGCTGTGCTGTGCGTGCTGTGCGATGTGCTGTGCTGTGCTGTGCTGTCTGTGCTGTGTTCGTGCTGTGCTGTGCTGTGCTGTGCGTGCTGTGCTGTGCTGTGCTGTGCTGTGCTGTGCTGTGTGCCGTGCTGTGCTGTGCCGTGCTGTGCTGTTGCGTGTGCTGTGCTGTGCTGCCGTGCGTGCGTGCTGTGCTGGCTGTGCTGTGCCGTGCTGTGCTGTGCTGTGCCGTGCGTGCTGTGCTGTGCGTGCTGTGCTGTGCTGGTGTGCGTGCGTGCGTGCTGTGCTGTGCTGCTGCTGTGCTGTGCTGTGCTGTGCCGTGCTGTGCTGTGCTGTGCTGTGCGTGCGTGCCGTGCTGTGCTGTGCTGTGCGTGCTGTGTCTGTGCTGTGCTGTGCTGTGCTGTGCTGTGCTGTGCGTGCTGTGCGTGCTGTGCTGTCCGTGCTGTGCTGTGTGTGCGCGTGCTGTGCTGTGCTGGCTGTGCCGTGCCGGCTGTCTGCTGGCTGGCTGTGCTTGTGCGTGCTTGACTGTCTGAGACTGCACGGCTGCTGCAGGGTGGCATTATCGTGGGAAGATGATGGAATGGAGGCAAAGAGTTAGAGAGGAGGGGGGTGGGGGGGGAGAAAGTAGTGTCTGGAACTCTCCAGCAATGAATCAGACATGTGAAGTTTGGGGGGGGGGGGGGGGGGGGAGCGGTAGGGGGTGGGGGGGGGTGGGGAGGGGTCAGAAGATAGGCAACCTACTCACTCCTTTTTTGGGGGGTTTCGTGGTGTTTAGAACTAGCCAGCAGTCTTCAGTCTCGGAAGAATATGGTTTAGAACTAATGGTTTTTAAATTGTTGTGGCTAGATTTGACTTAGATAAAACAAAAATTAAAAACGTTGATACTGAGTGTAATAGCACACACGACTTTGACTTTGTGTCTCCTGAAAAAATGCACGTCATAATATTAGTAATAATGATAACCATCATCATGATAACAATGTGTAAAGGGTCAAGGTGTCCCATAACCTGTGCAGTCGTTTGGGGACAAGTTTCAGAGACCTCACTTCTCCAGGGGCCAGCTTATTGAGGGCGGCGCCCATCTCCTCTCCCTCGCTGCTTTACCTTCCCTGACCCTAAAGAGGGCAGGTACCCATTTACAGCTGGGTGAACTGGGAGACTGTACTGAAGCCAAGATGCATGAACGGTCACCCATCCCTTTGGTGACCACGCTCGATGCCGCTTTACCTTAGCTTTGGGAGAGCGAGTGCTCTGAGCTATCTTGTCTACTATAATAGCAGTAAAACAGGAATACATCGAAGAAGGAAGAAGAAGAAGAAGAAGAAGAAGAAGAAGAAGAAGAAGAAGAAGAAGAAGAAGAAGAAGAAGAAGAAGAAGAACAACAACAACAACAACAACAACAACAACAACAATTTATGTCTGTGCTTGCAACTCTCTGTGTGCATGAGTGTGTGCACGCATGCGCCTGTGTGTTTGTATGTTTGTTTCTCTGCCTGTCTGTCTGTCTGTCTGTCTGTCTGCCTGCCTGTCTGCCTGACTCTGTATCAAAATGTGTCTCAATGTAGATGTATGCTCTCAGCGCTAAAATACATCCAGGTACCTACAGAGACAGAGAATGACAGGACGATTGATTCAGTCAGTCAGTCAACAGAGAGCAGAGGGCAATGCACAGCGATCACTCGATCCAACACGCTATCACCGGCTGACAACTGCTCTGGAACGACCCACAGAAAAGCAATGTACCGCTGACTGTTGCATCCACTGAGGTAGTTGTGACAGAAGACAGGAGAGGGTCTCCCCATTGGCAAACAGTCGGGGTGTAGGTGTGTTTGTTTTGTTTTGTTTTGTGTTTCCTTTAATTTCTTCTGGCCGGAAACAGCTGTGTAATTGTTTTATTGGGAATAGCGAGTAGGGATTTTGTGTTTTAATGAAAGAGTGGCCAGTGTTGTACTACTCTTTGAAAGAAAACGTATGTAATTGTCTTTGGTTTCCTTTAAGGAGATAGGATAACATGAAAATTTTAAAAATGAACAGAGATAGGTAGGAAAGGAGAAAGACAGACAGAGATACAGAGAGACAAACAGACAGACAAAGATACAGAGAGACAGACAGAGAGACAGAAGACAGACAGAGACAGAAGACAGAGATAGACAGACAGAGACAGAGAGACAGAGAGACAGACAGAGAGACAGACAGAGAAGAGACAGAGCAAACAAACAGACAGAAACAGAGACAGACAGCAGGAAAGACACACAGACATAAAAGACAGAGAAGACAGTGAGAAAGGCAGAGACACATAGAGAGAGAAGAATAGTTGTTCCACGAAATAAAGTCGAGCAATAAGAAGAACAGAAGAAACAAAGTGTGTTTGCAAGGTAAAGGGAGAAGGTGTCACCGAGCCACGAGAAGAGAAACAGCAGTAGAGAGCGTGTCATACACGTGCTACAACACGGTACAGACAAGTATTGTGTTGGGTAAAGCTGTACAGATTGTCTATATAAGAAAAGGCACAGGGGATGTATTTCAACAATGAACCCAGCGTCCTGTACAGTCTTCAGATCAATTAAAAAACAAACATGCGTGAGTTACGGTCACAAGCAATAGAGAAGAAGAAGAAGAAGAAGAAGAAGAAGAAGAAGAAGAAGAAGAAGAAGAAATGGAACTTATATAGCGCTATATCTTGCAAAGACAAATCAAAGCGCATGCATTCAACCTAATCTTACACAGTCATGCAATCAATGATGAATAATCAATAGATAGATAGATAGATAAATAGAGAGAGAGACATAGATAGATAGATACATAGATAGATAGATAGATAGATAGATAGATAGATAGATAGATAGATAGATAGATAGATAGATAGTAGATAGATACATACATACATACATACATACATACATACATACATACATACATACATACATAGATAGATAGATAGATAGATAGATAGATAGATAGATAGATAGATAAATAGATACATACATACATACATACATACATACATACATACATACATACATAGATATAGGGAGAGAGAGACACAGAGAGAGAGACAGACAAACAGAGACAAACACACAGCGGGAGAGACAGACAGACACCCAGAGACAGAGAGACTGTGAGAAAGACAGAGACACATAACTGAGACACACAATATTATTGTCTTATTATGATATGATTATACCAATCAGACAATTGTAACGCATGGTACAGAGAGGGAGCAGCAGCAGCAGCAGCAACAAAGAAACAAAGAAAGCTGCATCCTTCTTTGAAAGGCAGACTCTAATTCGGAGACTGTCTTCTCTGTGACTTGAATTGCAGGGCAGGCAGGGCACATATTGACAGCATCTCATCTCCCCTGCTGAGTTAGCTAGCTTCAGTCTCTGTTCCCTGCTTCCTAAGGATGCACGATCAGTGGCTATAATAATCATCCATCGCTAAATGTCAACACACTTTAAACATTCGACAACTACTAACGCCATCAGCAGCAGCAGGTTCAATATTGTCTCTGTCATGCACTCTCTCATTTATTTATTTATTCATTTATACCACTTACGCAGATTTCTCTGCGTGAAATTCGGGCTGCTCTCCCGAGGAGAGCGCGTCGCCACAAGAGCAGCGCCACCTTTTTGTTTTTTTTTACCTGTCTGCAAATGTTTTTGTCTCCCTATCAGAGTGGCTTTTTTCTACAGAATTTTGCCAGGGACAACTCTCTTGTTGCCGTGGGTTCTTTTATGTGCTCTAAATAAACATGTGTAACACACGGGACCTCGGTTCATCGTCTCATCCAAAAGACTAGCACCCAGACCACCACTTATGGTCTAATGGATGGGAGGGGGGGGAATTTTCGGGTCCAAAACGGGATTCGAACCACCGCACACTTCCGACCCGGACTTTTCGCTTTCTGGGCAGGCGCGTTACCTCTAGACCACCGATCCTTTATCTCTCTCTGTCAAGCTGTGAGACTACACTGCAATGCGGTCAACTCTGATTTTTCTTTTCTTTTCCTTCCTGGGCTAGAGCTCTCACGTTCACCCACGCTAAGATTTTTGACATATTCGACGGTTTTTGTCCACCAATAAGGTAGTCGCATTCCGACCTCGGTGATGATGTCTGAGCACAATACCAGTGTGCATGCGTGGGGTTATTTTTAATGCGTTATTTCTCATCCCCTCTTACCGACACCAATGGCTTACTCTGCCGAAGGGAAGAACAGGTTTTAAAGTGTGTGCAAGATTGTTTTGCTAGCGTTCGCACATCGGACTTTGGTGTGTTATCTCATCCGAAGGACTTTCGGAGAGGTGGAGTCAGTACTGACGTTAACTCTAGATGAAAAATCCTCTCAAACCACTGATGTCTACTGTGAAGGGAAATCCCCTCAACGAGTGATGTTAAATCTAGAGGAAAATCCCTTCAAACGAGTGACGTTAACTCTGGAGGAAAATCCCCTCAAACCACTGATGTTACCTCTAAGAGGAAAATCTCCTCAAACGAGTGATGTTACCTCTAGAGGAAAATCCCCTCAAAGGAGTGATGTTAACTCAAGAGAAAAATCCCCTCAAAGGAGTGATGTTAACTCAAGAGGAAAATCCCCTCAAAGGAGTGATGTTAACTCAAGAGAAAAATCCCCTCAAAGGAGTGCGTTAACTCAAGAGGAAAAATCCCCTCAAAGGAGTGACGTTAACTGAAGAGGAAAATCCCCTCAAAGGAGTGACGTTAACTGAAGAGGAAAAATCCCCTCAAAGGAGTGACGTTAACTGAAGAGGAAAATCCCCTCAAAGGAGTGATGTTAACTCAAGAGAAAAATCCCCTCAAAGGAGTGATGTTAACTCAGAGAAAAATCCCCTCAAAGGAGTGACGTTAACTCTAGAGAAAAATCCCCTCAAAGGAGTGACGTTAACTCAAGAGAAAAATCCCCTCAAAGGAGTGTCTCGCTGATGGCTCGATCTAAGGCACGACCCTTGGACCAACACATCGCGAGCGCTCAGCTCTGACCACCAGGCTGTCCGGTTCCCCTGTTTGTCTGCTAGGAATACTGCCCAGCTTACCATTAGCCTGGAATGCTTTGTTAGTTCTGGCCAGTGGAGACCACTGCCGCGCACCTAATGAAGAATAGCATCGTGCAGATAATGGGTTTGTTGGGGTTCAGGTTGGGGATAGATTGTAAGAACAGGACGCTTCTATTGTCCATCTCTTTCTCTTTCTCTCTCCCTTTCTGGTGGTCATTCTCCTACTGTGCGGCTGATGACTTCGGTGCGGTGACGTCTGCTGGACATAATGACTTGTCTGTTTCTTTGGGATGTTGAAATTATCTTGCTATGCACTCACAGAAATAGAAGCGCAGATAGGAATATTTCATAAATTAGCGTAGAGCAGACAGACACAAGGAGCGATGCGGAGAAAAGGGGACAGAAAGACTGAAGATAATATAACCATTCTCTCCTCTGCCGAAGTCGGATGTGCCGGGCCTGTTCAGTCAGGCGCTTAACGGCAGTACAAGGACGCGCTTTCGCTCAGATGACAGACGACAATGGTCGCTGTCTGAGCGCTGGACGACGTGGACAGTAACCAGACGCTCCGTGTCTCCCTGTTGACCCGCAGGGAGTTTGGAGTTTCAAAGGACAGGCAGAGGCGGCACACTGACACGTTGTTTGGTTACCGACACATTGATCTGGCAGTGAGCGCCCTGCCGGCTTTGACTTCTTCTTTGTTTTGAACACGCTGACTTTGGCTGTGGGGGTTGGGTTCCACTTGTCTTTGAATGCTGCCAGAACCAGACAGATCGGATTCCTGATACCTCCTCAGCCTTGTTCACTGTTGGTCGGATGTGCTGCGGAGATATACTTGGCTTAAGCTTTTCTGGGAATACCATGTTGGCTCAGGCGAACGAATACATGTATTTTCTTTTCAAAAGTTGAGAACAGAGATTTGTTTTGTTTTTATTCCTCAGCTAGAGAACCAAGGTTCCCCAATGGTGGTAGTTGGGATATTTCACCGGTTTTTTCCCGTCATTAAAGAAACCACATTCTGACTTACAGGATATCGAAGACAGTTTCTAACTTTGTTCATGGCAAAGTTCCAGCATGGAATCAAAATAAAAAAGACTTTTCACCGCTTGGGTACTGGCTGAATTCCTTTGCTCTGGTCTTCATGAGGTCCTAGTTAGCCGCTTTACTGGTGTACATGATGTTCCGTTTGTCTGCAGTGTCTTCCTGCCAGTCTTTGGTTATGCCCTCATTATGCGTTTGTTGTTTAATTTAGATAGTATGTATTTTAGCATAATTATGGTAATTTAAGTATAAGTATCAGTTACGCTGTCTAGTGCAAAGTGTAGGTGAGGAGACGGAGGGCGGGGGGGGGGGGGGAGGTCAACAGAGAGCATGAGAGAGAAAGAGATAGACAGGCAGAGATAGACAGAAAGACAGAGAGACAGAAAGAGAGACAGAACGAGAGGCAACAAGATAAAATAACACACACAAAGACAGACAGAGAGACAGAGATAGAGACAGAGAGAGTACTATGCATCAACACAGTCCTCAAACAAAGTACTTTACTTTATTAAGCAAACACTAAGAAGGGAACACAACTCCAAGCTTTTGAAAACTCCTATCTCATGTTTGGACATAGGCTATATTATAGAACACCTTACTATCTTTGGGTTGCAAATAATTTTATATGGGCTGTGAATAACACCGATTGCTGTCAGATCAGAGCTCTGTGACTGAATCACTAAACCTGTGTCTGTCTTGTCTGAATTCACTGTCTCACTCACAAACACCCTAGCTTTTTGTGTTGGACATGTTGGTTATCTGATTTAGCGTGTTTTGTTGTGACATTTGGCGTGTCGCGTTATTGGGTTGTGCATGTCGTCTGACGGGATATGGCAAGCAGGTCAGGATGACATAACCATTATTATGAAGGCTGCTAGAGTTTGCCGCGTGTCATGTTGAACTGTGCTGGGATGTTTCATTCATGGAAAGGGGGAAAAAACCCGAGAGATTCCACACGCAATTTGGACATTGAGAGACATTGATCTTACAGTGAGTGATCTAGAGGCTTTATTTTTGGTCTTTTCTGATATAAGCATAATGCCATATTGTTGTTAGGGACATGTCATTGGGACCACATACTCACCTTTCGGCTGATTGTTGTCTTCTTCTGTGTTCATCCCATGAACACAACCTTACCTGACCACGACTTTAACATCTTTTTGTTAGGGACAAGTACCTTTGCTTTTTTATAGTACTACACAGATGTGTTTTCTTAAACCTTCTGTTTGTCGTATCTTTGTTTTGTAGTTGGCCTTTCTGGGATAATCGAAGTATATTTGACTTCACTTCTTATAAATTGGATGGGCGTGATTCTAAGGAAAAGTATATTACAACCTATTTCATTGTGCCAAATAGTAAACAACAGCTAAAAATTGATAATATAGTTGGTTTTTTCTTTTCTCAATACAGCTTCATGTTCAATAGGGCCGGGGACGGGATAGTTCAGCGGTAAAAAACGTTCTCTGTCTAAGCTCATGTCAAAGCGCACTGAGTGTGGCTACCTTCTGGCTGGGTGTCCGTTTGTGCACATTAGCTTCTTTACACCCCCTCCCCCTCCCCCCCCCCCTTCCCCAATTTCACCTAGTTGTAAATACATACAATATCATACGATACAATATACTGCAATACAACACAATGTTTGTTTGCGTTTGTCAAATGGATATCAAGTTCTAGTGCCGAAGATAGTTGCAGCAAAAACGTCTCTGTCTAACATCAATACGCACTGAGTGTGGCGGCTGGGTAGCCGTTCTGACCAAACTTCGTCTTCACCCATCTCCCTCCGTAATTTCATCTTTGAACCAACAAGATCTCCAATAACTGCATACACGATGTGCGGCAATGGATATCAAGTTGTGGAACATCATCAATGCAAGCAGTATTGATACAACACAAAAGTAACCCTAGTCTAGTCAGAAGGAACAGCATTGCACTGGACCCACACCATAGGCATCGAAAGAATTGGATTAGACCAAAGCAACTGAGATGAGAAAGGAGATGAAAGGCATGAAGACTTTGGGGATCATCACCAGACTAGGTTGGAGGATGGCAGGATTCCGAAGACCCATGTTCTAAGACCTCATGACCACTGAGGAATGGTAATGGATAGACCAAAAGCACGTGGAGAGATTATAAATGAGATAAACATCAGCATACTTATCATACTATATGCCATGATAGCAGGATGGAAGTTTGTTGTAGCTACATACACTGGGGTTATGTATATATCTATATATATAATATATATATATATTCATTATATGAGGTTTATATATATATATAAAATATATATATATATATTGCATTCAGTCATGAGGGTTTATATATATATATATATATATATATATATATATATATATATATATATATATATATATATATATATATATATATATATATATAATATATATATAATATATATATTATATTCAGTCATGAGGGTTTTTCCATCTCCTGTGCGTTGGATGTGTTCCGTCAACTGGTTTCTAGGGAGATACGGAATAACTGTCTCCTCTCCTCTCCTCTCCTTCCTTCCCCTCCCCTCCCCTCCCCTCCCCTCTTCTTTCCTCTCCTCACCTCAGTGACCTCTTTCAGTAAACTGACGTTGTGTCCAATGACGTCTGCAGCCTGAGGGAAAACCCTGTGTGCAGCATGAAGTAAACACTGACTAGCAAAGACGTCGATGTCTGTAATCCTGGCCTGTGCTCCACACAGGGATGTCTGTGTTTGGGTGTACCTGGCAATCACGAGGAGACTCCCCACTACAGCTGGGTTTGTTTCCAGGTCAATAGGGGGCGGTACAGCTAGTGGAGGTCAGGGCATTGCCCACGTCACCTGACCTGGCCACACGTGATCGAGCCACCTCCGAGACAACATATTCTCCTTCTTCTTCTTCTTCTTCTTCCTCTGCTTCTTCTTCTTCTTCTTCTTCTTCTTCTTCTTCTTCTTCTTTTCTTCTTCTTCTTCTTCTTCTTCTTCTTCTTCTTCTTCTTCTTCTTATTCTTCTTCTTAATTATTCTTCGCAATTCTTCCTCTTTGCAATTCTTCGTCTTCTTGTTCACTTTCTTCGCAATTCTTCTTCTTCTTCTTCTTCTTCTTCTTCATTCTTCTTCTTCTTCTTCTTCTTCTTCTTCTTCTTCCTTGCAATTCTTCGCAATTCTTTGCAATTCTTCTTCTTCTTCTTCTTCTTCTTCTTTGCAATTCTTCGCAATTCTTTGCAATTCTTCTTCTTCTTCTTCTTCTTCTTTGCAATTCTTCGCAATTCTTGCATTCTTCTTTCTTCTTCTTCTTCTTCTCTTCTTCTTCTTCTTCTCAATTCTTCGCAATTCTTCTTCTTCTTTGCAATTCTTCTTCTTTGACGTCGTCGTCGTCGTCGTCGTCGTTGTCGTAATTTTTCTTGGCAATTCTTCTTCTTCTTCGCAATTATTTGCAATTCTTCTTCTT
>CM054143.1:2085543-2090543 GCA_028751875.1 Rapana venosa | reverse complement strand
GTGTAGTGTAGTGTAGTGTAGTGTAGTGTAGTGTAGTGTAGTGTAGTGCAGTGCAGTGCAGTGCAGTGCAGGGTGTGTGACAGACTGGCGATACAGACCACATCTCACTGGGAGAGCCAATCACCGTGATTACTCTCTTTAGAGCTTATTGGAAAAAAGTGGAGAGTGAGAACGAGAGAGAAATGGACTATGTGACAGCCACAGACTCTCTCTCTCTCTCTCTCTCTCTCTCTCTCTCTCTCTCTCTCTCTCTCTCTCTCTCTCTCTCTCTCTCTCTTCTCTCTCTCTCTCTCTCTCTCTCTCTCTCTCTCTCTCTCTCTCTCTCTCTCTCTCTCTCTCTGTAAGAAAGACAGACGGACAGACAGAGACAGAAAAAGTGTGTGTTCGTGTGTGTTTTTGTGTGGTGCTGGCGTAGTGCGTGTTGTGTGTGTGTGTGTGAGTATGTGTAGAAATAGGTAGTAAAGAATAGAAAGGTATGTGTGTATTGTGGAGAGAGAGACGAGAAGGAGGGAAGAAGAAGAGGAGAGAGAGAGGAGAGAGGAAGAGAGAGAAGAAAGAGAGAGTAAGAAAGAAGAGGTGGGGTAAGAGGAACTAGGAAAAAGAAGGGACAGAAGCACACAACAAAATTACAGGTTATCAACTAAAAGTCTCAGAGATAAATAACGTGGTTTTTTGTTGTCGTTTTTAATTGGCACGACATGGCATAGGGAAGCACAAAATACAAAGTAATGGAGAACGCTACTTGAGGGTTACATTTATTCATTTATCTTTTATTTTGAGGATCATGAAATAAACACTCTGGTGCTTTTTTTTTACATCCAGTCCCCACGTATATGCCCATTTTCTAAACTTTGTCATTCGTTCCCACTGACTGACAATGGCTTACATTTGCTAAAAGCGGGAACAGGTTTTAACGTGTGTGCAAGATGTTCTGCGTGCGTTCACACACTGGGTCTCGATTTATAGCCTCATCCGAATGACTTTAGGCGGAGTAGAGTGGGCACTGGTGTTAACTCCAGAAGAAAACTCCTCTTGAACAGGTGTCTTGGTGATTACTCGAACATGGGCCTCAGATCGCGAGCGCAACGTTCTAACCACTAGGCTATCCCTTCCTGTACACCCTTAGTGTGAGACAAGTCTTAGTCTTCAGTGCTGAAGAGCCATACCTACACAGCTTACCTTTACCTTCCCAAAAGACTTACCCTTGTGTTGGTGGTGTCTTTAAAACATTATTTGTTTATTGCAATATAACAACACACTTCCAATGACCTTTTATTTAAAATTATTTTATTTCGAGGATAATAGAATAAACCCTCATGTGCTTGTTTACATCCAGTCCCGTGTGTATGCAGTTTTTTTAATTTTGTCATCCGTTCCCACCGACACACAATGCCCTACTCTTCCGAAAAGCGGAACGGGTTTTGACGTGTGTGCAAGATGTTCTGCGTGCGTTTGCACACAGAACCTCGGTTTATAGTCTCATCCCAAGGATTTTTTGGAGGAAGTGGAGTCGGCACTGATGTTAACTCCAGAGGAAAAATCCTTTAGAACGATATTCGAACCCGGGTCAGCGGATCACGAGCGCAATGCGCATCACTCTAACCACCAGGCTGTCCCGATACCCCACATGCTTACACTGAGAATCAACCATCATCAGCTACTAGAAGCCTCACATTCCGTGACCATCATAGCATCATGGCGCTACAGGCTGTGCCTACAGACAGAAATGTTCCGCTTGGTGTGGACCTTCCATGTCACTGTGTCCTGGTCCTTCCTTGACAACTTTGTCAGTGTGTGTGTGTGTGAGTGTAATGTGAATGTTGCACACACTATCACACCACACAGAACATAGTTTGCATGCTGAGATCCCCGATCTGTGCTGTCATGTTCCCTCAGTGTGGCAGAAGCGTTATGAGATTTGGCATGTCGTATTATCGAATCTGACATGTCATCTCATAAAATTCGGCGTGTCAGTTTAGCAGATCTGGTCTGTCAATCTTGTCAGATTGGGCGTGTTGTTGTGTTTACAAACTTGGCATGCTTATTAAGTGATGTGGCATGCCGTATTATCAGATAAGCTGAGTCTTAACAGAGTGGCATGTGACCATTTTTTCTTCAGATTTCTCATTCACATTGTCAACCATCGGGAGATTTTCTCTTGGACTGGAAGCGGAAATAGCAAAGTTGACCTATTCTTTTCAGTCAGAGACACTGATGTCAGTTTGGTTGCTGGTGATCTTCATTCGTCGTAGAGACAACGGTTTGCTGCCATTATAGAGCTATTAACAAGATTCCGCCATTTATATGGCTTTGTGTTAAATCATAGCAGCTTACCCCAGAATCAGCAATCATTTGCCACAAAGAGATGCTTTCTTTACCAGCCACCCTGTTGTAGATAGATGAATATCCCAATCACAAGTCTGTCCACTCTCGTTTTCCCTCTTTAAGATCACATTTCAAGCATTTCACGTCGTGATTACACATGCTGTTACACAAATCGTTTTTACGAACAATCCAGTTTAATCATAATTATCGTTGATAGTCCCGCCATCTTTTGCGAGTGTATCTTTCAGCGGAACTAGCCCTCTCCAGCACTCTACCGATTTTTGTAGTCACGGGCATAGCTGCACTGTTTCCTGAGTGGATTCTAGTCTCAGCAGTACAGGACAAGGAAAAACCCACCTAAGTAGCAAAATGGGTTTGCAGTAGAGGAGACTTACAGTAAAGAGAGCCACAAGAAAACCTAATGTCCAATTGTCAGCTTCTCGAAAAGTTGCCGAGTTTTGTCATAAGAACTTGGTATGGCGGGGTAATGTGTGGAAAGTCGCTGTAGCCAAACTCTAGTCTAGCCTTTAGGACAAGATGTCACTTTAATTTTCACCTATCCAGTTGTCTGTTCGACCGTTCGGACTCCACTGAAGATTTTGCAGCCAGCTTCCTCCTAACCCTCGCAGTTCTCAGATTTATCCTTTTCTTTTATTTCTATTCTTTTATTTCGAGGATAATAGAATAAGCACTCATGTGATGTTTTTGCATCCAGTCCCCGTGTATGTGAAGTTTTGTCAATTTTGTCATCCGTTCTCACCGGCACACAATGGCCTACTCTTCCGAAAAGCGGAACGGGTTTTAATGCGTGCGCAAGGTGTTCTGCGTGCGTTCGCCATTATAGTCTCCTCCGAAGAACTTTTAGGGAGAGTGAAATCAGCACTGATGTTAACTCCAGAGGAAAAATCCTCTTGAACGAGATTTGAACCCGGGTCAGCAGATCAGATTTCAGTAGTATGTCATTCCACTCAAAACTGGTCCACTCTCTGATGTTGTCTTCCTACTGACTTACAAGAGAGGACAAGAAGAAGAAGAGGAAGCTGGTTTTGTTTCATGTAGGAAACATGTTAGGGGCTCTTGCCTTCTGTTGCAGACAGTTACTATAAGTATTGTGTTCTTTACTCATGTCGTGGTGTCTAGGTGTGAACTATTGGAGATCGTTGACAGCTGCCGGGTACAGTGGGAGCAGAAAGATTACCAGAGATGCACAGAGAGAAAGAAATGCAGAGAGAGAGAGATAGAGAGAGACAGACAGACACAGAGAGAGACACAGAGAGAGAGAGAGAGGGGAGAGAGAGAAATGCACAGAGAGAGAGAGATATGCACAGAGAGAGAGAGAGATGCAGAGAGACAGTGAGAGAGAGACATTCAACAAGATTGGCCTTCCTTTTGGATAGAAGTTGCAACACCATTTTTTGGGAGGGGTGGGTTGGTGCGATTACTTGGTGTGTTTCGCTAGTTGGTTATTTGGTTCATCAATCGTTGGTTCTTTTATTGGTTGCTTTTGTTTTGTTTTGTTTTGCAAGTTTTCCTTTAAGTATATTGGTATCCTGTAAACAGTGAAAAGCATACTTCCTTGCATGAGGGTGTAGAGACGTGAGCAAAAACGTACTATTTAAAAAAAGCAGTGATTGCATCACAACTGCCTTAACCTGACCACGTCAGATTGACGGGGCAGAAAAGCTACAACCTCACAGCTTCCTTCAGGGGGATTCAGGGACGCCAATCTCCGCTCCGTGACTCAGAAATCTGGAACCAGCTTATCCTGACCACACTTCCGCTTCCTGCAATGCTGGCTGCGTTCTCTCCCCTGGTGTCCATGGCAACGTCAAACAGCGGCCTCTTCTCGACAAGCCCCTTTCAGTAACTGTCCTGTCTGATCTGATGGTGACGTCTGTGTACATGGCCTCTTAACTCATGACGAACATGGAGGTGGGTGTGTGAAGTGAAGTGGGATGAATACAGAACTGATGGGTAATGAAGTAGCATGTCTCTGAGGAAGAGTAAGAACTTAATATCAATCAGAATAATTCGGTAGTTTGTCACCGGCACGTATGAAAAGCGGTACCAGTAGTGTTGGGGGATAGGAGTAGACAAGGAATGAGAATAAACGACACACAGGAGAGCTGTATACACTAGCATAAGGGGCAGGATGGGCTAGCGGTTAGAACCGTGCACTCGTGGTCTGACTGCCCGGGGTCAAGCCACCACAGGGGCACCCATTTCAGGAGATTTGACCTCTAGAAATCACTTCAGTGCTGACTCCACTCCCATCAAAGTCCTTCACATAAGATCATAAACAGAGGCCTCGTGTGTGAACGCATGTAAAAGATCGTGCTTACACGTTTTAAAAAAAACCTGTTCCGCCTTTTGGAAGAGTAGGCCGTTGTGTGCCAGTGGGAACGGGTGACAAAATTTACAAAACTGCAAACATATGGAAACTGGATGCAAAGAAGCACGCAAGTGCTTACATTATGTTCAATATAAAAGAATAGATTTTTTTAAAGCAAAAAAAAACAACCTGTTCCGCCTTTTAGAAGACTAGGCCATTTCATGCTGGTAGAACAGATTTATATTTTTTAAAGCATGTATAAAGGGATCATGTTTAGAAACTATCCCCAAAGTCGGAATGCGGCTACCTTAATGGTGGGTAAAAAGAAAATGGCATCATGTGC
>CM054143.1:2060543-2073043 GCA_028751875.1 Rapana venosa | reverse complement strand
TGTGTGTGTGTGTTCTGTATGTATGTATGTGTGTGTGTTTTTGTGTGTATGTGTGTGAGTATGTATGTGTATGTGTGTATGTGTGTTTGTGTGTATGTGTGTACGTGCATGAGCGCGTGTGTGTTTGTTTGTGTATGTGTATGTGTTCCCGAGAAGAAGGAGAAGATGAGCGAGTTTCTTGTGGATATGATTCTATCAACTAAAAGTTCACATCACTGTTCCTTGTGGATATAGATAGATAGATAGATAGATAGATAGACAGATAGATAGATAGATAGATAGATAGATAGATAGATAGATAGATAGATAGATAGATAGACAGACAGATAGATAGATAGATAGACAGATAGATAGATAGATAGATAGATAGATAGATAGACAGATAGATAGATAGATAGATAGATAGATAGATAGACAGACAGACAGATAGATAGATAGATAGATAGATAGATAGATAGATAGATAGATAGATAGATAGATAGATAGATAGACAGATAGATAGATAGATAGATAGACAGATAGATAGATAGATAGATAGATAGATAGATAGATAGATAGATAGATAGATAGATAGATAGATAGATAGATAGATAGATAGATAGATAGATAGATAGATAGATAGATAGATAGATATTGTGGATAACTGTATTACAAACTCCAAGTTCACACATCCCTCTGTTCCTTGTGGATCACTGTAATACAAACTCCAAGTTGACACATGTGGATAACTGTATGACACACTCCAAGTTGACACATGTGGATCACTGTATCCCACACTCCAAGTTGACACATGTGGATGACTGTAATATGAACTACAAGTTCACACATGTGGATAACTGTATGACACACTCCAAGTTGACACATGTGGATCACTGTATGACACACTCCAAGTTGACACATGTGGATCACTGTATGACACACTCCAAGTTGACACATGTGGATCACTGTATGACACACTCCAAGTTGACACATGTGGATAACTATATTACACACTCCAAGTTGACACATGTGGATCACTGTATCCCACACTCCACGTTGACACCTGGCTGTGTTGCTTGTGGATCACTATATTACAAACCCCAAGTTGACACCTGGCTGTGTTGTTGCTGTGCAGCCTGCTCCATGAGGGCAGCGGCTCTGTGGCGGAGATCCTGGCTCTCTTCAGGCAGCTGACGGACGCCGAGCGGCAGTTCCTCTACGACCAGGCCAAGGTTGGCAGCGAGGACGAGCTGCTGGACCTGCTGCAGATGCTGCAGCAGGACGTGGCTGATCATCGCCGTCACCGTGGAGCGCTACATCGTCGTCTGCTTCCCGCTGAGGGCCGCCACCATGATCAACACGGCGCGCGCCAAGAAGGTGATCGGGTTCCTGGTGCTGCTGATGTTCGCCATCAACCTGCACTTCTTCTGGACGGTGGAGATCGTGCAGCGGCCCGTGGACGGCATGAACGTGGGCAACTGCGAGGCCACCCCGCAGTACCACCCCTTAGTGGAGGAGGTCTGGCCCTGGGTGGACGCCTGCATCTACTCCTTCGTCCCCTTCATCTTCATCATCGTCCTCAACATCCTCATCATCCGCGAGGTCATCAAGGCGGGCAACACCCGACAGCGGCTGCTCAACACGCCGGAGCACCACTACCACCAGCAGGTCACGCCCAGGAGAGGCTTCCACAGCCAGGCCGTCCACTCCCGCAACGGGGTGGTCAACTGCCGCCGCACCAGCGGGGTGGGGGAGGGCACGAAGCTGACCATCATGCTGCTGACCGTGTCCTTCACCTTCCTGCTGACCACGCTGCCCATGAACATCGCGCTCATCTTCACCGCCTTCTGGAACCAGCACAAGTCGCACGACGCCCAGCAGGCGGCCCGCTTCAACCTGGCCAAGACGGTGACGGAGCTGCTGATGTACGTCAACCACTCCGTCAACTTCGGCCTGTACTGCGCCACGGGCCACAAGTTCCGCCAGCAGATCGTGCTGCTGATGCGCTGCCGCAAGGCGCCGCCCTCCTCTTGCTACAACGCCTGGTCCTCCCTGCAGAACGACGACTCAAGGCTGGCCTCCCTGCCCCCCCTGGACAAGAGTCGATCCACGGAGCGCATCCTCTTGACTTACTCTGTGCAGGAGCCCGAGGCCAGCGCCAACGGCAGAGTCAGGCCTGACAGGACTAAGGTCTGACCGCCGCTGCTGCCTCCCTCCCTGCTCCTGCTGCCTGAGCGGGGGTGCTCCTCCACGGTGAACTACCCCCCCCCCCCCCTTACCCTTACCCTCCCGTCCCTGAGTGTCGGGCATTGTGTGATAGTGATGTTCATGATATCGATACTAACAGCCTGCCTGCAGTACATCACACGTTGCTGGCATCGTCAAAGTGTGGAGTTTCTTCTCTGCGCTGGCATCAAACCGTCAGTGATTCGCCAGTGATCCGTTCTCTCTCTCTCCTGACTGATACTGTTGCTGCCTTCCCATTTCACACGCACACACACATACACACAAACCACACACACACACACACACACACACACACACACTTACACACACACACACACACACACTTACACACACACACACACACACACAACACACACACACACATATACACACAAACCACACACACACACACACACACCAGGAGCAGCGACATGGTACAAGTCAGCTATACTAAGCGTGGTTGATCAAGATGACACAGCATCAACACATACAGACCAGACTGTGACACTGACGACGGATGCCTAGCCAAATGGGAGCTGGGAGCGATCCTAAGTGTCGCTGTGGTCGCCATTGATCTACTAGCGATGTAGACTCCCTCCTGAGACATTCAAAGAGACAGCGGCTATTGATGCCACTCTCTGTGTAAAAACGTGGATATAAAGAGCTTGTTGCACCAGCTTTCAAAGTTGAGGTTAAAGAGCTGGTCAGTGTGAGATAGTGGATGTGGTGACCGCTGACAAAGGTCATAAGTCACCATTCATACAGTGTATGTAAACACTCACCAACACTCACCACCTTTCAAAAATGCCTTGTTTTATCCAGCCCAAGTCAAGAATATATAATGCAAGAGAAGGGTGTAGAGTGAGTAAATATCTTATTTCATGATTTATTTTAAAAGTCGTATCCATTCTCAACGTTCTAACATGAAGTTTTTTAGCAAGATATTGTGTAACAGTTTTTCTGTTTAGCTTGAGACTAATCGTTCAATTCTCAATACCAGTCCTAAAGTACTGAATAAAGTACTGAGTACTAAATTGACGATATATATATATATATATTATATATATATATATATATATATAATATATATATATATATATATATATATATATATATATATATATATATACATATCCACGACATAATCCAAATTTCCTGCTAAGAACAGCAGCAACAAAACAACAGCCACCTCATATCCACCCTCAGTATAAACTGACTTCGCACACCCTGACAGTGACCACTAGACTAATCCACGATGTGGTAGCTGCACATCAATGTGTGGACTGAAGCCTCATGGTGCGCCATCTTGTTTCAAGGACACTACCACCACCTCTCACTTCACCACAATTACCGTCCTGTTGCACTTGACAGCCTCCTGCCTCGTGCACTGCTCCAGTGTCGTCTGGTCTGTCTGCAGTGCTGGGCAGTGTCTGGACAAGTGTCGCTACATCCAGCACTAACTTCAAACCAGCTTTCAGTGTTACAAAGTGGGCGTCTTTGACATAATCCCGTTGACATAATTATAGAAAATGAATGTGACATGTGGTTGATTTGTTTTCCTTTTTTTTTCGGGGGGGGGGGGGGTGATTATTTTTTGGAACATAAATTATTTGTTGTTATTATTATTATCATTATTATTATTATATTATAATGATGATGATGATGATACTGCATTTGAGCTGTATCATTATTAGGTAAGATGTTTGTGACTTGGAAGCAAAAGTAAAATCACTGGACATTCCTTGTGGTGAATATTTCTTTTTTTTCATTCGGAGAGGTCGGAGAGAGAGAGAGAGAGAGAGAGGGAGAGAGAGAGAGAGAGAGAGAGAGAGAGAGAGAGAGAGAGAGAGAGAGAGAGAGAGAGAGAGGAAACAGGCAGACAGACAGAGAGAGACAGAGTCAGAGAGAGACAGAGAGAGACTGAGAGAGACAGACAGACAGAGACAGAAACAGACAGACAGAGAGACAGATAGAGGGTCTTAGCACTACTTATTCCACCTCTGTTCCCCTGTCGCAAAGATAAACCAGTTCATATTTGATGTAAGAATAAACCACACTTTCTCAACTTGCTATTTCAATCACAACAAAACAATGACAATTACATGAAGACTTCTGTCCATAATCCTTTTTGACCTACGAAAGCTTTTCTTTTATTCAAATGGAAAACCGACGTGGGGATTAGACAGCTCACAATGACAGTCAAAGCCTCCCTTGTAAGCAGCAACAACAAAAAACCACACACACACAGACACACACACGCACACACACACACACACACACACACACACACACACACACACACACACACACACACACAGACAAAGCTACTGACAAAACAATTAACACAGAGAGTGCCAAGTTAACAGAATGATACATTGGAGAAACAAGCCCAACAAATAGACTGGCTAATAAACACCACAGACTGACATCCAAATCAAAAGACTGATTAGAAAAACAACAGACTGACGAACCAACTGACTAACTGACTGACAAATCTGGAGACTGACTAAAGACTGCCTGACGAACACGCAGACTGACTGACTGACTGACTGACTGACTGACTGAGTGACTGACTGACTGACTGATCAGTCCAAATGACGGACAGTCAAACACACAGACTGGCCGACAAATCAGCAAACTGACTAGCAAACGAACACACCGTCTGATAAGTCAACTTACAGAACGACCGATAAAATGGACAAGCAGACTGACAATAGAACACTCTGACAAATTGACTGACTGACAATTCAACAAACAGACAAACAAGTCAACATGTTGACAAACTGACTGACTGGCAGACAAAATTAATTGACAGACTGATTGCGGAACTGACTAAAACATTCAAGCAGACAGGCCTAACTCAGCAATACAATGGTGAAAAAACAACAACAGACAGATTATTAACAAAACAAAAAACTGAATGACAAAACCCTCAACTAACCAAACAGTCTTACAGGCTTAATGACAAACTCGATAACAAATTGACAAATCAACAGCGTGACTAGCAGACAAACCAACTGACTGAGTGACTGTTCAGCAGACTGACTAATTGACTACACTCAATCTAGCTGATCGACTAACAACTAAATTGACAAACCAAACTTAATAACTGACTGATAAAATAGCATACTAGCAAATCAAGAGACTGACTAAGGAAAATACAAAGTGGCAAATCAGCAGACTGACAGACAAACCATCACACTGACTGTCAAACCCACAAAATGACTGATAAACTGACCATCAGATTAACTAAAAAAACAAACAAAATTGACTGACAAACCAACAGGCTGACTGGAAAACCATCACACTTACTATGACTAACAAACCATCACACTGCCAAACCATCACACTGACAAACCATCACACTGACTGACAAACCGTCACACTGATTGACAAACCATCACACTGACTGACAAACCATCACACTGACTGACAATCACACTGATTGGCAAACCGTCCCACTGCCAAACCATCACACTGACAGACCATCACACTGACTGACAAACCATCACACTGACTGACAAACCATCACACTGACTGACAAACCATCACACTGACTGACAAACCATCACACTGACTGACAAGCCATCACACTGACTGACAAACCATCACAATGACTGACAAACCATCACACTAACTAACAAACCATCACAATGACTGACAAACCATCACAATGACTGACAAACCATCACACTGACTGACAAACCATCACACTGATTGACAAACCATCACACTGACAAACAAACCATCACACTGACTGACAAACCATCACACTGACAAACCATCACACTGACTGACAAACCTCACTCTGACTAACAAACCATCACACTGACTGACAAACCATCACACTGACAAATCATCACACTGACAAATCATCACACTGACAAACCATCACACTGACTGAAAAACCATCACACTGACTGACAAACCCTCACACTGACAAACCATCACACTGACTGACAAACCATCACACTGTCTGATAAACCATCACACTGACAAGTCATCACACTGACAAACCATCACACTGACAAACCATCACACTGACAAGCCATCACACTGACAAACCATCACACTGACTGACAAACCATCATACTGACTGACAAACCATCACACTGACTGACAAACCATGACACCGACAAACCATCACACTGACAAACCATCACACTGACTGGTTAACCTTCACACTCACTGACAAACCATCACACTGACTGACAAACCATCACACTGACAAACCATCATACTGACTGACAAACCATGATACTGACTGACAAACCATCACACTGTCTGACAATCCATCACACTGACTGACAAACCATCACACTGACTGACAAACCATAATACTGACTGACAAACTACCACACTGACAAACCATCACACTGAGTGACAAAACCATTACACTGACTGACAAACCATTACACTGACTGACAAACTACCACACTGACAAACCATCACACTGACTGACAAATTAGCACACTGACTGACAAACCATCACACTGACTGACAAACCATCACACTGACAAACCATCACACTGACTGACAAATTAACACACTGACTGACAAACCATCACACTGACTGACAAACCATCACACTGACTGACAAACTATTACACTGACTGACAAACCATCACACTGACTGACAAACCATCACACTGACTGACAAACCATCACACTGACAAATCATCACACTGACAAATCATCACACTGACAAATCATCACACTGACAAATCATCACACTGACAAATCATCACACTGACAAACCATCACACTGACAAATCATCACACTGACAAATCATCACACTGACAAATCATTACACTGACAAACCATCACACTGACTGACAAACCATCACACTGACTGACAAACCATCACATTGACTGACAAACCCTCACACTGACTGACAAACCATCACACTGACAAACCATCACACTGACAAACCATCACACTGACTGACAAACCATCACACTGACTGACAAACCATCACACTAGCAAACCATCACACTGACTGACAAACCATCACACTAGCAAACCATCACACTGACTGGTTAACCTTCACACTCACTGACAAACCATCACACTGACTGACAAACCATCACACTGACAAACCATCATACTGACTGACAAACCATGACACTGACAAACCATCACACTGACAGACAAACCATCACACTGACTGACAAACCATCACACTGACAAACCATCACACTGACTGACAAACCATCACACTAGCAAACCATCACACTGACTGGTTAACCTTCACACTCACTGACAAACCATCACACTGACTGTCAAACCATCACACTGATAAACCATCACACTGACTGACAAACCATCACACTGACTGACAAACCATCACACTGACTGACAAACCATCACACTGACTGACAAACCATCACACTGACAAACCATCACACTGACTGACAAACCATCACACTGACTGACAAACCATCACACTGATTGACAAACCATCACACTGACTGACAAACCATCACACTGACTGACAAACCATCACACTGACTGACAAACCATCACACTGACTGACAAACCATCACACTGACTGACAAACCATCACACTGACTGACAAACCATCACACTGACTGACAAACCATCACACTGACAAACCATCACACTGATGAAAAACCATCACACTGACAAACCATCACACTGACTGACAAATTAACACACTGACTGACAAACCATCACATTGACAGACCATAACACTTACTGACAAACCATCACACTGACAAACCATCACACTGATTGACAAACCATCACACTGACTGACAAACCATCACACTGACAAAACCATCACACTGACAAACCATCACACTGACTGACAAACCATCACACTGACTGACAAACCATCACACTGACTGACAAACCATCACACTGACTGACAAACCATCACACTGACTGACAAACCATCACACTGACTGACAAACCATCACAGAGACTGACAAACCATCACACTGACTGACAAACCATCACACTGACTGACAAACCATCACACTGACAAACCATCACACTGACAAACCATCACACTGACTGACAAACCATCACACTGACTGACAAACCATCACACTGACTGACAAACCATCACACTGACTGACAAACCATCACACTGACTGACAAACCATCACACTGACTGACAAACCATCACACTGACTGACAAACCATCACAGAGACTGACAAACCATCACACTGACAAACCATCACACTGACTGACAAACCATCACACTGACAAACCATCACACTGACTGACAAACCATCACACTGACAAACCATCACAGAGACTGACAAACCATCACAGAGACTGACAAACCATCACACTGACAAACCATCACACTGACTGACAAACCATCACACTGACTGACAGACAAGCAGAGACATGTGGTTGCCTGACAAACCACAAGACAGTGTCACTCACACAGTCTGTCAAGACTGACAAGCCAACAGACTAACTGACAAACTGTCAAGACTGACAAGCCAACAGACTATCTGACAAACCCACTTGCTGACTAAGTAACAGACTGGTCAGCCAAAAGACTAATGTTGATTAAACGGACTGGCTGATTAACAAAGTAGTAAACTGATTGACCGACAAACCAACAGACTGACAGACTCACAAAACAAACAAACTGCCATATATCATCACATGTCATATCTTTACACAAAAAGAAATAAATGGATGTAATATTTCTTAGGGTTCTTCCACTATCCTCGGAATAATAGAATAAAAAATGCATATAGAAATAAATAAAATAATTACATACATACATACATACATACATACATACATACATACATACATGCATGCATGCATGCATACATACACACATACATACATACATACATACATACATACATACATAAGGTAAAGGTAAAGGAGTCCCATAACCTATAAGGTCGTAGGGGAGCGAGGCGTCAGAGACCTCATTCTCTAGGGCCAGCATGTTGAGGGCGGCGCCCATCTCCTCTCCCTCGCTGCTTTACCTTCCCTGACCCTAAAGAGGGCAGGTACCCATTTACAGCTGGGTAACAAGGCTGCCCGCTATCCCCCGTTCTTTTCAACGTGTTCCTGGAGAACATCATGCAGGAGGCCCTCCTTGACTTCAAGACCACAATCACAATAGGAGGAAAGCCAGTCTGCAATCTTCGATTCGCAGACGATATTGATCTCATGGGCCGCAGTGAAAAAGAACTCCAGGATCTCACCACCAGACTGGAAACATCAGCCAATGCCCACGGTATGGAGATCAGCACGGAAAAGAGCAAGATCCTAGTGAACAGTACCACACCGACCACTCCCACCAGCATCAAGATGAGTGGCGAGACACTAGAGGAGGTGGAAACTTTCAAGTACCTTGGAGCAGTCATCACCAAAGAAGGTACGAGCACACAAGAGGTGAAGATCAGACTTGCTGTGGTACTCTCCTCCATGACTAAGCTGGCGAAAGTGTGGAGAAACCACAACATCAGAACCCACACTAAGGTCAGACTCTACAAGGCACTCGTCACATCCATTGCCTTGTACAGCTGTGAAGCATGGACACTTACTGCCGATTTAGAACGTCGCATTCAAGCCTTTGAGATGAAGTGCCTCAGGCGGATCCTGAACATCACCTACAGAGACCATAAAACCAATGACTGCGTCTGGCAGCAGATCGAGGCACTGGCTGGCAAACAAGAACCATTGCTAGATACAGTCAAACGGAGGAAACTGAAATGGTTTGGCCACACAAGGCATAACAGCCTGTCAAAGACAGTCCTGCAGGGAATGGTGGAAGGAGCAAGGAGGCAGGGACGACCACGCAAAAGCTGGATATCCAACATCAAGGAGTGGACCGGCCTCACTGTACCAAACCACCTGAAAGCAGCCCAGGACAGAACCATTTGGCGGTCCCCTTGCAGCGTCCGTGCGGGTACCCCAACGGTCGTCCCGACCAAGGGATGAGTGAGTGAGTGAGTGAACTGGGGGAACTGTACTGAAGCCAAGGCGCGCAAACGGTCACCCATCCAACTGGTAACCACGCTCGACGCTGCTTAACTTGGCTGGGGGAAAGCGAGTGCTCCGACCACTGAGCTATCCCGTCCTCTACATACATACATACATACATACATACATACATAAACAAAGACGCACACACACAGAATGACAATGACATTTTTTAAAGGATAATGAATAAGCACTCATTGCTTTTTTTACATCCAGTCCCCGCCCTTATGCATATATATGAAAATAAAATAAAGCCAATACCAATACACTCACACAGGAAACGAGAAAAAAAATACCCACACAACAAAAACCATAAAAACCACCGAAAAAGAGAGAGAGAAAAAAACCAGCAACATATAATAAAAGAAAACAAAACAGAACAAAACAAAACAAAATCCACAGAAACAACAAAACATAGCAAAGAAACCAAGAGTAAAATAAAAGCAGTCACCTCCCCCCACCCCCCCCCCCCCCCCCCCAAGAGAGAGAGAGAGAGAGAGAGAGAGAGAGAGAGAGAGAGAGAGAGAGAGAGAGAGAGAGAGAGAGAGAGAGAGAGAGAGAGAGAAAAGAGAGAGAGAGCAGTCATGAACAATCTTTTTTCTCCGAAAGGCGATTTTGCAATTCAAGGGAAGCAACCAGTTCAGACAAGATTAATTTCTAAGGACTGGTCTCCCTTGATATCATTCTCGCCACTTTATTCAACTATTGACATGTTGGGGTTATTGTTTTTTCATTCCTCTTACAACCAAAAGTATTACTGGAAATACAACCACCACGGTAGTTATCATGATGATTCTTTGCAATAGGTTTGTGTGTGTATCAGAAATCAAATGAAGGGGGGGGAGGGGGAAGGGGGGGTAGATTTGTTTCATTCTAGCAGGCACTATGACAATTTACAATTTCACAATAGGTTGTCCCCATTAACCCTTTTGAGCTAGAGAGAAAACAAAAGCAGACATATCAATAAATGAATGACGGGTATCAAGAGGAAGAGCGAACATAAATAATAATAGCAACAACAACAATATAATAATAATAATAATAATAATAATAACAATAACAATAACAACAATAATAATAGTAATATAATCAATTATTAGTATCATTATTAGTATCATTATTATTATTATTATTATAAACAACGAATTAGACTTCGTTATACAATGTTAGGGTTGATGCACCCTATATCTAGATGGAGAATTACTCATGTACTTTCAGGAAGTGTACAGGTAGGTATCTGAAGTGATAAAAGAGAGAATAGCAACAAAATCTACATCAAACAGAGAGAGTGAGAGGCAGAGAAAGAGGGGATAATGGATGTTGTATCTCGTGTATCTGTCTTGTATCTTCGTCTCGGCTCGGTAATTCAGTTCTTACATCGAGACAAGACTTAGACACGTAGCAGGTAGAATGAATGATTTGTCGTGTTGGGCAGATTCTGTTATCAAAGGATAGCGTGATAGTAGTTATTATGAAATACTTTACATCCTATTCTTTAAACCATTTCATGTTTTAAAATGATATTTTCTATCCCCCAAAAAGAAAAGAAAAAGAAAACGAAAAAACAATGCCTTCTTCTTCTTCCTTGTCACATTTTTCATATCAAAGCTTTCAGAAATTATTCTGATAGTTACGTACTAGATGAATATATAAACAAAGAAAGAAAGAATTAAATGAATAAATGGATTAGATGAATAAATAAACAAAGAAAGAAAGAATTAAATGAATAAATAGATGAAAAGGTTACTTATTTCCCTCCACTGTTGTTACAAAGGTACAGAGAGAGACACAGAGAGAGAGAGAGAGAGAGAGAGAGAGAGAGAGAGAGAGAGAGAGAGAGAGAGAGAGAGAGAGAGAGAGAGAGAGAGAGAGAGAGAGAGAGAGAGAGAGAGAGCATACATGTATGCGCTGTTTTTGCTCCAAAGGAAATTTTCAGTTAAAGGGAAGAAACTCATTCAAGACTGGACGAGATTGTGAGATTTGGTCTCCCTTGAAATCCTCTTTGCAGAATCTTCCATTATGGTTTTAAATCTACTTACAGATGGTCATAGCGCTCGCTTTCCCCCAGCTCAAGTTAAGCAGCATCGAGCGGGGTTACCACTTGGATGGGTGACCGTTTGCGCGCCTTGGCTTCAGTACAGTTCCCCAGTTCACCCAGCTGTAAATGGGTACCTGCCTCTTTAGGGTCAGGGAAGGTAAAGCAGCGAGGGAGAGGAGATGGGCGCAGCCCTCAATATGCTGGCCCCTGGAGAAGTTGAGGTCTCTGACGCCTCGCTCCCCTACGGACCGCATAGGTTACGGGA
>CM054143.1:2047339-2060043 GCA_028751875.1 Rapana venosa | reverse complement strand
AACAATACTGACTGACAAACAAAACGGCTGACTGAAAAACCCAACAAGCTGACTGACAAACCAAACAACTGACTGACAAACCAACAAACTGACTGACAAACCAACAAACTGACTGACAAACCAACAGGGTGACTGACAAACCAACAAACTGACTGACAAACCAACAAATGACTGACAAACCAAAAATTGGCTACTGACAAACCAACAAACTGTATGACAAACCAACTAGATACTGACAAACCAAAAATGACTGACAAACCAATAATAACTGACAAACCAACAAACTGACTGACAAACCAACAAACTGACTGACAAACCAACGACTAACTGACAAACCAACAGGTGACTGACAAACCAACAGACTAACTGACAAACCAACAAACTGACTGACAAACCAACAAACTGACTGACAAACCAACAGGACTGACTGACAAACCAACAAACTGACTGACAAACCAACAACTGACTGACAAACCAACAGACTGACTGACAAACCAACAAACTGACTGACAAACAAACAGCTGACTGACAAACCAAACAACTGACTGACAAACCAACAAACTGACTGACAAACCAACAAACTGACTGACAAACCAACAAACTGACTGACAAACCAACAAACTAGACTGACAAACCAATAAACTGACTGACAAACCAACAAACTGACTGACAAACCAACAAACTGACTGACAAACCAACAAACTGACTGACAAACCAACAAAACTGACTGACAAACCAACAAACTGACTGACAAACCAACAACTGACTGACAAACCAACAACTGACTGACAAACCAACAAACTGACTGACACACCAAACAGGCTGACTGACAAACCAACAGGCTGACTGACAAACCAACAAACTGACTGACAAACCAACAAACTGACTGACAAACCAACAAACTGACTGACAAACCAACAAACTGACTGACAAACCAATAAACTGACTGACAAACCAACAAACTGACTGACAAACCAACAAACTGACTGACAAACCAACAGACTGACTGACAAACCAACAAACTGACTGACAAACCAACAAACTGACTGACAAACCAACAAACTGACTGACAAACCAACAAACTGACTGACAAACAACAAATGACTGACAACCAACAGCTGCTGACAAACCAACAGCTGACTGACAAACCAACAAACTGACTGACAAACCAATAAATTGACTGACAAACCAACAAACTGACTGACAAACCAATAAATTGACTGACAAACCAATAAACTGACTGACAAACCAACAAACTGACTGACAAACCAACAGGCTGACTGACAAACCAACAGGCTGACTGACAAACCAACAAACTGACTGACAAACAACAAACTGACTGACAAACCAACAAACTGACTGACAAACCAACAAACTGACTGACAAACCAATAAACTGAATGACAAACCAACAACTACTGACAAACCAACAAACTGACTGACAAACCAACAATACTGACTGACAAACCAACAGACTGACTGACAAACCAACAATTACTGACAAACCAACAACTGACTGACAAACCAACAAACTGACTGACACCCAACAGCTACACAACCAGATAACTGACTGACAAACCAACAAACGTAACTGACAAACTAACAATTAACTGGACAAACAACAAACTACTGACAAACCACAAACTGACTGACAAACCAAAAACTATACAACAACAGACTAACTGACAAACAACAATGACTGACAACCAAATGACTTGACAAACCAACAAACTGACTGACAAACCAACAGATACTGACAACCAACACAACTACAAACACAGACTGACTGACACCAACAATAATGACAAACAACGGACTGACAAACCAACAGATGACTGACAAACAACAACTAACTGACAAACCACAAACTGACTGACAAACCAACAGAACTGACTGACAAACTAACAGGACTGACTGACAAACCAACAAACTGACTGACAAACCAACAGATGAACTGAAAACCAACAACTGACTGAACAAACCAACAAACTGACTGACAAACCAACAGACTGACTGACAACCAACAAACTGACTGACAAACCAACAAACTGACTGACAAACCAACAACTGACTGACAAACCAACAGACTGACTGACAACCAACAAACTGACTGACAAACCAACAGAGTACTGAAAACAACAACTGACTACAAACCAACAAACTGACTGACACACCAACAGCTGATTGACACACCAACAGAACTGACTGACAAACCAACAAACTGACTGACAAACCAACAGACTAACTGACAAACCAACAAACTGACTGACACACCAACAGACTGACTGACAAACCAACAAACTGACTGAAAACCAACAAACTGACTGATACACCAACAAACTGTCTGACCACACCAACAGACTGACTGATAAACCAACAAACTGACTGATAAACCAACAAACGACCTGATAAACCAACAAACTGACTGACAAACCAACAGACTGACTGATAAACCAACAAACTGACTGACAAACCAACAACACTGACTGATACAACCCAACAAACTGACTGACAACACCAACAGGACTGACTGATAAACCAACAAACTGACTGATAAACCAACAAACTGACTGATAAACCAACAAACTGACTGACAAACCACAACAGCTGACTATACAACAAATGACGATAAACCAACTACTGACGACAACCAACAAACTGACTGACACACCAACAGACTGACTGACAAACCAACAAACTGACTGAAAACCAACAAACTGATCTGAACACCAACAACTGACTGATAAACCAACAACTGCTGACAAACCAACAGGCTAACTGACAAACCAACAACTGACTGACAAACCAACAGACTGACTGACAAACCAACAGCGATGAACAACAAACGCTGACAACCAACAGATTAACTGACAAACCAACAGACTAATGAAAACCACAGACTGACGACAACCAACAGATTAACTGACAAACCACATAATGACAAACCAACAGATACTGCAAACCAACAGATGTGACAACAACGCTACTGACAACAACAAACTGACTGACAAACCAACAGACTAACTGATAAACCAACAAACTGACTGACAAACCAACAAACTGATTGACACACCAACAGGCTGATTGACACACCAACAAACTGACTGACAAACCAACAAACTGACTGACAAACCAACAGACTAACTGACAAACCAACAGGCTGACTGATACACCAACAAACTGACTGACAAACCAACAAACTGACTGACAAACCAACAGACTAACTGACAAACCAACAAACTGACTGACAAACCAACAGACTAACTGATAAACCAACAAACTGACTGACAAACCAACAGACTGACTGACAAACCAACAGATTAACTGACAAACCAACAGATTAACTGACAAATCAACAGACTAACTGACAAACCAACAAACTGACTGACAAACCAATAAACTGACTGACAAACCAACAGACTAACTGACAAACCAACAAACTGACTGACAAACCAACAGACTAACTGATAAACCAGCAAACTGACTAACAAACTAACAGACTAACTGACAAACTAACAGGCTGACTGACAAACCAACAGACTAACTGACAAACCAACAAACTGACTGACACACCAACAGACTAACTGACAAACCAACAAACTGACTGACACACCAACAAACTGACTGACAAACCAACAAACTGACTGACAAACCAACAGACTAACTGATAAACCAGCAAACTGACTAACAAACTAACAGACTAACTGACAAACTAACAGGCTGACTGACAAACCAACAGACTGACTGACAAACCAACAGATTAACTGACAAACCAACAGATTAACTGACAAATCAACAGACTAACTGACAAACCAACAAACTGACTGACAAACCAATAAACTGACTGACAAACCAACAGACTAACTGACAAACCAACAAACTGACTGACAAACCAACAGACTAACTGATAAACCAGCAAACTGACTAACAAACTAACAGACTAACTGACAAACTAACAGGCTGACTGACAAACCAACAGACTAACTGACAAACCAACAAACTGACTGACACACCAACAAACTAACTGACAAACCAACGCACTGACTGAAAAACCCAACAGGCTGACTGACAAACCAACAGGCTGACTGACAAACCAACAGACTAACTGACAAACCAACAAACTGACTGACACACCAACAAACTGACTGACAAACCAACAAACTGACTGATAAACCAACAAACTGACTGATAAACCAACAAACTGTCTGACACACCAACAGACTGACTGATAACCAACAAACTGACTGATAAACCAACAAACTGACTGATAAACCAACAAACTGTCTGACACACCAACAGACTGACTGATAAACCAACAAACTGACTGACAAACCAACAAACTGACTGATACACCAACAAACTGTCTGACACACCAACAGACTGACTGATAAACCAACAAACTGACTGATAAACCAACAAACTGACTGATAAACCAACAAACTGACTGACAAACCAACAGGCTGACTGATAAACCAACAAACTGACTGATAAACCAACACACTGACTGACAACCCAACAAACTGACTGACACACCAACAGGCTGACTGATAAACCAACAAACTGACTGATAAACCAACAAACTGACTGATAAACCAACAAACTGACTGATAAACCAACCAACTGTCTGACAAACGAACAGGCTGACTGACAAACCAACAAACTGACTGACAAACCAACAGACTAACTGACAAACCAACAGGCTGACTGACAAACCAACAAACTGTCTGACACACCAACAGATTAACTGACAAACCAACAGACTAACTGACAAACCAACAGACTGACTGACAAACCAACAGATTAACTGACAAACCAACAGATTAACTGACAAACCAACAGATTAACTGACAAACCAACAGATTAACTGACAAATCAACAGACTAACTGACAAACCAACAAACTGACTGACAAACCAACAGACTAACTGATAAACCAACAAACTGACTGACAAACCAACAAACTGATTGACACACCAACAGGCTGATTGACACACCAACAAACTGACTGACAAACCAACAAACTGACTGACAAACCAACAGACTAACTGACAAACCAACAGCTGACTGATACACCAACAAACTGACTGACAAACCAACAAACTGACTGACAAACCAACAGACTAACTGACAAACCAACAAACTGACTGACAAACCAACAGACTAACTGATAAACAACAAACTGACTGACAAACCAACAGACTGACTGACAAACCAACAGATTAACTGACAAACCAACAGATTAACTGACAAATCAACAGACTAACTGACAAACCAACAAACTGACTGACAAACCAATAAACTGACTGACAAACCAACAGACTAACTGACAAACCAACAAACTGACTGACAAACCAACAGACTAACTGATAAACCAGCAAACTGACTAACAAACTAACAGACTAACTGACAAACTAAAGCTGACTGACAAACCAACAACTAACTGACAAACCAACAAACTGACTGAACACCAACAGACTAACTGACAAACCAACAACTGACTGACACACCAACAAACTGACTGACAAACCAACAAACTGACTGACAAACCGACAAACTGTCTGACAAACCAACAAACTGACTGACAAACCAACAAACTAACTGACAAACCAACGCACTGACTGACAAACCAACAGGCTGACTGACAAACCAACAGGCTGACTGACAAACCATCAAACTGACTGACAAACCAACAAACTGACTGACAAACCAACAAACTGTCTGACAAACCAACAAACTGACTGACAAACCAACAAACTGACTGACAAACCAACAAACTGTCTGACAAACCAACAAACTGACTGACAAACCAACAAACTGTCTGACAAACCAACGCATTGACAAACCAACAAACTGACTTGCTATTCAGATAACTAATAGACAAGGGGACTGACTAACTAACAGACCGATAAACCAACAGACTAAGTGACAAACTATCGAAACTGATTGACACACTAGCAGTCAGACACACCAGCATTCTGACAAACCAGCATTCTGACACATCATTAGTTTGACACACTATCAGTCTGACACACCAACAGTCTGACACACCAGCAGTATGACACACCAGCATTCTGACACACCGGCATTCTGACATACCGTTAGTCTGACACACCAACAGTCTGACACACCAGCATTATGACACACCAGCAGTCTGACACACCAGCAGTATGACACACCAACAGTCTGACACACCAGCATTCTGACACATAATTAGTCTGACACACCAGCATTCTGACACATCATTAGTCTGACACACCAGCAGTCTGACACACCAGCATTCTGACACACCAGCATTCTGACACGCCAGCATTCTGACTGACCAGCATTCTGACACACCAGAAGTCTGACACACCAGAAGTCTGACACACCAGAAGTCTGACACACCAGCATTCTGACACACCAGCATTCTGACACACCAGCATTCTGACACACCAGCATTCTGACACACCAGCATTCTGACACACCAGCATTCTGACACACCAGCATTCTGACACACCAGCATTCTGACACACCAGCATTCTGACACACCAGCAGTCTGACACACCAGCAGTCTGACACACCAGCAGTCTGACACACCAGCAGTCTGATTGGCTGACCGTCACACTGACTGACAGACAAGCAGAGACATGTGGCTGCCTGACAAACCACAAGACAGTGTCACTCACACAGTCTGTCAAGACTGACAAGCCAACAGACTATCTGACAAAGCCACTTGCTGACTAAGTAACAGACTGGTAAACCAAAAGACTAATGTTGATTAAACGGACTGGCTGATTAACAAACTAGTAAACTGATTGACCGACAAACCGACAGACTGACAGACTCACAAAACAAACAAACTGCCATATATCATCACATGTCATATCTTTACACAAAAAGAAATAAATGGATGTAATATATCTTAGGCTTCTTCCCCTATCCCAGAAATACAAGAATAAAAATGCGTATATAAATAAATAATATAACTACATACATACATACATACATACATACATACATACATACATACATACATACATACATACATACATACATACATGCATACATACATACATACATACATACATACATACGTAAACAAACACGCACACACGTAGAATGACAATGACATTTTTTAAAGGATAATGAATAAGCACTCATGTGCTTTTTTACATCCAGTCCCCGCCCTTATGGATATAATATGAAAATAAAATAAAGCCAATACCAATACACTCACACAGGAAACGGAGAAAAAAATACCCACCCACAAAAAACCATAAAAACCACCGAAAAAGAGAGAAAAAAAGCAACAACAAATAATAAAAGAAAGCAAAACAGAACAAAAAAAAACAAAAACCACAGAAACAACAAAAAATAGCAAAGAAACCAAGAGCAAACTAAAAGCAGTAACAATAAGAAGTGGAGAGGGGACAACCAAATAACACACACACACCCCCCCCCCCCCCCCCAAGAGAGAGAGAGAGAGAGAGAGAGAGAGAGAGAGAGAGAGAGAGAGAGAGAGAGAGAGAGAGAGAGAGAGAGAGAGAGAGAGAGAGAGAGAGAGAGAGAAGAGAGAGAGAGAGAGAGAGCAGTCATGAACAATTTTTTTCTCCGAAAGGCGATTTTGCAATTCAAGGGAAGCAACCAGTTCAGACAAGATTAATTTCTAAGGACTGGTCTCCCTTGATATCATTCTCACCACTTTATTCAACTATTGACATGTTGTTTTTTCATTCCTCTTACAACCAAAAGTATAACTGGAAATACAACCACCACGGTAGTTATCATGATGATTCTTTGCAATAGGTTTGTGTGTGTATCAGAAATCAAATGAAGGGGGGGAGGGGGAAGGGGGGGTAGATTTGTTTCATTCTAGCAGGCACTATGACAATTTACAATTTCACAATAGGTTGTCCCCATTAACCCTTTTGAGCTAGAGAGAAAACAAAAGCATACATATCAATAAATGAATGACGGGTATCAAGAGGAAGAGCGAACATAAATAATAACAGCAACAACAACAACAACAACAAGAACAATAATAATCATCATCATCATCATCATCATCATAATAATAATAAACGAATTAGACATTGTTAAACATTGTTAGGGTTGATGCACCCTATATCTAGATGTGGAATTACTCGTGTACTTTCAGGAAGTGTACAGGTAGGTATCTGAAGTGATAAAAAGAGAGAATAGCAACAAAATCTACATTAACAGAGAGAGTGAGAGGCAGAGAAAGGGGGATAATTGATGTTGTATCTCGTGTATCTCTCTTGTATCTTCGTCTCGGCTCGGTAATTTAATGAGACTATTGCCACGGTTCTTACATCTTGACAATAATTATACCCGTAGCAGCTAGAATGAATGATTACTCGTGTTGGGCAGATTCTGTTATCAAATGATAGCGTGATAGTAATTATTATGAAATACTTTACATCCTATTCTTTAAACCATTTCATGTTTTAAAATGATATTTTCTAAAAGAAAAGAAAAAGAAAAAACAATGCCTTCTTCTTTCTTGTCACATTTTTCATATCAAAGCTTTCAGAAATTATTCTGATAGTTACGTACTAGATGAATAAATAAACAAAGAAAGAAAGAATTAAATGAATAAATAGATGAAAAGGTTACTTATTTCCCTCCACTGTTGTTACAAAGGTACAGAGAGAGACACACAGAGAGAGAGAGAGAGAGAGAGAGAGAGAGAGAGAGAGAGAGAGAGAGAGAGAGAGAGAGAGAGAGAGAGAGAGAGAGAGAGAGAGCATACATGTATGCGCTGTTTTTGCTCCAAAGGAAATTTTCAGTTAAAGGGAAGAAACTCATTCAAGACTGGACGAGATTGTGAGATTTGGTCTCCCTTGAAATCCTCTGCAGAATCTTCCTTATGGTTTTAAATCTACTTACAGATGGTCATAGCGCTCGCTTTCCCCCAGCTCAAGTTAAGCAGCATCGAGCGTGCTTACCACTTGGATGGGTGACCGTTTGCGCGCCTTGGCTTCAGTACAGTTCCCCAGTTCACCCAGCTGTAAATAGGTACCTGCCTCTTTAGGGTCAGGGAAGGTAAAGCAGCGAGGGAGAGGAGATGGGTGCCGCCCTCAACATGCTGGCCCTAGAGAAGTGTGGTCTCTGACGCCTCGCTCCCCTACGACCACATAGGTTATGGGACACCTTTACCTTTACTTTTACCATTACATTGACTCTTGTCTTTTCCACTTTGTTCTTGGACAGGAAAATGTCACCAGGCTGTTTAATTTGGAAATAGATACCTCAGGAGTTTATTGTTGCTGTTGTTTTTCTTTTATTTTAAAGAGAATGATTTCGACAGACCAGGCTTGGTTTCCAAGGAGGTCACTGTCACAGGCTGTCATTTTCAACAGGTCTCAAGGGGACGGGATAGCCTAGTGGTCAGAACATCGCGCTGGCAATCTGACGACCCGGGTTCGATTCCCGTTCAAGGGGATATTTTCCCCTGGAGTTAACATCAGTGCAGACTCCACTCTCCCCAAAGTCCATCGGATGATATTTTAAACCGAGGCCCCGTGTGCGAACGCACGCAGAACATCTTGCGCACACGTTAAATCCGGTTCCGCTTTTCGTAAGAGTAGGCCATTGTGTGCCTGTGGGAACAGATGACAGAATTGACAAAACCGCACACACACGGGGACTGGATGTAAAAAGGCAATAAGTGCTTATTCCATTATCCTCGATATAAAATAATAAAATGAAAAAAAAAATGAATAATTTGATATTTCTTTTTTAAAAAAATCTTCTTCCGAAAATTGCCAATACAGAATTCCGTTTACAACAGAAGGCAAGGGAAATCACCCATGGATTTTTAGCACAGTCCCTCCGTTCACCCAGCCCTAAATACGAACCTGCCCTCTTTAGAGACAGAGAAGGTAAAGAAAGCAGCGAGGGAGAGGAGATGGGCGCCGCCCTCAATATGCTGGCCCCTGGAGAAGCTGAAGTCTCTGACACCTCACTCCGCAACGACCGCGTAGGTTAATGGACACCTTTACCTGTTGCAATTCAGGCCCTGGCTATGGTATTACAAAAGTTAAATACTGGATTTTTAAAATCCTCCTGTGAAAACAAGACACGACTAGTCACCTGTCCCTGAGGCAGCCACGCTCCACGCTCCTTGACCTTGGCCTGAGGAGAGCGAGTGGGTCCGGTTGTGGACTGAAAGGTCGAGGATTTGAATCCCATAAGACTCCAAGTGATGTTTGGGGAGCATTTGAAAACTCAAACCGGCTCTTACACAGAGTGAGTTTGCTGTGGGCTCATCGGGAAGACTGGGATCACACAGTCGAGCTTGATCCACTGTACGGATTGGATTTTGAGAGTGTTTCAGTACTTGACCAACACTACAGGTGTATGCATCTCTCGGGCCTGGTTGACGCTGGGATATATTATGACAGTAAGCGTAGAGTGCATCCCTGTCAAGTAGCTTGTTGTCCTACGTCTGTTAGCTCAGACCAGGCACCCCTGAACACCACCACAGTGACCCGGCCAGCAGCAGTGCAGGGCACCTCTAGGTGGTGGCCATGCAGCGGCCTGGTATTGACGGGCTCCCTGTGGACTTCCGACCCTAATGACACGTCATTTGGGCATGGCTGAGGTGGGGGAGGGGGGAGGGGGGACTGAAGTAAGCGGGGTGGGAACATCCAGGCAGGGATGTCACAGAAGAGGAGGCAGCGAAACAAAGCGAAAAGTGCTCTCTGTCTCTCTCTCCCCTCTCTCTCTTCCTCTCTCTCTGCCTCTGTCTCTGCCTCTGTCTCTGTCTCTGTCTCTCTCTCTCTCTCTCTCTCTCTCTCTCTCTCTCTCTCTCTCTCTCTCTCTCTCTCTCTCTCTCTCTCTCCTCTCTCTCGCTGTCTGTCTGTCTCTCTCTCCTCTCTCTCTCTCTGTCTCTCTCTCTGTCGCTCTCTCTCTGTCTCTCCCTCCCTCTCTCTCTCTCTCTCTCTCTCTCCCTCTCTCTCTCTCTCTCCCTCTCTCTACCCCCTCTCTCTCTCCCCCCCTCTCTCTCTCTCCCTCTCTCTCTCTCTCCCTCTCTCCCCCTCTCTCTCTCTCTCTCCCTCTCTTCCTCTCTCTCTCTCTCCCTCTCTCTCTCCCTCTCTCTCTCTCCCTCCATCCCTCTCTCACCACAGAGTTATGCTGTCACATCAGCCCTGCTCTCTAACTCTTTCCTGGTGCGGTTAATGTAGTGCTCCCTGGCGTGGGAAGTAAATAGACTCTGGTCGAACTGCCGCCTGAAGTAAACAGAACTGTGTCCCCGAATTCAGAATGCGGCTACCTTCCTATTGGCTGTAAAGGGTGGCACGGGCACCGCCTCCCCACTGCTGAACCTCTGAGCTCTAACCAGGGAAGACAGAACATCCCAAAGAAAACAACAATAACACAGACAACAGAAGTGGAGGTTCTAATGAATAGCGTGAAAAAGCGTAAACTTAAATGGTATGGGCATGTCACAAGATCCAAAGGACTTGCAAAGACAGTTTTACAAGGCACTGTCCAAGGAGGAAGAAGAAGAGGCAGACCAAGGAAGAGCTGGGAGGATAACATCAGCGAATGGACAGGCCTAGAACTCAACAAAACCCTGAGAAAGGCAGAACAGAGAGAGAATGGAGGGAACTGGTTGTTGAGTCTTTGAGGGTGCCCCCACAGTCGTCAGACTACGGACAGATATATAAGATAGATAGAGATGTCTCATTAACTCACGTGCATGCACGCACACATACACCCGCACGCATATGTACTCGAGTGCGAGCACCCCCCACCCACCCACACACACACACACACACACACACACACACACACACACACACACAACACACACACACACACACACACACTGTCAGAAAAACAGAGATAGAGACAGACAGAAACACACACACGCACGCTCGCACGCCACACACACACACACACACACACACACACACAAGCACACACACACCACACAAGCACACACACAAGCACACACAAGTTACACACACACAGACACACACACAGTACCAAAAAAAACTGAGAGAAAGACAGAAAGGGACACACACACACACACACACACACACACACACTTTCTAATATCACGTAATGTGAAAAGACGTTAAATTAAAGAAGAACACACACACACACACACACACACACACACACACAACACACACACACAAACGCACGGCTCAAAATTGAAGATGTGATGCTTGAGCAATATCACAACCATGTCGACAGAAAAAATAACCAATAAATATATATATTATATGTATACATACAATGTAATACCTCATCTACTGCTTTAAAATAAGAAAACAGCAACAACACAATAGCAAATGCAATGCTAATTACTGTAATAATCATGTGCTTGTGTTGATATGAAAACAGAAGGAATACAATGCTAAAAAAAATAAACCACAACACAGCAACAAAGAAAATCAAAACAAAAAAGCAAAAATACAAAACCATAAAACCCCAAACCCTTTTTTTTTAACCAATACCGAGAGAGAGAGAGAGAGGAGAGAGAGAGAGAGAGAGAGAGAGAGAGAGAGAGAGAGAGAAGAGAGAGAGAGAGAGAGAGACAGAGACAGACAAGAGAGAGACAGACAGAGAGAGAGAGACAGAGAGAAACAGCCAAAAAAAATGTAGGTGATTTCATCAACTGAAAATTCAGCAGAATCATGAAAAGGTCCAGAGATTATTTTGTGAATATTGGGGGTTTTGTGTATCTCTA
>CM054143.1:2029839-2044839 GCA_028751875.1 Rapana venosa | reverse complement strand
CGCACGCACACGCACAAGCACGCGCGCGCACACACACACACACACACACACACACACACACGTACACACACACACCGATTTTTTTCTTACCAAATTGTTTACTTGTGTATATATATAAGTATTGTAGGCTTCCATGGCAATAACCGATGTTCTGCTCTGTTCTGTTCTGTTCTGCTCTTTTCTACTCTGCACCACTCTGCTCGGTTTCTACACACATACACACACACACACACACACACACATACGCACGCACGCACGCTCGCGCGCACACACACACACACACGACAACCAATCCCATCCAAGCCTGTTGTTTATCGCCCTGCCCACCACAGAGGCCACATCAGGGCTGTCACCTCCTCCAATTCTAAATCTCAGATTAAAACTGTGTAAAGGAAAGGTAAAGGAGTCCCATAACCTATAAGGTCGTAGGGGGGCGAGGCGTCAGAGACCTCACTTCTCTAGGGCCAGCATATTGAGGGCGGCGCCCATCTCCTCTCCCTCGCTGCTTTACCTTCCCTGACCCTAAAGAGGGCAGGTACCCATTTACAGCTGGGTGAACTGGGGGAACTGTACTGAAGCCAAGGCGCGCAAACGGTCACCCATCCAACTGGTAACCACGCTCGACGCTGCTTAACTTGGCTGGGGGAAAGCGAGTGCTCCGACCACTGAGCTATCCCATCCCCTACCCTGCAATGCAATATGGTACAAGATGACATATGTATAACTGTGTGCACGGCTATATACAGGTTAAACCAGGGTATAAAACCAACGCTACTGTCCTTCCTTGTAGCAACGCCCTGGTCAGCCCTAAGGGTCAACCACCCAGGACGGGCATGGCACCGCGTTGTGGGAAACACCCCATCACACACGACGACCACAGGTCTGAAAAAAACAATTATAGATCAAAAGAAACCAGTCACCAATTTATATTTGTTCGATGAATGGGCCGTGTCTGTATCAAAAGACAAGGTATGTTCGTTGGTGGTATGTGTGTGTGTGTGTGTGTGTGTGTGTGTGTGTGTGTGTGTGTGTGTGTGTGTGTGTGTGTGTGTGTGTGTGTGTGTGTGTGTTCGATGTCATTTTTAGGTCTCTTCACAAAATATGATATTAGACACAGAATAAGGGGGTGGGGGTTGGGCTTCTGGAAATGCAGTAGAGTTAATTTACTAAATCTACTTTAAACAGAAAGATGTAAACATAAGTAGTTCTTAAGTACAAACCAGTGAAAACTACAGTTTCTAACAAAATCTAACAAAATGGACAAAAAAACCTATTTGTAGTCATGACAAGCATGAGAAAATCGTACCTGTAGAAGAGTGTCTTTAAAGTCCATGATAATCATGAAAACAAATCAACTGTGTAACAACGATGTGAAGACGGTCTACTACTGTGAAGCATCACTGAATATCGCCGATGACGATGATGAGGTAAGAACAGGTGTGTCACTTTTTAGCAGGCTGCATATGATCAACACCTATAATATAGCCACATAATCAACGCAAATTTCCAACAAACTTTTGCCATGAACCATTTTAATTTCCATCGGCAATCCAGAGAAACAATTGGTTTTACGTGGTAAAAATCGGTTTTATATATTTTAGCAAAAGATTCCAATGTTACCATTATTTTCCTCTTCGTGATTTAGTCTAGACATTTAAGTCTCGTATATTTTTCGCTGTAAATGTGTTTGCTGTGCTTTTTGCAGGATCTAATAACAGTTTTGCTTTGATAAAGAGAGATTCAAATTTGACCCAGCTTTTAATCTTTTTGCCCGCTAAAAAGGATTTTTTCATTCTAATGATTATACACCATATTGAAATAGAGTCCAACAAAAGTAATATGATGATGAGCACTTTAAGGTAAGAAGATTTTTGAACGAAAAGTTTCAGTGACTATGTTTTATTTAACTTTTGTTGATATCGAACTGATGGCTTGAATGACTGATTTTGAATCGACACAAAAAATATTCGAAAAACAATTTTCAGAAAATCGGTTAGGAAATTAAGTGTCATTTATATTGATACAATTGCTTTCTGTGAAAGTTGCAATATTATCCTAGATAAAATGAAATTTCCGATGTTATATCCTGTATAATGTATACAGCACCGGCATCGGCATTATTGTTTAGAGCTGGTCCATCTCTACAAAGCTTCACGTGATTTGAATCGTTTTCTTCGGTTTTTTATGCTGGAGAGGATACTAAAATAAATATCACAAAACTGTACCACGTTGATCATTTAGTTAAACTAACCACTCGAGTTAAATATCAGTTTGCTTGAAGGAAGAATGTACTTGCCCCATTTTGGGACATACATAGGGAAGGCATATGATCATGTGTGGCATGAGAGATTGCTTTACAAACTGAAATCTACGGCCCTTCTGGCAGTCAGCACAGACAAGCACTAGAATCTCCCTGGCTCCAGTGTCCATGTGAGTGAGTGAGTGACCCCCCACACTGTGACAGGCTGTGGGGCTCATGTTGCCCCAACAACAGGCTAGAGAAACGCCGTAGTCGCCGGCAAGCCAATCCAAAGCTGGGTAGAACTTTGAAGGGAACAGTCTGTGCGTGTTCCATACACTGTGACGAAAAGAGAAGAAGCGTTATTTAAATTCTAACATGCCTGTCATACTTCTGCTTCTGCTTCTTCGTCAAACGCTCAGACAGCAACTAGTCGTGTTTGTTATATGAGCGAAAATGCGTCACGCTGCCGTTAAGCGCCTGTCAAGTCAGGTCCAGCGCATCCGATTTCGGCATAAGACAGAATTGTTATATGTTTAAGTCTTTCTGGAAAAAAGGCAGCAGAACAGACCAAGAAGGCAGAAAAAAACAAGAAAGAGGTGGTGACAGGAAGGAAAGGAACAAGAAAGATACAAAGAGAGGGATAGAAAAGAGGAAATGTTCGCCACAGAATTTCCAGAAGGTGGGGATGCTGTTTATACTGACAGGCCCCCGGCATCCCCACGGGGGAACTGTGATCCTTTGATTAAAGAGCTGCTGACACAGAGCTGGGCAGAAAACACTGGCCTGCTCTACCCTGCAATGCAATATGGTACAAGATGACATATGTCTCATTTCGAATTCAATAGGACAATAAACCTAACATAACAAACCTAACCTAATAAACCAAAAATAATATCAATACTAACAGGAACTAAAAGGAAAAGTTTATCGCAAATTGACGAACAAACAATATCAAAAACTCGAGACATTTTAAGTATAATAAATGTATGTAAAAGATACGATCTACTCTTGTGAAAGACAACGAATGAAGTTTCAAGAAATACCTGCACATCTTAGGAATTGTGAGAGAGACAGGAGAACTTTTACATTCCATCAGCCAACAAAAATCACAACTGGACATGGGTGGAGGAAAATGTTGGGGAATAAAATATTGTCATAAATGTTTGAAGTGGGGACATTCCATGATAACACGAAATTCATCCCCTAAAACAGACATACTGCATTTTGAATATATTCTTTCTTCCCTTGGTATATTATGGAAACGTCCAACCTCAATAGGAAGCTTGTGACAGCTACAACGAAACTTCATAAGAGCGTAAACATAATTATACATCTAGTAGACAAGTTACATTATTTTCCCATCCATTTTCACACACACACACACACACACACACACACATACACACGCACACACACACACACACACACACACACACACACACACACGCACGCACGCACGCACACGCGCGCGCTCGACGCTGCTTAACTTGGCTGAGGGAAAACGAGTGCTCCGACCACAGAGCTGTACCGTCCCCACTAAAGCTAGTGCCGTAGTCACGCCAGGAGCAGTGTCTCTTTCATTGCCCAGTCCTTGTTCAGCACCATCTGAAGCCTTCAAGCTCTGGAAGAAATGCTCTCTTTATATCCTGATAAATGGCGTTTTAACGTTGGTATTAAGAGATGTACTCGTACACACGTACGCATTTTTTTACTTTTGTTTTATTTCTAAGCTTTTCCTGTTCACCGTTCTCTTCTTTCTCTTCAAGCATTTTTATCACGCCAACAGTTTCTGTTAGAATTCTTGGTATGAATGTGTTCGATCCTATGGGATTTCTTTTAGGTGTTGGAATAGGGAAGCATACAGTGAATCCTTACTTTGACCATAATTTCCAGCTAAGAAAAGCGAATAACCACAAGGAAAATTTAATATTCTGTTTTACTCAGGGGCTGGTAGAGTGGGATTTTTTTCTCAAATTTTGAATTGATATCCTTTTTAAAGCATGTTACACTCTGGATTGTTACAACAAACCGATGGTGAGGCGAAAAAGCTGTTATGCAGATGAACGGCAAGAATGGCACAGCCACTGGCAATGGTTTGTGCCATCCATCCATCGTGCTCATGGACACGCCTACAATGCAGACATAAAATCAATCGGATATTCAGAACGGAGTAGTATCAGGAAGTATCATAATGGTGTGATTAAAAAGAGATTGCTTCAAGGACTGCGCTATGGTTACGATGAACTGTAGTAGTATTGTCTGGGGGTGAAGCAAAGCTGGTTTCTGCTGCGATGTTGTTAGCAGTGTCAGAACAGACTTCCTCCATACCAAACTTGTGGTCAGCGAACAGAAAGGAACAAACCGAGAGCAGATTTACTGAACAGCTTTTTTTGTAAAGATAAAAATCACAAGAAAACTATCGATTTTTCTCCAGTTCTTCAATTAAAGCTCTGAAGTTTATGCGTTGTAAGAATGGTGTGTTATGTGAACTTTTCTGCACCATTAAGGTGACTGCATTCCAGCTTCGGGGATGATGTTTTAACCCGACACTAGTGTGCAGGTGGGTTTTTCAAAAGACATGGTTGTCATTCCTTCTTACCGGCACGCATGACCTACTCTTCCAAAAGGCGGAACAGGCTTTAGCGTGTGCGTACGCAAGATGCTCTGCCTGCATTCGCACACAGGGTTTTGTTTATAGTCCCATGTGAAGGACTTGTAGGGAGCGGAGTCAGCACTGATGCTAACTCCAAGGAAAACATCCCCTTAAACGGGTGTCACAGAGGCGGCACAGCTCAAGCCAAGGCTCGAACCCAGGCCATCAAATGTATTAACCCAAAGCACAGCCCTTTAACCACCAGGCTATCCGACTTTCATTCATGTGACCGAGATGGGCAGAATGGAAATGCCACTGGCCAAATTGACAAGAAACCTCGATCCCCTTTCAGTGAGAACTGTAAAGGTAAAGTAAAGGTGTCCCATAACCTATGTGGTCGTAGTGGAGCGAGGCGTCAGAGACCTCGACTTCTCTAGGGCCAGCATATTGAGGGCGGCGCCCATCTCCTCTCCCTCGCTGCTTTACCTTCCCTGACCCTAAAGAGGGCAGGTACCCATTGACAGCTGGGTGAACTAGGGAACTGTACTGAAGCCAAAGCGCGCAAACGGTCACCCATCCAACTGGTAACCACGCTCAATGCTGCTTAACCTTAGCTGGGGGAAAGCGAGTGCTCTGACCACTGAGCTATCCCGTCCCCTGTCAGAACTGTAAAGGTAAAGGTAAAGGAGTCCCATAACCTATAAGGTCGTAGGGGAGCGAGGCGTCAGAGACCTCACTTCTCTAGGGCCAGCATATTGAGGGCGGCGCCCATCTCCTCTCCCTCACTGCTTTACCTTCCCTGACCCTAAAGAGGGCAGGTACCCATTGACAGCTGGGTGAACTGGGGAACTGTACTGAAACCAAAGCGTGCAAACGGCCACCCATCCAAGTGGTAACCACGCTCGACGCTGCTTAACCTTAGCTGGGGGAAAGCGAGTGCTCCGACCACTGAGCTATCCCGTCCCCTGTCAGAACTGTACAAAGATAAAAAGAAGAAGAAGAAGAAAAGCTGCGCCGCAGTACAGCGACACCCTTTCCCTGGAAGAGGCAGTCCCGCTTTACCGAAAGCTCTGTGCGTTATTGATAAATAGATAATACATAAATAAAGAAATAAATAAATAAATAAATAAATAAATAAATAAATAAATAAAGGATAGGCTAAAACTAGCAAGGCATGCTGCATTTCCATGTTGCTGCTATGTTCTGGAGCACTATGAAGAGCATGTCTTCAGCCCCACGCCTGCACTCCAGTCTTGTTCTGTTCGGGCATTGGAATATTTATGAGGAGGTACGTTCTTTTCCGCCGTGACACGCTCTTGTCATAGCAGCCTGCGCTCTCCTGTACAGCAGAACCAGCCCCGTGAAGTCAGAGTGCGGCTGCCTATAATGAGTATTCCGGCCAGGTACTTGACAACAGTCCTAGACGCAAACTTTCCATCCGGTGTGTACTTAACGGTATCACAGTCCATTTTGAGGAGGCGGAGTGAGTGAGTAAGTGGGTGGGTGAGTGAGTGAGTGAGTGAGTGAGTGGGTGAGTGAGTGAGTGGGTGAGTGAGTGAGTGGGTGAGTGGGTGAGTGAGTGAGTGAGTGAGTGGGTGAGTGAGTGAGTGAGTTGGTGAGTGGGTGAGTGAGTGAGTGAGTGCGTGAGTGAGTGGGTGAGTGAGTGGGTGAGTGAGTGGGTGAGTGAGTGAGTTGGTGAGTGGGTGAGTGAGTGAGTGCGTGAGTGAGTGAGTGGTGAGTTTTGTGAGGAGACATATTGTATATTCTGGATACTCCTCCTCCTTCCCCCCTCCCTCAACCACACAGGGTGTTCAGCTGGAAACACCTAACAACTACGACTACAACAACAACAACAACAGCAGCAGCAGCAACAATAGCAGAAACAACAACAACAACAGCAACAATGGCAACAACAGCAACATCAACAACAACAACAGCAACAATGGCAACAACAGCAACATCAACAACAACAACAACAGCAACAACAACAACAGTAGCAAGAACAACAGCAGCAAGAACAACAGCAACAACGACAGCAACAACGGCAACAATGGAAACAACAGCAACATCATCAACAACAACAGCAACAACAACAACATCAACAATGGCAACAACAACAGCAACAACAACAATAACAGCAACAATTGCAACAACGACATCAACAACAGCAACAACAACATTAACACAACAACAACACATCAACAATAGCAACAACAACAACCACAACAACAATAACAGCAACAACAACAACAACAACAGCAACAGCCACATCAACAATAGCAACAATAAGAACAGCAACAACAACAGCAATAGCAAGAACAGCACAACAACAGCAACAACGGCAACAATAGCAACCACAGCAACAACAACAACAACAACTGCAACCACAGCAACAAGAACAACAACAACAGCAGCAACAAGAATTGCAGCAGCAGCAGCAACAACAACAGCAAGATCCACAACAACAACAGCAACAATGACAACAACAACAACAACAACAACAACAGCAACCGCACCAACAACAGCAGCAGCAACAACAACAGCAACATCAACAACAAAACCAGCTACATCAAGAACAACAACAGCAACAGCCACAACAGCAAAAACAGCAACAAGAACACCAACAGCCACAACAACAACAACAACAACAACAACAACAACCAGGAGGCGTAGAAACCTGGTGTGTCGATTCAGATTATCCAGTGCGAATGTGAGAAGCTGAAATGGCTGCAGTCCTGCCAATGCCCTGTCTCTTTTCAGCGGCCGCAGGGTTCATGACATCATCTTGTTTTCGTCGTGGCCTAAAGTTCCCCCCCCCTTACCCCCCCCCCCTTCCCCCTCCCCCCCCCCCCCCCCCCCCCCCCCCCCCCCGCATTACCTCCCAACGTCTTTTATAAGCCAACAAACAATGATGCGGCGAATAATAAGGATGATCATGGTGGTGGTGGTGGTTGGTGATGGTGGTGGCGGAGGAGGGGGGGGGGGGAGTCGGATGATGATAGTGTGGTGTGATAGTTGGTGGTGGTGGTGGGGGGTAGGGTTTGATGATGTTGTGGTGGTCAGTAGTGGTGTGGTGATAGTTGTGGTGTGGTTGTTGTGGTGGTGGTGGTGGTGGTGGGGGTGGTGGTGGTGGTGGTGTGGGTGGTGGTGGTGGTGATGGTGGTGGTTGTGGGTGGTGGTGGTGGTGGTGGTGGTGGTGGGGTGGTGGTGTGTGGGTGGTGGTGGTGTGGTGGTGGTGGTGGTGGTGGTGGTTGGGGTGGTGGTGGTGGTGGTGGTGTGGGTGGGTGGTGGTGGTGGTGGTGGTGGTGGGTGGTGGTGGTGGATGGTGTGGTGGTGGTGTTGTGTGGGGCAGATGATAGCGTTGGCTACATTTCCTGTCAGTAGTTTCTTTGTGCTACAACTACCTGCTAGTTTGTTGGGGGGTTTCCTGTTTGTTTCGGGTTATCTGTTTGGGTTTTTTCTGGTGGTTTCTGTTTGGGTTTTTCTGTGTTTTCGGTTTATCTGTTTGATTTTTTGTGGTTTGGGTTATCTGTTGGGGGTTTTCTGTTTGTTTTGGGTTATCTGTTTGGGGTTTTCTGTTTGTTTCGGGTTATCTGTTTGGGTTTCCTTTGTTTCGGTTATCTGTTTGGGTTTTCTGTTTGTTTCGGTTTTTCTGTTTGGGTTTTCTGTTTGTTTCGGGTTATCTGTTTGGGTTTTCTGTTTGTTTCGGGTATCTTTTGGTTTCCTGTTGTTCCGGGTTATCTGTTCCGGGTTATCTGTTTCGGTTTTTCTGTTTCGGGTTTTCTGTTTCGGTATTCTGTTTGGTTTTTTTGGGCTCGGGGTTTTTTCTTTGGGTTTTCTGTTCGGGTTATCGTTTCGGGTTTTCTTTTTGTTTTTCTGTTTGGGGTTATCTGTGGGTTTTTTCCTAATTGTTTTGCTGTTTGGGTCTTTCTTATTCTTTGAGTTTTTGTTGTTGTTTTTTTCTGTTTTTGGGTTTTGGTCTTTTTCTTTTTTTTTTCTGTTTGGGGTTCCTATGTGTTTTTTCCCTATTTTGTGTGGTTTTTCTGTTGTGGTTTATATTTCTTGTTTGGCGTGTTTTCTTTGTTTTGTTTTTATCTGTTGTACTGTTCCTGTTATTTTTTTGTTTGCGTCTTTGTCTGTTTGTGTAGGGGTTTTTTTGTTGGTCCATCCTAATATACATACATCAAAACAATAACGATTGGAAATCATGAATGGACAGACAGACAGACAGACAGACAGACAGACAGACAGACAGACAGACAGACAGACAGACAGACAGATAGATAGATAGATAGATAGATAGATAGATAGATAGATAGATAGATAGATAGATAGATAGATAGATAGATAGATAGATAGATAGATAGATAGATAGATAGATAGATAGATAGATAGATAGATAGATAGACAGACAGATAATACGTGCCTGTGTATACCTAGTTTGGGGTTTTTATCGTTCCTCGGCTACAGCTACAAGGTTTACCAATGGCGAGATGTTTAATGGCGAGATGTTTAATGGTGAGATGTTTAATGGCGAGATGTTTAATGGCGAGATGTTTAATGGCGAGATGTTTAATGGTGAGATGTTTAATGGTGAGATGTTTCATGGTGAGATGTTTCATGGTGAGATGTTTTACGTGTGCCACTTTTCCTGCCCACCGTTAAGGCAGCTGTATTCTAACTTCGGAAAATACGAGTCTAGTTGATTAGCATAGTAGTAGCAGCAGCCGCAGTAGTAGCAGTAGCAGCAGCAGTAGTAGCAGTAGCAGAAGTAGCAGTAGTAGTAGCAGTAGCAGCAGCTGCAGTAGTAGTGGTAGCAGTATCACCACCATCACCACCACATCTAACAACAGCACCAACAACAATAACAACATCAGCATTAATATCAACAACAACAACAACACAACATCCATTCCCAAGATTTCACTCTAATGCCACTGTATGTTTCTTCTGTCTTTGGCTTCAGCTTAAGGTTTACGGCTGGTGAGAATGTTGCGCACCCAACCTTTTTCCCCACCCCATGCTGTCGCTGCAGTTTGACTTCACTGACACAGATCACACTTCACTTCTGCCAGAACAATCCAGAGGGACCTCCCTGCTCTCTTTCCGATTTTCAACTGCTGTGGGTTCATTTAACGTGCACAAGTCCGTAAGCACACCAGTCCGCCTGGTTTAGAGTTTCTATCGAAAGGCTTCACATTCAGTTGTGTTTTCCCGTCAAAGTGGGAAGAAAGGGTGAGGTTGGGAATCAAACCTAAAACGTTAAGGTTTTACGTTTGTTTGTTAGGCGGGTGAATGTTTTAACCATCCTGCCACCCTCCTTCTTTAATGTTACTGTATAACAACCCCCCCTTGTTGTCCTTCTGTCCTCTGTAACAGTCTGTCCTTTTGTCCTCTGTAACAGTCTGTCCTTTTGTCCTCTGTAACAGTCTGTCCTTTTGTCCTCTGTAGCAGTCTGTCCTTCTGTCCTCTGTAACAGTCTGTCCTTCTGTCCTCTGTAACAGTCTGTCCTTTTGTCCTCTGTAACAGTCTGTCCTTCTGTCCTCTGTAACAGTCTGTCCTTCTCTCCTCTGTAACAGTCTGTCCTTCTGTCCTCTGTAACAGTCTGTCCTTCTGTCCTCTGTAACAGTCTGTCCTTCTGTCCTCTGTAACAGTCTGTCCTTCTGTCCTCTGTAACAGTCTGTCCTTCTGTCCTCTGTAACAGTCTGTCCTGTCTTCTGTAACAGTCTGTCCTTCTGTCCTCTGTAACAGGCTGTCCTGTCTTCTGTAACAGTCTGTCCTTCTGTCCTCTGTAACAGTCTGTCCTGTCCTCTGTAACAGTCTGTCCTTTTGTCCTCTGTAACAGTCTGTCCTTCTGTCCTCTGTAACAGTCTGTCCTTCTGTCCTCTGTAACAGTCTGTCCTCTGTAACAGTCTGTCCTTCTGTCCTCTGTAACAGTCTTTCCTTCTGTCCTCTGTAACAGTCTGTCCTTCTGTCCTCTGTAACACTCTGTCCTCTGTAACAGTCTGTCCTTCTGTCCTCTGTAACAGTCTGTCCTTCTGTCCTCTGTAACAGTCTGTCCTGTCTTCTGTAACAGTCTGTCCTTCTGTCCTCTGTAACAGTCTGTCCTTCTGTCCTCTGTAACAGTCTGTCCTGTCTTCTGTAACAGTCTGTCCTTCTGTCCTCTGTAACAGTCTGTCCTTCTGTCCTCTGTAACAGTCTGTCCTTCTGTCCTCTGTAACAGTCTGTCCTGTCCTCTGTAACAGTCTGTCCTGTCCTCTGTAACAGTCTGTCCTTCTGTCCTCTGTAACAGTCTGTCCTGTCTTCTGTAACAGTCTGTCCTTCTGTCCTTGGAACAGTCTGTCAGCTCGTCCAGTTTGTTTGGTCTTTTTCGCTGCCACTGCTGTGTTCACGTACACTTGCTTCAGGAAAACGATCTCACGACAATGACTGAAGGTCACTAGAAATCCTACAGTCAAAATCCCTATTGTCTGTGATCATCTCACTGTCAAAAATCCCTGTATCAGTTAAAATCCGGACAACAAATCCCTGCGGTATGTTGAGGGTGTATCGATCACTATCGATCACTTCCTTCTCACATCCCTATCAACGTATCACTCTATGAAAGATGCTGACTAGATCAACTGAAAATGTTGAAACTCTGTCTATGAAAATGAACGCGAGTTTCAAATGTAAAACAAAACACAAAAATAACAACGCAAACCAACAGGGCCAGCAGCACTGATAATGCAAGAAGATGCATGTCTAGGTCTGAGTCTGTTGCTGTGGATGGATGGATGGATGGATGAATGGATGAATGGATGGATGGATGGATGGATGGATGAATGGATGGATGGATGGATGGATGGATGGATGGATGGATGGATGGATGGATGGATGAATGGATGGGATGGATGGATGATGGATGGATGGATGGATGGATGGATGGATATGGATGAGGATGGATGGATGGATGATGAATGGATGATGGATGGATGGATGGATGGATGGATGGATGATGAGGAGGGGGAGGGATGGCTATATGGATGGATGGATGGAGATGGAAGAAGGAGGGAGGAGGGATAGATGGATGGATGGATGGATGGATGGATGATGATGGATGGATGGATGGATGGATGGATGGATGGATGGATGGATGGATGGATGGATGGATGGATGGATTGAGGGAGGGAGGGAGGGATCAAGACAAAAAGGGTATGTTTTTAGATTTTAAGAAATCAAACGTTTGTCCCTGGCAAAATTATGTAGAAAAAAGCCACTCTGATAGGAAAACAAATGCAGTTTAGACAGAAAAAAAAGAAAAAAATGGGTGGCGCTGCTCTGTGGCGACGCGCTCTCCCCGGGGAGAGCAGCCCGAATTTCACGCAGAGAAATCTGACGTGACTTAAAGTGATATAAATAAATAAATATAAATAAATAAATAAACGTTTACACCTTTGTTTTTTTTATCTTGCCCTCACAAAATGGTAAGAAATGAAAATTTCATATGAAAGATTGTGGTAAATTAATAATAAATAAAAATAATCATAATAAATGGAATATATATAGCGCTATATCTTGTACAAACAAATCAAAGCGCTTGAATTCAACCCACTCCTACACATGCAACCAACAATGACTTAACAGTTTTAAACAAATTCAAATGTATACACACACGCGCGAGCGCGCGAGCACACACACACACACACACACACACACTCACACTCACACTCACACACACACACACACACACACACACACACACACACACACACACACACGGTTATACACTTCAGCAGGGTGATGGGAATTTGGGTTGTTGAGGGCAGGGACAGATGGGATATGAAACAGGAGGGGAAAGGCTTAGGTTTGAAACAGGTATGTCTTGAGGCTGGATTTAAAAGTGTCGTAGGTAGGCTTTTCACGAAGGGAGAGAGGTAGGTCGTTCCAGATTGATGGACCAGAAACAGAGAAAGAGTGACAGCCAACAGTGGACTGGTTGAATCTAGGTATTCGTAAGCACGGGGTATCTGCAGCAGCAGATCGGAGGGAGCGAGAAGTGTACAGGTGAAGACATTCACATAGATAAGAGGCTGCTGTTTTGTGTAGGCATTTGTAACAGAGGGTACTGATCTTGTACTTTACTCTCTGTGGCACAGGCAACCAGTGGAGCAATCACAAGAGAGGGGTAATATGCTCAGAATTTTTTTTCTTTTTGAGGACTAGTCGAGCTGCGGAATTTTGTATACGGTGAAGGGAGTGGATAGATGATGCTGGCAGACCAGCCAGAAGAGAATTGCAATAGTCCAGACGTGTAAGCATGAGAGAAGCCACGAGTTTGGATGTTGCATCAGTGGTGGGTATTTTCGGATTGTAGTTATAGGCCGTAACTAAGAGTAACAGGACTGGCAGGTCTGGGTGATGAGTGTTTGCATAGAGAGTGTGTTGTCGAGAACAACACCTAGATACTTCACAGCAGTGGATAGAGGAACTGATGTATTGCCGAGTTCTATTGAAGCTGTTGTGATGGAAGAGAGTTTGTGTTTGGTCCCTACAATCATGGCTTCGGTTTTTTCTGCCTTTAGCTGCAACTTGTTCTGTATCATCCAGTTTTGAATGTCTTGAAGGCAATGGGTCATATTTGTCAAGAAAGACGGCAGATTTTCAGGAGTAACACTTCTTTGAATCTGAGTCATCAGTGTAGAAATGATGGTTGATCTGGTGACGGTTTTAGATATATATAATATATATATATATAATATATATATATATATATATATATATATATATATATATATATATATATATATATATATATATATATATATATGACAGTTGAGCAGTGTAGAGAGTGAAAAGAACAGGGCCTAGAACAGATCCCTGCAGGACTCAGCATTCCATTATGGCAGGTATTGATTGAATCTTGCTCATTGCAACTGTCTGGACTCGGTCTGTGAGATATGAACTGAACCAGGTGAGGGCTGCACCTTTAATACCAAACGGTTTTTTAGACGGGAGAGAAGAATTGAATTGTCTATAGTGTCGAATGCTGCAGATAAGTCGAGAAGAGTGAGAAGAGAGATTATTCCTGAGTCAGAAACGTGTAGAAGTGTGTTTAACGTGTGGACTAGGGTGGTTTCAGTGCTGTGATTGATGCGAAAGGCAGACTGAAATGAGGGAAGGAGACTATTTGAATGATGATGGCTGTTGAGTTGTTTCAGAACGACTTTTTCCAGGACCATGGAGATGAAAGGTAAGTTAGAAGAAGGCCTGTAATTCTTCAGTATGTTAGGGTCAAGGTCGTGCTTTTTGAGTAGAGGTGTAACTATTGCAGTTTTGAGAGCTTATGGAACAATTCCTGAAAGAAGAGTTGAGTTTACTATTTTCGTAATAGTTGGTATAAGCTGCGGAAGGCACTGTGTGAAAAGAGATGCAGACATAGGATCAAGAACACGTGATTTTATGGTCATTTCATTAAGAATTTTCCTGATTTCTTCCTCACGTGTTGACTGAAAGGAAAGGAAAGGAGAGGAGTGCCAGTGAATTGGGGATCAGGAGGTACAGGTTGGAAGGGATTCTTATCCAGTCTGGAGCGGATGTTGCGGACTTTGTTAGAAAAGAACGAAGAAAATATATCAGGAAGTTCAGAGTGACTTTGGACAGTAGGCAGAGGGCTTGTCTGCAGATCCAAGAAGAGTTGGGATGAGGGAAAAAAGAGATTTCATGGATGTCGCATTGAGAACTTGAGCAGAGTAGTAGTTTGTCTTGGCTGAGTGGATTAAGGTTTTGACTTTGTTGGTTTGTTTTCGAAAGAGCTGTTTGTTTCTTTCAGTTTTTTGTTTTTTGCCACTGCCGTTCTAGTTGTCGGCGTTTGCGCTTTGCCACCATGATATATAATAATAATCGACTGGTCCTAAGAAAGAAAAAATCTGAACACATCACTCCTCTTCTGCGATCTCTTCACTGGCTGCCTGTCTCACAAAGACTGGAGTATAAAATCAATACCCTCTGTTTCAAATGTCTCCACAAATCTGCACCCTCTTATCTCTGTAACTGTCTTCACCTGTACACTCCATCCCGTTCCCTTCGTTCAGCCGCAGATACTTTGTGCTTTCGAACACCCAGATTCAAACAAACCACTGTTGGCCGTCGCTCCTTCTCTGTTTCTGGTCCATCCACCTGGAAT
>CM054143.1:1989839-2022339 GCA_028751875.1 Rapana venosa | reverse complement strand
ACGCACGCACACACGCGCGCGCGCACACAGGTACACACACACATGCATGAACACACATGAACGCGCGCGCACACGCACACACACACGCATGCTCACATGAACGCACGCACGCACACGCATGCTCTCCCCTCCTCTCCCTTCCCCCCCCCCCCCCCTTCACACACACACTTCCACACTATGTACATTTACGTAATTTTTTTCTTTAAAGATTCAGAGCATTTTTTTTGGAGAGGTTGTTGATGATGTTGTTGTAGTTGTTGTTGTTGTGTTGTTGTTGCCGTTATTGTTGTCATTGTTGTTGTTGTTGTAGTTGTCACCGTTGTCGTCGCTTTTGTTTTCATTGTTGTCTTGTCATTGTCGTCGTTGTCATCGGCGTCGTCGTCGTTGTTGCATTTGTTGTTGTTGACGTCGTTGTCGTTATTGTTGATGTTATTGTCGTTGTTGGGCATTCCACAGCTAAGCAGCCTGGGGGTAATAATAATAGCAATAATAATGTATGGAATTTATATAGCGCTGAAACTTGTAAAGCAACAAATCAAAGCGCTCAGATGACCTTTTTTTTATGCGTGTGTGTGCGGTTTTTTAATTTTGTCATCTGTTCCCACCGGCACACAATGGCCTACTCTTTCGAACAGCGGAACAGGATTTAACGTGTGCGCAAGATGTTCTGCATGCGTTCGCACACGGGGCCTCGGTTTACAGTCTCATCCGAAGGACTTTGACATTTAGCTCGATTTTTTTTTTGTCAAACTGGGAAGAAAGAGCGAGGCTGGGAATCGAACCCAGAACCTCACGGTTTACTTGTTGGCAGGCGAACGTCTTAACCATCCTGCCACCCTCCTTACTCACCCAGAACAGGCACTCTGTCTATCTCACTGACCCCACCTGGGCATCACTGTGAGACTGTGAGTAAGCTCTGAATGAGATGTGTGTGTGTGTGTGTGTGTGTGTGTGTGTGTGTGTGTGTGTGTGTGTGTTGTGTGTGTGGGGTGTGTGTGTGTGTGTGTGTGTGTGTGTGTTTCTTGTGTGTGTGTGTGTGTGTGTGTGTGATGTGTGTGTGTGTGAGTGTGTGTGTTTCTTGTGTGTGTGTGTTTTCTTGTGTATGTGTTGTGTCTGTGTCTGTGTGTGTGAGTGTGTGTGTTTCTTGTGTGTGTGTTTTTGTGTGGTGTGTGTGTGGTTGTGTGTGTGTGTGTTTCTTGTGTGTGTGTGTGTTGTTTTGTGTGTGTGTGTAGTGTTTCTTGTGTGTGTGTGTGTGTGTGTGTTTTGTGTGTGTTTTGTGGTGTGTGTGTGTTGTGTGTGTGTGTGTGTTTTTTGTGTGTGTGTTCTGTGTGTGTGTGTGTGTGTGTGTTTTGTGTGTGTGTGTGTGTGTGTGTGTGTGTTGTGTGTGTGTGTGTGTGTGAGTGTACTGTGTGTGTTGTCTGTGTGTGTGTGGTGTGTGTTTGATGTGGTGATCGTGAGTGTGTGTATGTCCCTGCGTTGTGTGTTGTGTGTGTGTGTGTGTGTGTCTGTGTGTGTGTATCGTTGTTGCGTGTGTTCGTGTATGAGTGTGGTTGTGTTAGTGTGTGTGTTCATTCTTCAGCTGAATCTGAAGTTCACCACTGTAATTTGTGTGTGTGATGGACGTTTGCCCCCTTAAGGTGCCGCATTCGTTGAGACGTCTTAAACAACCCAGTGCTGCATTTAAATTTTTGTCATCCTTCTCACCGGCATAGAAGTACCTACTCTTCAAAAAAGCAGAGCGGGTTTTAAACGTGTATGCAGGAGGTTCTGTGTACGCTCACACACGGGACCTCGGTCCATAGTCTCATTGGAAGGACTTTCGGGGGAGTGGAGTCAGCACTGATGTTAACTCCAGGGGAAAAAATCCCCTTGAACGGGCGCCTAGTTGGTGGCTCGAACCCCGGCCGTCAGATCTTGAGCTCAGCTCTGTAACCACTAGACCACTCCACCCTCTGTTCGTGTCTGTTAAAAATGCATAAACCCCCTCTGTTGTTCCTCCGTCATCACAACAAATCGAGATCACTGACAGGTTCAACAATGAAGAGTTCTGGAACAGAGACAAAAATGTAATAAATTGCCGGAAGGAAGGGAGGGAGGAAGGGAGAGAGGGAGGGAGGAAGGAAGAGAGGAAGGAAGAGAGGAAGGAAGGAAGGAAGGAACAGAATAAGGAGAGAGCGAGCTAGAATTGAAAGGGAGAGAAGGGGGAGGGGAGGGGGGGGGCGGAAATGGAGTTTTCTTGTATTCCTTCTCTCGGTTGATGGTTTCTGACATTGCTGCACAAGACTTCACCCTCCCCAACAGTGCTTTCTCTTTGTTCCTTTCTCTTTCTTCATCACAGCGGCATTTGTCCCCCCTTTAAAAGTTTGGAAGTTGTAATGAAGAATCGACCAACGAACGCTTTTGAGGGGGGGGGGGGGGGGGCATTAATCTTTTATTTTCATGATAACACATTCATGCGCTTTTTTTTAAATATGCATCCAGTCCATGTGTGTATGAATTTTTATGTATTTTGTCATCTATTCCCACAGGCACGCAAGGCCTACTCTTCCAAAGGGTGGAACAGGTCTTTTGACATTTCTACATCAAAATTGACGCTGAGTACCTAAGCTATCTTTTCTTTGAGAGACTGACGCTATGGGATAACTAAACGAAACGAAATGAAATTAAATGAAATCAAATCAAATTCTTTTATTTCGTGAACATCCCTTACCAGGGATATTATCATGACAGAAACACACACACACACACACACACACACACATACACACAACACACACACACAAACACACACACATACACACACACATACAAACACACATACACACAACACACATACACACGCACATAAACACATACACACATACCCCCACCTAATTATAAAAAAAAGCAAGAAGCAACAAAAACGACTAATAATAATAATTATTATCATCATCATTACTACTGTATCAATATTATTATTATTATAATTATTATTATTATTATTATTATTATTATTATTATTATTATAGTTGTTACTATAACACTGACATTGAAAGCAATATTAATAACAATTATAAAATAATGACAGTAACCATAATGTATATTTTTTTTAAATTCTTCTTCTTTCTTCTTCTCTTCTTCTTCTTCTTCTTCTTCTTCTTCTTCTTCCTCTTCTTCTTCTTCTTCTTCTTTCTTCTTCTTCTTCTTCTTTCTTCTTTCTTCTTCTCTTCTTCTCCTCTTCTTCTTTTCTTCTTCTCTTCTTCTTCTTCTCTCTTCTCTTCTCTTTCTTCTCTTCTTCTTCTTCTTCTTCTTCTTCTTCCTTCTTCTTCTTTTTTCTTCTTCTTCTTTGCATTCTTCTTCTTTACATTTTCTTCTTCTTTGCATTCTCTTCTTTGCAATTCTTCTTCTTTTATTTTTCTTCTTTGCATTCTTCTTCTTCTTCTTCTTCTTCTTTGCAATTTTCTTCTTCTTCTCTTTGCAATTCTTCTTCTTCTTTGCAATTCCTTCTTCTTCATTCATTTCTTCTTCTTTGCATTCTTTTCTTCTTTCATTCTCTTCTCTTCTTTGCATTCTTCTTTGCATTTTCTTCTTCTTTGCAATTCCTTCTTCTTCTTTGCATTCTTCTTCTTCATTCATTCTTCTTCTTTGCAATTCTTCTTCTTCTTTGCAATTTCTCTTCTTCTTCAATTCTTCTTGCATTCTTCTTCTCTATTTCTTCTCTTCTTCTTCTTCTCTTTTTCTTCTTTCTTTCTTCTTCTTCTTTCTTCTCTTCTTCTTCTTCTTTTCTTCTTCTTCTTCTTCTTCTTTCTTCTTTTCTCTTTCTTCTTCTCTTCTTCTTCTTCTTCTTTCTTCTCTCTTCTTCTTCTTCTTCTTCTTCTTCTTCTTCTTCTTCTTCTTTCTTCTTCTTGTTCTCTTCTTCTTCTTCTTCTTCTTCTTCTTCTTCTTCTTCTTCTTCTTCTTCTTCTTCTTCTTCTTCTTCTTCTCTTCTTCTTTTCTCTTCTTTCTTCTTCTTGCATTCTTCTTCTTCTTCTTGCAATTCTTCTTCTTCTTCTTGCAATTCTTCTTTCTTTCTTCTTCTTCTTCTTCTTCTTCTTCTTTTTTGCTTTTCTCCTCTTTGCATTCTTCTCTTCTTTGCATTCTTCTTCTTCTTCTTTTCTTCCTTCATTTTTCTTCTTCTTTGCATTCTTCTTCTTCTCTTCTTCTTCTTCTTCTTCAATTCTTCTTCTTCTTGCTTCTTCTTCCTCCTCTTCTTCTTCTTCTTTTCATATTCTTCTTCTTCTTCTTCTTCTTGCTTTTCTTCTTCTTCTTCTCTCTCTCTCTTCTTTTCTTCTCTTCTATTCTTCTTTTCTTCTTCTTCTCCTCCTCCTCCTCCTCCTCCTCCTCCTCCTCCTTCTTCTTCTTCTTTCTTCATAATTCTTCTTCTTCTTCTTCTTCTTCTCTTCTTCCTTCTCCTCCTCCTCTTTGTCTTGATATGTCTTCTATTATATTGTCCTGTCCTGTCATGTGTTGTCGTGCGATGTCTTGTCTCGTCTTCTTGTGTCGTGTCTTGCTTTGTCTTGCCTTGTGGTGCTGTATTGACATTGTGACATTGTGCTTCGTTCTATTGTGTTGTAGTTTAAGTGTAGTGTGTTGAGTGATATGCTGTTGCGTTGTATTGTACTGCGCTGTGTTGTGTTTTATTATTTCAGTGTGTTCTAGTGCGGTGTGTTGAGTGATATTGCAGTGTGTTATATATGATTGGGATGGATTGCTCTCCCTCTTTGAGAGCGCGTCGCCTCAAGAACAGCGCCACTCATTGTTTTCTTTTCCTGTCTGCATGCGTATTTGTTTCCCTATCAGAGTGGCTTTTTTCTACAGAAATTTTCCAGAAACAAATCTGTTGTTGCCGTGGTTTGTTTTACCTTCCCTGTTGGTGAAGAGTGCAGGTGCCCATTGATTACTCAGGCAGTTGAACTGGGGGACTGTGTTTAAAGCCAGAGACACAAACGGTCATCTCTCTGCTAGACAACTCGCTCAATGCTGCCCAGCCTTACCTGGGGGAGATCAAGCGCTCTGAACTTTGAGTGTTTAGTTCTCCCTTAGGTTTCATTACAACGTTAACTTCACGAAAGGGAACAGGATAGCTCAGTGGTCAGAGCACTCGCTCTCCCCTTATCTCTTTCTCTGTTTCTGGTCCATCAATCTGGAATGACCTCCCTCTCTCCCTTCGCCAAAAGCCTACTTAGGACACTTTTAAATCTAGCCTCAAGACATACCTATTTCAAACCTAAGACTTCCCCCTATTGTTTCATCTCATAATTATCTGTCCCTGCCTTCAACAGTCAAAATTCCCATCGTCCTGCCGAAGTGTGTGTGTGTGTGTGTGTGTGTGTGTGTGTGTGTTGTGTGTGTGTGTGTGTGTGTGTGTGTGTGTGTGTGTGTGTGTGTGTGTGTGTGTGTGTGTGTGTTATGTGTGTAAGTGTGTGTGTGTGTGTGTGTGTGCGTGCGTGTGTGTGAAGGTAAAGACATGAAATTTTTTTACCTACTTTAGATCAAGTTGTGAATCTCTTTTATTTATCCTGTGAAAGAAATATGCCATGTTTTATTAATAATATTATTATTATTATTATCATCATCATTATTATGTTTTATTCACAGGCTTAGACTCGATTCATGGACACAAAATCCCAAACAAAATATACAAAAACTCTCAACATATGCTGGAATTAGCTGACTATTCATGACTTACTTTATTACTGTTCTTTACCATTTGCTGACAGACTATTGCAACGAAAAGGAAACAGACTTTATTGCTAGTTTCAGCAATGTTAAGGACATTTTGTACGGTAGGGACGTTAATCTTGTCGACATTGTTCACGTACGCGTACTTTTGAAATCTTCTATTGGAAGATTAGTGTAATCCCGGCTGTGTGTGTGTGCGTGTGTGTGTGCGTGCGTGCGCGCGCGCGCGCGCGCGCGCGCGTGTGTGTGTGTGTGTGTGTGTGTGTGTGAAAGAGAGAGAGAGAGAGAGAGAGAGATAGAGAGAGAGAGAGAGTGAGTGAGAGAGAGTGTGTGTTTGAGAGAGAGAGAGAGAGAGAGAGAGAGAGAGAGAGAGAGAGAGAGAGAGAGAGAGAGAGAGAGAGAGAGAGAGATCTGAAATCACAGTTGTGAAAAGACGTTGTATAAAAGATTCGTTCCGATGCAAAACCAGAGAGAGAAAATTAGACACGGACAGTCGGACACACATACATCGAAACATGAAAAACAGACAAGGTTCAAAATTGTAATCTTTAATTTGAGAATGAAGGCAATTACCCCTTTTAAACACGAGAAACACATCAAAAGAGATATGACAAAAAACGACTATAATTATTTCTGTCGTACATTATACTTCACATCTTAAACACTGTAAAACAACCTTGCTGCTTAATGATGTGTGTGGGTGTTTTTTTTTATAAATTAGGAAATGAAAGTCACGATTCTTTAAAAAGAGAAAATGGTATTGTATCACCCGTGTAAACTGTTTTGAGCCTTCCTTGCCAGTCTGAGCGATAAATAGCAACATAATCTTCATCTACAATGAATAGCAACATAATCTCCATCTACAAGAAATAGCAACATAATCTTCATCTACAATGAATAGCAACATAATCTCCATCTACAATAAATAGCAACATAATCTTCATCTACAATAAATAGCAACATAATCTTCATCTACAATAAATAGTAACATAATCTTCATCTACAATAAATAGCAACATAATCTTCATCTACAAGAAATAGCAACATAATCTTCATCTACAACAAATAGCAACATAATCTTCATCTACAAGAAATAGCAACATAATCTTCATCTACAATAAATAGCAACATAATCTCCATCTACAATAAATAGCAACATAATCTTCATCTACAACAAATAGCAACATAATCTTCATCTACAATAAATAGCAACATAATCTTCATCTACAAGAAATAGCAACATAATCTTCATCTACAAGAAATAGCAACATAATCTCCATTCACAATTAATAGCAACATAATCTTCATCTACAATAAATAGCAACATAATCTCCATCTATGTTTTAGCTACACGTTATAGGCAGTTTAATTTCAGGCAAATATTAGAGTATGTTGGTCAATGTGAAAATGAACGTAGAAATAGCAAAATGCAAATGTTATGATAATGCGGTGAATCTGTCGTCAACCGATAATGGATGAGCGTGTGAGAAGGTAAATATCCACATCCATAGGACCATGATTGACCAAGGGACGTAAGTCAAGTCAGGTCAGGCCAAAGGCATGGCCTTGCTCAATTATTCCCCAAATGCTGCCTTCAAAGTTCTATCTTGTAGTGGATTTTTTTCCCGAAGCTTTGACAAAAATAATTTTTATGATGAGAATGATGTTTTACATGGTTACCTGCATTTTTTTTTTCCCCACTATATTTTGTCAATTTTATATCTTAATATCTATCTCTAGATAGATAGATAGATAGATAGATAGATAGATAGATAGATAGATAGATAGATAGATAGATAGATAGATAGATAGATAGATAGATAGATAGATAGATTAAAAAGAGGATAGTGAATACGAACATCTTTATAATATCCAACAATCTCTATACTACCATTTCATATATAACGATCATCAACCACACACACACACACACACACACACACACACACACACACACACACACACACACACACACACACGTTAAATCCTGTTCCGCTTTTCGAAAGAGCAAGCCATTGTGTGCCGGTGGGAACAGATGACAAAATTTACAAAACCGCATACACACGGGAACTGGATGTAAAAAAGCACATGAGTGCTTATTCCATTATCCTCGATATAAAAGAATAAATAAATAAAGAGAGAATGAATAAATAAATAAATAAAACACACACACAAACACACACACACACACACACACAAACACACATACACAAAGTGTAAGCATATACAAAGCAGCAAAACCGGGAGGGGGCAATAGTGGGAGACTGCTCCTGCCCTCACCCTATGGTTGTTCAAAAACAAGTAGGGGGCGGGAGGAGCCGAGTGGTCAGAGCAACGCTGGTGATCTGACGGCCCGGGATCGAGCCAGGATTACAGCCACCTCCACCAAGACGCACTTTCAAGGGGATTTTTTTCCCCGGGAGCTAACCTCAGTGCCGACTCCACTCCCCCGAAAGTCTTTTTGAAGAGACTATAAACCGAATTCCCGAGTGCAAACGCACGCAAATCATCTTGCGCGCACGTTAAATCAATTAATTAGTCCACCGTTGGCCGTCGCTCTTTCTCTGTTTCTGGTCCAGTGATCTGGAACGACCTCCCTCTCTCCTTTCGCGAAAAGCCTACTTACAACACTTTTAAATCCAGCCTCAAGACATACCTATTTCAAACCTAGGACCTCCCCCTACTGTTTCATTTCATAATTATCCGTCCTTGCCTTCAGTGGCCTAAATTCCCATCACCCTGTTGAAGCATATAACCTCTGTGTGTGTGTGTGTGTGTGTGTGTGTGTGTGTGTGTGTGTGTGTGTGTGTGTGTGTGTGTGTGTGTGTGTGGCGTGCGCGCGTGTGTTTTTGTGTATTTGAACTTGTTAAACTATTAATCATTGTTGGTTGCATGTGTAGGAGTGGAATGGATGCAAGCGCTTTGATTTGGTTTTTTTACAAGATATAGCGCTATATAAATTCCATTTATCATATCATCAAATCCAGGTCTGGTTTTCAGATGAGTTAAGAGCGTTAAATTAAATGTCTATCATTCGCTCTGAATGTCGAAAAGTTTTCCAGAACGTGTGTACATATCTTCTCTGGAGTCTGAGTGTGGCTGCCTTTCAGCCGGCAAAAAAAGACCGCATACGCTAAAATCTCCGCACTGGTGGACCTCGGAATTCTGGCCAAGAAACGGGGAAATAGTGTTTTATTTTTAACAGTGAACAGTTTCGCATAACATCTGCAATACACAAAAGTGGATCGGTGGTCTAGAGGTAACGCGTCTGTCTAGAAAGCGAAAAGTCCGGGTCGGAAGTGTGCGGTGGTTCGAATCCCGTTTACACCCGAAACTTTTACCCCATTCATTAGACCATGGGTGGTGGTATAGGTGCTAGTTTTTAGGAATAGACGATAAACTGAGGTCCCGTGTGTTACACATAGTTATTTAGCGCACATAATAGAACCCACGGCAACAAGAGAGCTGTCCCTGGCAAAATTCTCTAGAATAAACAGCCACTCTGATAGGGAAACAAATACAGTTGCAGACAGGAAAAAGAAAAAAAAACACTGGGTGGCGCTGCTCTTGTGGCGACGTGCTTTCACCGGGGAGAGCAGCCCGAATTTCACGCAGAGAAATCTGACGTGACCTAGAGTGGTATAAATGAATGAATAAATAAATAAATAAATAAATAAATAAATAAATAAATTGATAAATAAATAAATAAGACATTCCTAAGCGCACTTTGAAGAAGGGTAGTTTAATGTGATATCCAGCATTAAACACTTCCTGCAGATACAATATTCCAGCACTGACAGCACGAAAAAGGAAAAGACACGTAATTGATTTTCCACAAGTACTTTGACCCATCAACATATCAAATCGCCAGTTGTATGGGTGCTCTCTGTCTCTCTGTCTCTGTCTTTCTGTCTCTCTGACTGTCTGTCTGTCTGTCTCTCTGTCTCTCTGTCTCTGTCTCTGTCTCTCTCTCTCTCTCTCACTCTCTCTCTCTCTCTCTCTCTCTCTCTCTCTCTCTCTCTCTCTCTCTCTCTCTCTCTCTCTCTCTCTCTCTCTCTCTCTCTCTCTCTCTCTTCCATTCCCAGGTGAGGTGAGCAGTGCCTGGTCTTCTCCTGTGCTGGTCACTCTGTATGCAGGAGGTCTGCCCGCTGGCCTCAGCCGACACATTCCGACTCCAGAACAGTTCATTTCGTTGTACAGGTTGCATGCTGGGTATGTTCGTATTTTTGTGACCCACCGAACGCTGACATGAACTGTGGGATCTTTAACGCGCATATGTGATCTTTGCATGTGTATATACACAAAAAGAATAAAGGCACTGGCAGGTGTGCACTTGAAGATGACCTGGGATATCTTCAAAACTCATAGCCTTAATTTACCAGGCACCACGAAGATTCGAATCCATGAATTCAAGGACTCATGGGATTGACGTCGAACCGTTTTAACCACTCGGCTCTAGCATCTGTCGCATGCTATTCACAAATTCCTTTTGAGTCTTGGATGACATCAGTGATGTATCCATACATCATTTGTTGACACTCGTGTTCTTTTTCTTGAGCATTTTCTGTGTGTGACCTCGTCTACAATTTACCTGTCACAGGTGGTTCTCAAGTGTGGAAGATGGAAAGCTCATTCTCAACAGGTACCTATCCTCAAAATAAACGAAGAAGATCAGATGAAGAAGGTTTCTACTGTTTCCTTCAGCGTGCTAGTAATCCTCATCAAACTAATCCCCGTGTGTTTTGTTGTTAGCAATAATACAAAGGGGGGGGGGGGGTCAATCCTTGGCTTCAGCTTCAAGGTTCCCCAGTTGTGACATTTTGGCGTGTGAGAACTGTCTGAAACTTGAAGTGTTAGCTGGGGAACGAAAGGTGTAGTTTTCCATGACTCTGTACGTGACAGTCTTCAAACCATCATTAATTTTGAAAGACGGATTTCTACATTTAAAGAAAGAATGAATGAATGAATGAACGAACAAACGAACGAACCAACCAACCAACCAACCAACCAACGAAAGAACCAAGGAACCAACGAACTAACCAACGAACCAACGAACGAACCAACGAATGCGATTGATAAAAGGCCGCAGGTAACCCGTTCCTATAAGAAACATTATTTTTATAGAGCCACACAAAAGCCAGCATACTATGCACAAACAATCAAATCGTATACAACAAACCAATAAACAGTTTCAATCTTCAAGCATGGGCAGGTCTGCAAGACTAGTTCTCAGGCCATGTCTGTTTTCAGAGATTTCTCTCCAGCACATACCCACATCATGTCTGCACCTCTGGCAAAAAGCTCTGACCTTCAAATAATTTGTAAACAAACAATGCTTTGAACTGAAAAATAAATATCCAAACATCTTAACTGTAACCACCACCACGATATTGAAAACTCAAAACGGACATGGCCAGTCCCAATGGTAATCAGTATGTTTGAACAAACAACAACGTGAGATCACAATCAACAGTTAAACAAGTCCAGCCGTAAAGGCCCCATTTTGTGGATAACATAGTTATCTTAGATTTAATCTTTGATCATTTAAAACGATAAACACCACATAAAAAGACAACATATTGATTTCAGACTTTGGGTTTCGATCATTTTCAACTGTATTCGCCACACTGCACAAAGTGGTATACAGCACAACACAGTGCAATACAATAATACAATACAGCACAATACAGTGCAATGCAATAATACAATAATACAATACAGAACAATACAGTGCAATGCACTAATACAATACAGCCCAATACAGTGCAATGCAATAATACAACAATACAATACAGCACAATACAGTGCAATGCACTAATACAATACAATATAAATATAAATACATTATGATTTCAGATTTTACTCTCTGACCATTTTAAACTGTGAACACCACAGTTAGCAAACACCACACAGCGCATTTGAATTTCTCCTGATGTCATTTCACATCACAAACGTCACATACAACAGACAATACTTAAAGTTATGTAAGATTTTAATCTCTGACTATTTTAAACCTCCAACACCACATTTAGCAAACAACATAGTAATTTCAGATTTTAATTTTGGATTATTTCAATCTGCAAGCACCATGTTTAATACATGATTTTTTTTCCATTTTAATCTCTCTTTTTTGTTGCAAACCCCACATTCGACTACACACACTGGAGAAGCTGAGATCTCTGACATCTCGCTCCCCAATGACGTCATAGGCTATGGGAACACCATTACCTTCACTACCCTCCCCAGGGAAAAAGAAAGCAGACGATTGTTGTGTCTGTCAGACACCCTCCGCTGCTCTCCCTTTACCGGCACTTCCAGATGCAAAACAAGCACTAGTTAGCAACGTACACACGTTAGGCAAGAAACAACAACAATAACAACAACAATAGCAACAACAATGACTACAACAATAACAAAACCGGATGTCAGCTTTTCGCCTTGATAACAGGTGACAGAAAACCGGAAATGGCTGTTTCAGGGCGACTGCGCAGTCAGCACTGGAATAAATTACTGTCGTCTTCAACATTTGTAAACACCGCCATGGAAAAAATGTCACCGACTGATAAAATGTAGAAACACGAAAACAGCAATGATAATAGTATTAGTACTGATGACGATGGTGATGAGGATGATGATTATGATCATAGCCAGCAATGGAATAATGTACACCAACATCTACAAAATGACCTCACAAACAGTCAAAGCATAATAAATCACAACAACAGTAACACGTGAGGTAGATTTCACCATTCTGATAATAAACAGTATTTAATAGTTTCAACACATTATCACAAAAAATCCCACAAACTTTTGAGATTTCTCTTTACATCCAACTAAACACTATACTATGTAAGTATAAACTGGCTTTTATTCGATGACATCAGCCGTTTCACCGAAACTTACATTGCACTTTCTATTTATAAGAATTTCGGGATGAAATGCAGATGGTATTAACATGATTCTGATTCGAGGCAGTATGGTGATAGATAGATAGATAGATAGATAGATAGATAGATAGATAGATAGATAGACAGACAGAGAGAGAGAGATAGAGAGATAGATAGATAGATAGATAGATATGTATATATATAGATATAGATATGTATATACATATAGATATAGAGAGAGATATGTATATATATAGATATATGAAGTATTCTAGCTCGTTTTCTTCTTCAGAAGTTAGCAATGAATTGAGCTTGTGTCAAATTCAATGTCATGAAATGATGGTGTTATTTGGGCTTTTAATGTCCTCCCCGCGTCTTTTCGGCAATTCAATTCTACAGAGCCCTGATGGTGATGGACGGACACAGATGATATGGGCACTGACACAGGAGGCAGAAGCATCACAGACCTCACAGTCGCTGATGACACAGCACCAATGCCAATGATATCACAAGCAGGAGCAGACTTCTAGAGAGGCGATGCAGAGGGCAACATTGCTGTCCTTCAGTTCACCCCCCACCCCCCACCCCAAGACGAAAGTCATGCACATTAATAGCACAGTCACCTCTTAGATTATACAAATCAATTGAACATATCTGTACAACGTTCACATTTTTAAATATTTAAGGTCTGTTAAACAGAATAATGCCTCCTGTCTACAAGGTTTCAAGGCTAGAATCGGTATATCCAAGTAGAATATGCTAAAATCAAGCATTATTTGGAAAGACAGAGACCTACCTAAAGATTTCAAAATAAAACTGTCAAAGAAATATGTTCTAGTTTATCACCGCTGTTTGAAATGGTCTGTTACCTGTGCACTTTAGGAAAGGCATGAATTGCTGACATCCAAGTTTCATTGCTCACCTACTTGTTTTTAAACATGTATTGTGTCATATTATGACCGTGTAATAACTACTGTGAATAGCTGTGTCATAGTTAACGTTTTGCGCAATTGTCATCATTGTAATAACTACTGTAGATGGCTGTGTTATAGTTTAACGTTTTGCGTAATTGTCAACGTTGTAATAACTACTGTAGATAGCTGTGTTATATTTTAACGTTTGCACAATTGTCAACCTTGTCATAACTACTGTAGATGGCTGGGTTATATCTTAACCGTTTCGCACAATTGTCAACATTGTAACAACTACTGTAGATGGCTGTGTTATAGTTTAACGTTTTGCGCAATTGTCAACGTTGTAATAACTGCTGTAGATGGCTGTGTTATAGTTTAACGTTTTGCACAATTGTCAACGTTGTAATAACTGCTGTAGATGGCTGTGTCATAGTTTAACGTTTTGCACAATTGTCAACGTTGTAATAACTGCTGTAGATGGCTGTGTCATAGTTTAACGTTTTGCACAATTGTCAACGTTGTAATAACTGCTGTAGATGGCTGTGTCATAGTTTAACGTTTTGCACAATTGTCAACGTTGTAATAACTGCTGTAGATGGCTGTGTCATAGTTTAACGTTTTGCACAATTGTCAACGTTGTAATAACTACTGTAGATGGCTGTGTTATAGTTTAACGTTTTCAACAATTGTCAACGTTGTAATAACTGCTGTAGATGGCTGTGTTATAGTTTAACGTTTTGCACAATTGTCAACGTTGTTATTACTACTGTAGATGGCTGGTACAAGCCACCTAGTCACTGGAGGAAAACTGAAGAGATAAAGATCTTTGAAAATGGAACAAGATTCCAGACATGAACAGTCATGAACAGTCTCCCCGAATGACATGAACAGAGCAGAGCTCCTCCCCCCTCCTTCCTGACATGAACAGTTACCCACCACCACCACCACGAAATAAACAACCATCCACCACCACCCCTTGTATATAAACAGCCCCACCACAGATATCAACAGTTTCCCCAAAGACATGACCATCCTACGCATGGCCATCCTCACACGACATGAACTACCTCATATGACATGAACATCCCTCGCGTGACATGAAAGGCCTCACCATATGACGTGAATCTCCCCTCCACCCACCCCGTGACATGAACATCCACATCATGTGACCTGAATCCTACGTCTCCCCCTCCCCCCTCCCCCCCACCCGGTGATAAAAAGGCCCCCCCCCCCCTTGACATAAACATTCCCTAACATGACATGAACAACTTCCTCATATGACAGGAAAATCCCCCAATGACATGAACATTTCCCCATTGCTATGAGCATTTCCCCAATACCATGAATACTCCCTCGCATTACATGAACACTGTCACCATAACTTGTGACATGAATCAACCATAACAAGAACATTCCCCATGACGTGAATGTGTCCCTCACATGACCTAAACAGCCACACCGTGTGACATGAAAATGTACCCCACCCCCATGATATGAACACTCCCCGTTCACAACATGAAGGGCCTCCCCATAATGCATGAACAGACCCCGACACGTGACACTGACAGTCCGCAACGTGACATGAACGCTCCCCGATGACAGGTACTGTCCCTAGCGCATAGCATGAACATTCCTCCACGTGACATGAACATTCCTTCACGTGACATGAACATTCCTTCACGTGACATGACCATTCCTTCACGTGACATGAACATTCCTTCACGTGACATGAACATTCCTTCACGTAACATGAACATTCCTTCACGTGACATGAGCATTCCTTCACGTGGCATGAACATTCCTTCCCGTGACATGAACATTCCTTCACGTGACATGAACATTCCTTCCCGTGACATGAACATTCCTTCCCGTGACATTGACATTCCTTCACGTGACATGAACATTCCTTCACGTGACATGAGCAGTCCTCTACAAAGCACGAGCAGTCTTCCGCACATGAACAGTCCTTTGCATGATACGAACACTCCCTAGCATATGACATGGACAGTCCTTAACATGACAGTCCTTAACATGACAGTCATCCACACAACTCGAACAGTCCTCCCCAAGGCATAAACAGACCCCCTTTTCCATCACACACACACACACAAACACACACACACGCGCGCACTCACACAACACTCATACACACAACGCACGCACACACACACTCACACAACACACACACACACTATACACACACACACACAACACAACACAACACACACATAACACAACACACACACACACAACACAACACAACACACACACACACACCACAACACAACCACAAACACAACACACACACACACACAACACACACAACACACAACACACACACACACACACACACACAACACACACACACTCACACACACACTACACTCACAACACACTACCACAACACAACACAACACACACACACAACACACACACACACAACACACACAACACAACACAACACAACAAAACACACACACACACCACAACACAACACAACACAACACAACACACAACATACCACGAACAGTCCCCCACTACGTTCACACCTCAGAAGCCTCTGTCACGTTATTCCTGGGCGTGGGCTCCGGACCTACCCACACCCCAGACTCCCTGGGAAGGTCACCCTGCCCGCTGCAGCCACCCGTGTCGGCATCACAGGACCTGGGGGTGGCCTGTGCCGGGTCAGCCTTCAAGGGTAGCACCTTGTTGCCTAATCGCTCCCTGCCTGAATTCTGCCTCCGTTTGCAGCAGACACTGCCCTCGTCCTGCCAAGCCTCTGTGGCCGGGGCGGTGCCGGAGGTTGTGGCGGCGTCCTTGCTGGAAGATTCCTGCTGCTGCTGCTTCCTGCTGCTGCTGCTGCCGCCGCATCCAGGGGGCCGGCAGAGGTAGACCACAGCCAGGAAAATACGCCGGGTGTCCTCCTTGACCGCTTCGTTGTAGAAGATGTAGATGAAGGGCGTGACGAAGGAGTTGGACAAGGCCAGCAGGATGAACAGGCAGCGGCTGATGATGTACACCGGGTTGGCCTCGATCTCCTCTTCCGCTTCTTCCCCGAGGATGGTCTTGAGGGAATCGGAGGCCAGTTCTAGGATGTAGAAGGGCATCCAGCAGCAGAAGAAGAGGATGATGGTGACGATGAGCATCTTGACCACCTGCCGCTTCTTGTGCAGGGTGACGGAGATGGGCTGGCCGCGCTGCCACAGCTTCCTGCTGATGCGCACGTACATGAAGGCCATGGCCAGGAAGGGGACGATGAAGAGCAGCACCAGGTCCATCCAGCGGTAGGGAAGGTCCTCCTCGTCCTCCTCCACGAAAAAGTTGCAGAACAGGTCCGATATTTCGTCTTCATCATCAGCGTCGTTGTCGTTGTCATGTTTGGAGATGTGGGTGGTTGTGGTCAGGTTAAGGTTTATGCTGGCCTGGGTAGTGGTGGTGGTGGTGGTGGTGGTGGAGGAGGAGGAGGGGGAGGAAGGGGTCGAGTTGTCTCCCATGATGCTCTGAATGGGTAAACGGCTGGCGTAGATCAGGGCGCCCACCCACACCGTTGTCAGTATGCCTGAAACCACACAGTATGCCTGAAACCACGCAGTATGCCTGAAACCACACAGTATGCCTGAAACCACGCAGTATGCCTGATAGTATGCCTGAAACCACTCAGTATGCCTGAAACCACACAGTATGCCTGATAGTATGCCTGAAACCACACAGTATGCCTGTACAGTATGCCTGAAACCACACAGTATGCCAGAAACCACACAGTATGCCTGAAACCACACAGTATGCCTGAAACAGTATGCCTGAAACCACACAGTATGCCTGAAACAGTATGCCTGAAACCACACAGTATGCCTGAAACAGTATGCCTGAAACCACACAGTATGCCTGAAATCACACAGTATGCCTGAAACAGTATGCCTGAAACCACACAGTATGCCTGAAACAGTATGCCTGAAACCACACAGTATGCCTGGAACCACACAGTATGCCTGAAATCACACAGTATGCCTGAAACCACACAGTATGCCTGAAACCACACAGTATGCCTGAAATCACACTTTGCCGTTGATGAACACTGCCAACATAGCAGACTAAGTAACAATCAATATCAACAAGGGGACAAAGAGACTGACCACCTGACAGTGACACAGAACGAAAGAAAGAAAGGGAAAAAAACAAACAAAAAGAAAGAAAGGGGGCAGGAAGGGTGGGAGGGAAAAAAGAAAGAAAGACAAACAGAAACAAAGAAACAAAAGTAAGAAATGAAGGAAGCAAGTCAACAAAGAAAAAGAGGAGGAAAGAAAGGATGGAAACAAGCAGGAAGGAAGGAAGAAAGAAAGAGAGAAAGAAAGGTAGGAAGGAAGGAAGGAAGAAAGAAAGAAAGAAAGGTAGGAAGGAAGGAAGAAAGGAAGGAAGGAAGGAAGGAAGGAAGGGAGAAAGAAAGAAAGAGAGAGAGAAAGGAAGAAAGAAACAAAGAAAGAAAGAAAGAAAGAAAGAAAGGAAAACAGAAAGAAAGAAAGGGAGAAAGAAAGAAAGAAGGAAAGGAAGGAAAGAAGGAAGAAAGAAAGAAAGAAAGAGAGAAAGAAAACAAAGAAGGAAATAAAGAAATAAAGAAAACAAAGAAAGACAGACAGAAAGAAAGGAAAACAGAAAGAAAGAAAGAGAGAAAGAAAGAAAGAAAGAAGGAAGAAAGAAATCAAAGAAGGAAAGAAAGAAAGAAAGAAAACAAAGAAAGAGAGAAAGAAAGAAAGAAAGAAAGAAAGAAAAGAAAGAAAGAAAGAAAGAAAGAAAGCAAACCCTGACCCCAGAACAATGGGCAGGAAACATCTGCTGACAGACAGGGGGCAGAAACACAGAAAAGCTGTTACGCGCAACAAGAAAGACATAGCAGGGAACAGGAAAATCTTACACGTTTGTGGTGTCATTAAATGGTCGTCTTGTCCCTAACTGGATTAAGGCTTTGGACTGTACGAACCTGGTTTAATCGTAACTGAAAACCATCGTTAAACTTCTTAATACATCGTATTCTAAATCAACACACCTGAAAACACGACCCAAAACAATGACAAAAAAAGATATTACGTCAACAAAAACTCTGTCAAGTCTGCGGAAACAAGATGAGTACTCCCTAACTTTGTCTGGACAATGTTTGGATTGTTATTACCGATTTGCAAGCTCACAAAGACAACAGAAATTATTGTCAGATCTGGAATCGTTTGTTCTGCGATGTGCAGTCTGTGCATTGGCAGTCCACCTGGGGAAGGACAGGAGAAGGTCAGTTTCCACAGAAAGTTCCATTTCCGGACCCAAGGATTAGTTCATATCTCTATTGAGCCTGTCCACTTAACGACAAAAACCACTTTGCGACACAACGCACTACGTACGTTAAGCACGAATATTTCTGTCCTCGCAACTGATAAGTCTTGTCCTTTGTTGCTTGCTTTTTTCTCACTAACCTCTTTGTTGCTTGCTTTTTTCTTACTAACCTCTTTGTTGCTTGTTTCTCACTAACCTCTTTGTTGCTTGTTTCTTACTAACCCCTTTTTTGCTTGTTTCTTACTAACCTCTTTGTTGCTTGCTTGTTTCTTTGGGCTTTTCACTCAGGGGGTTGTTTGGAACTGGGGGTTTGTTGGGAGGGGGGGGGGGAGGCTGCACCTTTGTTTTTCTCCTTCCTTTCGTTTTTGGTTAAGACCATTCGACTTCAATCCCATGGGTCCATGAAGTCGTAGGTTCAAATCTCGGCGGTGTCTGGTGAATTAAGGGTAGGGATTTATATAGCTTTTGTGTCTTTGATATATTTGATGAGTATCAATCTGCCTGTCAGTATTGTAATTGCCCTTCATGGGATGATTAAAGTGTTTTTGACTTGACTTGACTTGACTTATACAATCTCCCTGGTCAACTTCAAGCGCAAGCCTACCAGTGAAGTACCTTACATCCCGTATATACATTCATATACATGCAGATGATCAAACATGTACATGGAATTCATGTCAGCGTTCGGTGGGTTACGGAAACACGAACAGAGCCAGCATACATCCCCGAAGTCGGATTGCGGCTACATCATGGTGGGCAAAAACGGTCAACGCATATGCAAAATCTCACCATTGTAAACCTCGGAGTTGTAGCCAAGGAAGGAAAGAAAATCTTTCAAAACCACCAAACCATGTCCTACACACACAACGGTACTACTGGTGACCCTCCTAGCTCTAGCCCACAATCACACGAAAATAATCCAATAGGTAAAGCTGGTGGTGAAGGTGTCCCATAACCTAGGCGGTCGTAAGGGAGCCAGGCGTCAGAGACCTCAGCTTCTCCAGTGGCCAGCATATTGAGGGTGGTGACCATCTCCTCTCCCTCGCTGCTTTACCTTCCCTGTCCCTAAAGAGGGCAGGTACCCATCGGGGACGGGATAGCTCAGTGGTCAGAGCACTCGATTCCCCCTAGGCAAGTTAAGCAGCGTCGAGCGTGGTTACCACTTGGATGGGTGACCGTTTACGCGCCTTGGCTTCAGTACAGTCCCTCAGTTCACCCAGCTGTCAATGGGTACCTGCCCTCTTTAGGGTCAGGGAAGGTAAAGCAGTGAGGGAGAGGAGATGGGTGCCGCCATCAATATGCTGGAGAAGTTGAGGTCTCTGACACCTCGCTCCCCAACGACCACATAGGTTATGGAACACCTTTACCTTTACCCATTTACAACTGGGTGAACTGGGGAACAGTACTGAAACCAAGGCGCGCAAAAACGGTCACACATCCATTTAATAACCACGCTCTTTGCTGCTTAACCTTAGCTGGGGAAAAGCGAGTGCTCTGACCGCTGAGCTACCCCGGCCCCCACGAGCGCTAGATGAAACCAGCGACATTAAAGTACACGTCCATACCCCAGGCCATGCGGAGGTTGAGTGAGCGGGAGGTGGGGTGGATGACGGCCACGTAGCGGTCAATGCTGACCGACACCAGGCTGTAGATGCTGGCCGTCAGACAGGTCATCTCCATGTACAGCGGCATCTGGTGCACACACACACACACAAACGCACCCACATTCACGCACGCACGCGCGCACACACACAAACGCACGCACGCACATTCACGCACGCACGCACACAGACACACACACGCACGCACGCACATACAATCATATATATTTTATATTATATATATTTATATATATATATATATATATATATATATATATATATATATATATATATATATATATAATATATTATATAAAGAGAGAGACAGACAGACAGACAGATAGATATATACATAGATACATAGATAGATACATAGATAGATAGATAGATAGGCAGGCAGACAGGCAGACAGGCAAGCAGGCAGACAGGCAGGCAGGCAGGCACGCAGGCACGCAGACAGACAGGCAGGCAGATAGATAGATAGATAGATAGATAGATAAATAGATTAACAGATTGACAGATAGATAGATAGATAGATAGATAGATAGATAGATAGATAGATAGATAGATAGACAGATAGATAGATAGATAGATAGATAGATAGATAGATAGACAGATAGACAGATAGACAGATAGATAGATAGATAGATAGATAGATAGATAGATAGATAGATAGATAGATAGATAGATAGATAGATAGATAGACTGACAGACAGACAGATAGATAGATAGATAGATAGATAGATAGATAGACAGATAGACAGACAGACAGACAGACAGACAGATAGATAGATAGATAGATAGATAGATAGATAGATAGATAGATAGATAGATAGATAGGTAGATAGTTAGACAGATTAACAGATAGATAGATAGATAGATAGATAGATAGATAGACAGACAGACAGATAGATAGATAGATAGATAGATAGATAGATAGATAGATAGATAGATAGACAGATAGACAGATAGATAGATAGATAGATAGATAGATAGATAGATAGATAGATAGATTAACAGATTGACAGATAGATAGATAGATAGATAGATAGACAGATAGACAGATAGACAGATAGATAGATAGATAGATAGATAGATAGATAGATAGATAGATAGATAGATAGATAGATAGATAGACAGATAGACAGATAGATAGATAGATAGATAGATAGATAGATAGATAGGTAGGTAGGTAGGTAGGTAGGTAGGTAGATAGATAGATAGATAGATAGATAGATAGGTAGATAGGTAGGTAGGTAGGTAGGTAGGTAGATAGATAGATAGATACATAGGTAGATAGGTAGGTAGGTAGGTAGGTAGGTAGATAGATAGATAGATAGGTAGGTAGGTAGGTAGGTAGGTAGATAGATAGATAGATAGATAGATAGAGATAGATAGGTAGATAGATAGATAGATAGATAGATAGATAGATAGATAGAGTAGATAGATGATAGATAGTAGATAGATAGATAGATAGATAGATAGATAAGATAGAGATATAGATAGATAGATAGATAGATAGATAGATAGATAGATAGATAGATAGATAGATAGAGAGAGAGAGAGAGAGAGATAGAGAGATAGAGAGATAGAGAGATGGATAGATAGATAGTTAGATTAACAGATTGACAGATAGATAGATAGATAGATAGATAGATAGATAGATAGATAGATAGATAGATAGATAGATAGATAGATAGATAGATAGATAGATAGATAGATAGATAGATAGATAGATAGTGTGCATGCGTTCCTCGGCTATAGCTCTGAGGTTTACCGATGGAGTGCTTTGTGCGTGTGCAACCGTTTTTGTTGTTTTTCTCTCCGTACCATTGCGATAGCCCTATTCTTTCTCCGATTATTCAGCCGGGAATTGAACCTGTCAATTTGGCCAGACAGCCTGCAAGTACCTCCCTGCTCTTTCGATTTCCAATTGCCCTGGGTTCTTTTGACGTGCACAAGTCCGTAATTACACGGGTCCGACCGGTTTGCAATCTCCTCCCACAGACTTTGACATTCAGTTCGATTTTCATGTCAGCTTGGGAAGAAAGGGGAAGGCTGGGAATTGAACCCGCACCCTCATAGTTTTCATGTTAACGGGTGAACGTCTTAACCGCCCTGCCACCTTCCTTCTTACAGCATTGATTATTATATAGGAAGAGAGAGCAGAGAGAGAAGAGCAGAGATATTTAGATATTGATATAGAGGAATACATATATTATGATATATAATCTGGACGGATAGTCAGGTCGAGCATCGCTTCCCCAGCAGTTAAGCATTTGCGAGACGTGGTACCAGTTGAGAGAGGAGAGTGTTTGCGCGTTGGCTGCATTTAAGTTCCCCCAGTTCACCCACTGCAAATGGGTACCTGCCTCTTTACCCGGGGAAGGTAGCAGGAGGAGAGGAGAGGGCGCCGCCCTCATATGTGGCCCCTGAGAAGAGTATCTGACGCTCGCTCCACAAACCTTATAGTTTGGATCCTTTACCTTACCTTTTTTATTATATAACCAATATATATTTTAAATATTATATATATAATATAAATTATATAATACTATAAATATATATAGGTAGTGTGGTGAGTTGTGGTGTGTGTCACGGTTGTATAGTGCGCGTGTGTGTCCTATCTGTGTGTAGAGTGTGTATGAGTGTGTGTCTTCTGTCAGTCTGTGGTTTTTAATGGACCCCCCCCACCCCCCTTACAGCAAATGTTGTCACTGTGGCATCATAAGCAGGCAGCATAACCATTCTTTATCATGTCTTTTATGGAGATGATCAACTCCAAGGAATACGTCTATTTCGAATCTCGGCGAGAGAACGAGAGATAGAGAGAAGAGGAGAGAGAGAGAGAGAGAGTGTGTGTGTGTGTGTGTGTGTGTGTGTGTAGTGTGTGTGTGTGTGTGTGTTGTGTCGTGTGTGTGTGTGGTGTGTGTAGGTGTGTGTGTGTGTGGTGTGTTTGTGTGTGTGTGTGAAGTCAGCAAGTCAGTCAAATTTTTATTCCAGATGTGCATTGAAGGAGCAAAGCATTTGCTTATGTTTAAAGCATCTATCTAGAAAAAACCACTTGATCATATCTATTAATTATTACCATAAAATATAAAAAAACTAATCTCCAAAAGAAAATAGAAACAGAGAGGAAAAAAGACACCACACCAAAAGCAATAAACACAAAACTCATCAACAACAAAAAATGAAAACCGCCCTTTCCCCCCTCCCCTCCCCAACAAGAAAAATACACTGCAAACTCCGTACAACCTCATGCGCCACACCACCCCGCGCCCGCGCGCACCGCCAACGCACTCAACCAATATGTAATGTGTGTTTGTTTGAGCTGCTGTTGTGTTTGGATTGAGTGTGTGTGTGTGGTGTTAGGAGCTGTTGTGTGTGTGTGGTGTGTGTGTGTGAAGTGTGCGTTGTGTGTGTGGTGTGTGGTGTGTTATGTGAGTGATGTGTTTTGTGTGCTGTTGTGTGTTGTGTGGTGGTGCTGTGGTGTGTGTTCGTGTGTGATCAGGTCTGTTTAACAGACACTCTTATCTGTTTGCTACTCTGAAGCTTTCCTTGCCATCTTTTCAGGCTTCTCTCTCTAAAAAAACCAAACTCGAGACTCTATTGTCTCCTCCCCCTCTCCCCCCCTCCACCCTCTTTCATCTGGCTCAAGTGACAGCTTGACACTGTCTGCGTTAGAGAATTGCCATCCTCTATGTTCGGTTCCGGCTGTTGACCTCCCACATTGCCATAGCACGGGGGCATGGCTTGCTTGAATTCCTCTTCTCTCTCATCATCGTGTAGGCAGGGTATGTGAAAGTAACTCCTTTTCGAGTCTTGTTTATGTGCTGTGGCGTGCCTGTGGTTCTCTCTCTCCCTTGTCTCTCTCTCTATCCTTCTCTCTCTCTCTCTCTCTCTCTCTCTATCTCCTCTCTCTCTCTCTCTCTCTCTCTCTCTCTCTCTCCCTCCCTCTCTCTCTCTCTCTCTCATCCTCTCTCTCTCTCTCTCTCTCTCTCTCTCTCTCTCTCTCTCTCTCTCTCTCTCTCTCTCCTCTCCCTCTCTCTCCTCTTGTTGATAGCGGAGTAAAGCCCCGAAGACATAAACTACGCTGTTTGCCTAGTGCAGGCAGCAAGACTGCAGATGCCTCTGCCTCTTCATCTGCCTGCTTTTCTGCTCTGGTATTCTGACTGTCGGGCTGATAAGGATTCGTGCATTGTGGATACAACAATTTGGCGCCAATACTTCATTTGACTGAAAGATGAGATCCAGTATCAGGCAATATCTGACATATTTATGTATTCTTTTATCTTGAGGATAATGGGATAAGCGCTCCTATTTTCATATCCAGGCCCTGGTGTGTGCGGTTTTGTAATTTTTACCATACGTTTCCACCGGCACACACTGACCTCTTCCGCAAAGCGGAGTGGGTTTTAACGTGTGCGCAAGATGTTCTGCGTGCGTTCACACACTGGAACTCGGTTTATCGTCTCATCCGAAGGACTTTCGGGGGTGGGCAGTGGAGTCTGCACTGATGTTAACTCCAGGGGGGAAAAATCCCCTTGAATGAGATTTGAACCCAGATCGACAAATCCTGAGCGCAATGTTCAACACTCTAATCATGTGGAAGTCCTAGATCCTCACCCCACCCCCCTTCATCTCTCCCCCCCCCCCCATCCAAGTCCATTTCTCTGGTGAATTAGCTATTTCTGATAGGGATTGGGTGATTGCACCTTCGCAATTATTCATGTATTATAGGCAGTTATCGGCTGATTGTGGCGTGTGGTCAGGATTGATTAGTGCCAGCTCCCAAGGCCTCCTCTTTGTAGGTCGAAATCAACAGTCACTGATGGAACTGTCATGTATTATGTATGGCGCTTCCAGATACCAATACAAAAAGCATAACCGATTTTGCATAACGATGTTTGCAAGAACAGCAAGCCTTCATTTATTTCCAATTTCGTTGTCTACGTAATGATATGCATGGACTTTTCTTTTCCAATTTTCGTAACATAGAGAGACAGACAAAGACGGAAAGACAGACACACACACATAACCCAAACACACATACACCCATAACCCAAACACACACAGGCACACACACACATACACACACACATAAGTACACACACAAACACACATGTCATACACACACACTCACACACACAACATACTCAGACGCACACACATGTACACACACACATAACCCAAACACACACACTCACACACACTCACACATACACCCATACATAAGTACACACACAAACACATGTACACACAAACACACGTTAAAACCTGTTCTGGGTTTTGGAAGAGTAGGCCACTGTGTGCCTGTGGAAAGGGGACAAAATCTTACAACAACAAAACCTCGCATACACACAGAGAGTAGGTGTAAAAAAAAAAATTAAGCAAAAGCACAAAGGCTTATTCCATTATCCTTAAACTAAAAGAATAAAAATACAAATAAATAGTATTCACGCGCGCACGCGCGCGCGCTCACACACCACACACACACACACACCACATACAACAACACATACACACACACACACAAACACACACACACAAATTCAATTTCAAATTCAAAACTCACATTCAAAAACTATTATCTCAGAGACAAAGAAACTTCATTTTAATGTATCTGTTCTCGCGCGCGCGCGCGCGCGCGGGGAGCGCGGTATGCGAAAATACTAGTAGTTTTATCCCAGGCTCTTGTGTGAGTGGCAGGTGGAATGCTGAGGGCAGCTACAGGCTGTTGGGGCTGACTGGCTGGCTGGCCAGCAAATGATGGCCAGTTCTGCGACAATCAGTAACTGGCGATGAAGACAGGCTCTCTCCTCCAACACACAACTTTCTTCTTTTCGGATTTGAACAGGCTGTGTGGGTGTGTGTGTGGATGTGTGGGAGGGTGGGGGGGATGATGGTGGGATGGGAGGAGGGGAGTATTGGGGCAGTGTGGTGTGGTGTGTGTTGTTGTTGTTGTTGTTGTTTACTCTTTTTCTTCTGCTTCTTCTTCATCGTCTTCTTCAGTTTGATGTTGTTGTTTGGCTTTGTTTTACTAATTTGATATTAGACGAAAGTGAGCGAGAGAGAAAGAGAGAGAGAGAGAAAGAGAGAGAGAGAGAAGAGAGAGAGAAGGAGAGAAGAGAGAGAACAGAGACAGAAGAGAGAGAGATGAGAGAAAGAGAGAGAGAGAAAATAACAGAGAGGAGAGAAACAGAGACAGAGAGAAACAAGGGAAAAAGAGAGAGAGAGAGAGAGAGAGAGAGGAGAGAGAGAGAGAGAGAAGAGGAGAGAGAGAGAAGTAGAGAGAATAATAATCATAATAAAGGGAACTTATATAGTGCTATATCTTGCAAAGACAAATCAAAGCGCATGCATTCAACCTAATCTTACACAGTCATGCAATCAATGATAAATAATCAAAAGTTTAAACAAAAGATATTTACAAACATGGTGCGATGCAGACAAAATCTATGAAATAAAATTTCGATAGTCAAATTTTTTTCAAAAGCACACACACACTCGCACAGGCCGTATACTTTAGTAGGGTGATAGGACATGGGTTAGATATGAAACAGGAGGGGGGGGAGTCTTAGGTTTGAAATAAATATGTCTTGAGACTGGATTTAAAAGTGTCATAACTAGGTTTCTGGCGAAGAGAGAGAAGGAGCTCATTCCAGGTCGATGGACCCGAAATAGAGAATGAGCGGCGGTCAACAGTGGATTGGATGAATCTGGGTATTCGTAGGCACAAGGTATCTACAGTAGAGCGGAGGGAACGAGAAGGAGTGTACAGGTTAAGACATTCACATAGGTAGGAGGGTGCAGTTTTGTGGAGACATTTGTAACAGAGGGTACTGATCTTATAATCTACTCTCTGTGGCACAGGCAGCCAGTGGAGAGATCGCAAGAGAGGGGTAATGTGCTCAGATTTTTTCTTTCTGAGAACTAGTCGAGCTGCGGAGTTTTGTATACGTTGGAGGGAGTGGATAGATGATGCTGGCAGACCAGACAAAAGAGAATTGCAATAGTCCAGACGTGAAAGAATGAGAGAAGTGACAAGTTTGGCTGTTGCATCGGTGGACAGGTACTTTCGAATTGCACTAATACGCCGTAATTGATAGTAGCACGACTGACAGGTCTGGGTGATGAATTTTTCCATAGAGAGTGTTTTTCATAGAGAATGAGTTGTCGATAACGACACCTAGATACTTCACAGAAGTGGATAGAGGGACTGATGTATTGACGAGTTCTATTGAAGCTGTTGTAATGGAAGAGAGTTTGTGTTTGGTCCCTACGAGCATGGCTTCGGTTTTATCTGCATTTAGATGTAATTTGTTCTGTGTCATCCAGTTTTGAATATCTTCAAAGCAGCGGGCCATATTTGTCAGGAGAGAAGGTAGATTTTCAGGAGTAACACTGCTTTGAATCTGAGAGTCATCTGCGTAAAAATGATGGTTGATTTGATGACGGTTTATTATATGTGACAGTGGGGCAGTGTAAAGAGTGAAAAGAAACAGGGCCTAGAACTGATCCCTGTGGGACTCCGCATTCCAGTTTGGCAGGTATTGATTGAATCTTGTTTACTGCAACTGTCTGGAATCGGTCAGTAAGGTATGAATTAAACCAGGTGAGAGCTGTGCCAGTAACACCGAACGTGTTTTGAAGACGGGAGAGAAGAATTGAGTGGTCTATAGTATCGAAGGCTGCTGATAAGTCTGAGTAGAGTGAGAAGGGAGATTTTCCCTGAGTCAGAAGCGAGTAGAAGCCTGTTTAAAGTGTGAACTAGGGTGGTTTCAGTGCTGTGGTTGATGCGATAGGCAGACTGAAACTCAGGAAGAAGATTGTTGGAGAGAAGGTGGTTGTTGAGCTCTTTGAGAACTACTTTTTCAAGTACTTTAGAAATAAAAGGTAGATTGGAAACAGGTCTATAATTCTTCAGAATGTTAGGGTCAAGGTCATGCTTTTTGAGTAGAGGTGTGACTATAGCAGTTTTGAGAGCTGATGGAACATTTCCTGAAACAAGAGATGAGTTTACTATTTTCGTGATAGTGGGTATGAGTTGTGGTAGGCACTGTGTGAAAAGAGAAGCAGGTATGGGATCAAGATCACATGATTTATAGTCATTTCTTTCAGAATTGTCATGATTTCTTTCTCACTTGTTGGATGAAAGAAAAGGAGAGGAGTGCTAGAGAATTGGGGATCAGGAAGTGCAGGCTGGAAAGGAGTCTGATCCAGTTTGGAGCGAATGTTATAGACTTTTTCAGAAAAGAATGCAGAAAATATAGAAGGAAGTTCAGAGTGGTTGTGGATGGAAGGCAGAGGGCTTGCCTTCACAGATCCAAGAAGAGTAGATGTGAGGGAAAAGAGAGATTTCATAGACGTGGCATCAAGAACTTGAGAAGAGTAATACTTTGTTTTTTCTGAAAGGATTAAAGATTTGACTTTGTTTACTTGTTTTCGAAAGAGCTGAATGTGTGTATGTATGTATGTGTGCGTATGAGAGAGAGTGTGTGTGTGTGTGTTTGTGTGTGTTGTGTGTGCGTGTGTGTTGCGCGCGCGCGCGCGCGTGTGTGTGTGTGTGTGTGTGTGCTTTCGCGCGCTTGCACGCTTGTATGGTGTATATGTGCATAATGTGTGCACGCATACAAATGCGGGATTAAATATGCACACAAACATATAAACGCAAACAACATGTATGTACACACTTGTACATATACATTTTACATGCATTCGTGCCTACATATACACGCAAACACATTCTCACACGCGCGCGCACACGCACGCATACACACACATCAAGAGGATTTTTCCTCTGGAATTAACACCAGTGCCGACTCCACTCCCCCCAAAAGTCCTTCGGATGAGACTATAAACCGAGGCCCCGTGTGTGAACGCGCTCAGAACATCTTGCGCACACGTTAAAACCCGTTCCGCTTTTCGGAAGAGTATGCCTCTGTGTGCCGGTAGGAACGGATGACAAAATTTACAAAACTGCATACACACAAGGACTGGATGTAAAAAAAATAAGCACATCAGTACTTCATCCATTGTCATCGAAATAAAAGAATAAATAAAAATAAATCTCACGCACTCACTCACTCTCTCTCTCTCTCTCTCTCTCCTCTCTCTCTCTCTCTCTCTCTCTCCTCCTCCTCTCTCTCTCTTTCTCTTCTCTCTCTCTCTCTCTCTCTCTCTCTCTCTCTCTCTCTCTCTCTCTTCTCTTTCTCTCTCTCTCTCTCTCTCCTCTCTCTCTCTCCCACTCTCTCTCTCTCTCTCTCTCTCTCTCGCTTTCTCAAATAAAATCTTCCTGATTGGTCAGCCTCTCTCTCCTACCTGTGTGTCTTATTGATTTGTTTGTGTCCATACATGTTTAAGGTTTATGATTTAATGTTACTTCTTTTTTACCTTGTATGTGTTTACGACAGTTCTAATTGAATCTTGCCATTTGCTTTCCTCAAATAGCTACTTTCATCTTATAGTTGAGCTTATCGTGGTGTACTTTTGTAGTGCAATGTTAGTCTCTTTTCTGTTCTATTTTTTTTTGTCTGTTTGCTTTCTTATGCTGAAGTGCAACAAACACGCGCGCGCGCGCACACACACACGTACACACACACACACACACACACACACACACACACACACTCGCACGTTCATAAACATACAAACACACACGCGCGCGTGCACACACATACCTACCCACATGCACACATGCACACACACACATACACGCACACGCGCAGGTACACACACGCATACACACACGCACAAACACGCGCGTGCGCGCGCGAACACACACACACACACACACACACACGAGCGCGTGCTAGTATGTATGTGTTTATGTGCAGAGAGGGGGAGGGGAGCAAGTAAAAGATTGCAAAGTAGAAGAAAATCAACAGATTTTAAGGCAATCAAAAGATGACAAAAATGGTCATCGTCATTACACTCAAAATTACCTTGATATCACCTACGCGCAAAACACAAAGCCTCTCTTTGCAAAGCCGTCTATATCTGTTTCCAGACAAATTCCAGTCTAGATTCTGTGTCAATGCTCTTTGCTCAAAACAGTACAGAAGCATACCACGCTGGTGTGGACATCAAATTACTGTTAGACATCTGCTTACGCCGTGAACCCAGATTGAACAGGATTTTTTAAAATTTTCTTTTATGCCACTTTCAGTCACGGTAGATTTCCCTGCGTGAAATTCGAGCTGCTCTCTTTCTCCCCGGGGAGAGCGCGTCGCCACAAGAGCAGCGCCACCCATTTTTTTTTCTTTTCCTGTCTGCAATCGTATTTGTTTCTTTATCAGAGTAGGGGGTTTTCTACAGAATTTTGCCAGGGACAACTCTCTTGTTGCCGTGGGTTCTTTTACGTGCGCTAAATAATTACGTGTGACCTCGGTTTATTGTCTAATCCGAAAGACTAGCACCCAGACCACCACCCATGGTCTAATGGATTGGGGAAAAGTTTCGGGCCCAAATCGGGATTCAAACCACCGCACACTTCCGACCCGGACTTTTCGCTTACTAGGCAGGCGCGTTACCTCTAGACCACCGATCCATTTCTATTACACTGAAAGAGCTGTTTGTTTCAGAATCAGGTGTAACGCTTAAAAACATCCCGAACAATGCTATACTTCTCTGTAGAACTTCTGAATGTCTGCTACACAGCCCAGTCGATATCTTCCTGTGACTGATCGCTCTGTTTTAAAAGCAATCATTTCTGTCCTGACCTCTATAAATGCCCTGGAGGGGGGGGGGAGGGGAGGGGGGAGAAGAGGGGGGGAAAAAGGGGGGAGGATCCCCCAATACTTTGCACATGTCTACAGTGTCCTGTGCAAGTGTATCCAAAGTCCAAGCTTGTCTGCGTGTTAGAGCACCTATTGTTAGTTAATTGCAGAGTTCTGTTCTGCTTGTCAGTATTGAGTGGTTATGGATTCTGACCCACGTTCTTAATCATTGTATTTAAAGTCCACCTGTCTGCTCAAAGGCAAGCCGTTTTCTCCCTCCCTTTTCTAGTATAGTTCATTACATCGGCTTTATTCAATGATGTAAACTGCAGGTCAAACAATGCCCTCGTCGAACAGGCACCTTGGTGGTGGCTCCAATTTGGGCCGTCATCTGGCCAGCACAAGACTCTAACCACTAGACTAGCCCCCCTCTCTCTCCCTCCCTCCCTCCCGATACTTTCCAGCAGTAGGTCTGAGGCAAGCTCAGCCTGGCACAGCCCATCCATCTCCAGTTCTGAGATTGCAGGCTGGGTGTTCTCCTGTCACCCAGGCCATCGGCCATCACTGACAAACGCAGCTATAAAAGATGGAACGGTGTGGTTTGGAGGGTGGCTTTATTTAACGTGTGCGCAAGACAGTGTTGGTATGTTGGCACACACACAGGGACATTGTTGTTACCTTGGTACACACACAGGGACATTGTTGTTACCATAGTACACACACACAGGGACATTGTTGTTACCATGGTACACACACACAGGGACATTGTTGGTACACACACAGTGACATTGTTGGTACACACACAGGGACATTGTTGGTACACACACAGGGACATTGTTGGTACACACACAGGGACATTGTTGGCACACACACAGGGACATTGTTGGTACACACACAGGTACATTGTTGGTACACACACAGGGACATTGTTGTTACCTTGGTACACACACAGGGACATTGTTGTTACCATAGTACACACACACAGGGACATTGTTGTTACCATGGTACACACACACAGGGACATTGTTGGTACACACACAGTGACATTGTTGGTACACACACAGGGACATTGTTGGTACACACACAGGGACATTGTTGGTACACACACAGGGACATTGTTGGCACACACACAGGGACATTGTTGGTACACACAGGGACATTGTTGGTACACACACAGGGACATTGTTGTTACCATAGTACACACACACAGGGACATTGTTGTTACCATGGTACACACACAGGGACATTGTTGTTACCATGGTACACACACAGGACATTGTTGGCACACACACAGGGACATTGTTGGTACACACACAGGGACATTGTTGGTACACACACAGGGACATTGTTGTTACCTTGGTACA
>CM054143.1:1969839-1984839 GCA_028751875.1 Rapana venosa | reverse complement strand
GAGGAGGATATTAACAACAAACAACAACAAGAAAACAACAAAAACAACTATTACTTTAAACACCAACACCAAAAACAACAAAAAAACGTAACAACAAAAAACCACAAATAAAAAACACTATTCGAACGATACAGACACAAAAGGAAAAGGTGCCCACAGCCTGTGGCGAAGTAGGCGAGGCATCAGGCCTCAGTTTTCCCCGGGGGTAGCTTTTGAGGGGGGCCCCATTCCTCTCCTCGCTGTTTTACCCCCCCGACCTTGAGAAGCAGGTACCCATCTACAGCGGGTGAACTGGGGAACTGTACTAAACCAAGGCGCCAAACGGGACCCCCCAAGGGGTAACCACGCTCGACCTGTTAACCTTAGCGGGGGGGGAAAACGAGTGCTCTGCCCCATGAGCTGTCCTGTTGTTTTGTCTGTCTGTCAGTCTGTCTGTCTGTCAGTCTGTTTGGAGTGTGTGCGCGTGAGTGGCAAAGTGTAGTATGGGTATAAAAAAAACGTTGGAAAATGAAGACCGATTTCTATAATCAAGCCCTTTTACCCCACTCTATCTTTTCTGCTTCTCTGTTTCATCTCCCGTCTTCCCCATTGAACGCTTTTTAAAGTTCACTTCTTCGTTTTTCTCATTAACACAGAATGGTCGGCCCAGTCCCTCTGTCACTTTGTTCCAGCTTCCCCAATTTTTGAAGAGCTTCTGCCATAGAATGCAGATTTTCCCAATTTAGGGTTTTTCTGTAACATGTGCACCAACGGTTATGTATTCGTTAAGATTTAGGGTTCGTGTGGTTTTTCTTTGTATTTCTAAGTCTGTGGTTTTGTGTGTGCTGTTTTTTGTTGTGTTTCATGCTTTTGTTTGGTTTCTTTTTTTTTTTTTTTATTGTTATTGTTTTGAGCTTTTTGATTTGTTGTTTTACAAGATTCAGCGTATTAAATTCCATACATTATTATTTTATTAATATTATTATTTTTATTTTATTTTTAAATATTTATTATTTTTAATATTTCCCCTGTTTTGTTTGGTTTTTTTGCTGTTTGTTTTTATTTTTTATTGTTTTATTGTTACTTTTTTTAATTAGTCTTTTTTTTGACTTATTGATAAGGGGGGGATGGATGTAAAAAAAAGGACACGAGTACTTTTCATTATCCCAAAATAAAAAAATTTGCCCTACTTCCTATCCTTCTACCTCGGGTTTGTGTGTGGTGTGGTGTGGTGTGGTGTGTTGTTGTGGGGTTGTGTGTGTGTGGTGTGTGTGGGTGGGGGGTTGGTGTGTGTGTGTGTGTGTGGAGGGTGTGTGTTTTGGGGCGTTGGTGGTGTGTGTGTGTGTGTGTGTGTGTGTTGTGTGTGTGGGGTTGTGTGTGTGTTTGTGGTTGTGTGTGGACGTGTGTGGGGGACACTTTTGGGGTTGTGTGTGTGTGTGTTGGGGTGTGTTGTGTGTGTGTGGGGTTGTGTGTGTGTGTGTGTGTGTGTGGTGTGTGGTGTGTGGTGTGGAGTGCGTGTGTGTGGACGTGTGGTGTGTGTGTGTGTGTGTGTGTGTACGCGCACGCGCGCCCGGAAAGTGTGCTTATTCGTGGATTTATCTTACTTTTTCCCCCTTATTTGTGTAGGTGTGCGAGCGCTGGTGCATGCGCATATACGTGCGTGTTGCGCGCGGTGGGTTGGTGAGTTATTTTGGTGTGTGCGTGTCTGTGAGCAAATGCGTAGGCATGTACAGTGCGAGTTTGCTAGACAGTTTGTAAACTTCCCCTTTTCCCTGCTAGCAAGGCTGCATGCGTCCTAGCCAAGAATTGTCCAAATCTTCACAAACCCCCTCTCCCCCCTTCCTCCAACCCCCCCTCCCCGTTCCCCCATCCCCAACCCAAACCAACCCCCCAAAACCAACCCAACCAACCCAACCAACCAATAACCCAAACCAACCCAACTCACCCCACCCAACCCAACCCCAATAAACCCACCCAACCCAAACCCAAACCCAAACCCACCCAACCCAACCCACCCAAAACCAAAACCCAAACCCCAAAACCTAACCAATCCAGCCCCCCCCCCAAACCCAAAACCCAACCCAAACCCAAACCCCAACCCCAAACCCAACCCAAACCCAAAACCCAACCCCCCCAAACCCACCCAACCAACTCAAAAACCCCAAACCAACCCAAACCCCAAAAAACTAAACCCCAAACGTAAAACCCCAAACCCCCCACCCCCCCAAACCAACCCAACCCCCCAAACCCAACTCAACCCACCCCCCTCCCCCAAACCCCAAACCCAACTCAAAACCCAAAAAAACCCAACCACCCACCCCAAACCCCAAACCCAACCCAACCAACCCAACCCCCCAAACCCCAACCCAACAAAATAACCCCCCAACCCAAACCCAAACCCAAACCCAAACCCAAAACCCAAAAACCAAACCCAACCAAAATCCACCCAAAAACCCAACCCCAACCACCCAAACCCAAACCCCAACCCCAAACCCCAAACTAAACCAACCCAACCCAACCCCAAACCAACCAACCCCCCCAACCCAAACCCCAAACCCCAACCCCAACCCAACCCAACCCCCCCCCACCCAACCCAACCCAACCCAACCCAACCACCCACCCCCCCCCCCCAAACCCCCCCCAACCCAACCTAACCCCCCAAACCAACCCAACCCAAACCCCAAACCCAAACCCACCAACCCACCCACCCCCCCCCACCCAAACCAAAACCCAACCAACAACTCAACTAAACCCCCCAACCCCCCCAAAACCAACCCAACCCAAACCCCCCCCCAGCCCAAGCCCACCCCACCCCCAAACGGTTGGGTACTCCCTGACAGGATGGGGACCCCGGCCATCGTTGGGCCAAACGACTGGACCAGGGCCCAGAGCGGTGACGCCCGGGCCCACCAGAGGCTGGAGCCCACCAGCGACATGCGAAACCCCCGTCACCCCTTCACCCCTGTAGCGCAGAGCGACAGCCCCCACCGGCATTTTCCCCGTCAGAGAACCCCCGCGTGGCCAAAAGGGGGAGAGGAGAACCAGGGGGGGATGTATGCGACAGTTTGGGGAGGAGGAGAGTGCTCCCCCATCTTTGGGGGGTGGGGGTGATGGTGGGGGGGGTGGGTATGGTGGGGGGGGGGGGATGGTGGGGGGGTTTGGTGATGGTGGGTGGGGAGGTGGGGGGGTGATGGTGGGGGGGTGGGGTGATGGGTGGGGGGGTGATGGTGGGTGGGGTGTGGGGGTGGGTTGGGATGGGGGGTGGGTGGGTGATGGGGGTGGTGGGTGGGTGGGTGTGGGGTGATGGTGGGTGGGGATGGTGGGGGGGTGTTGGTGGATGTTGACGTTGAAGGATTTTTTTGAGGGTTGATGGATAGGTTTGACCTGATGCTGAAGTTTTGAGTTGATTTTGTGTTAAGTTGACGCTGACGTTGATCTTGACGTTGATGGTGTTCTTTGACGCTTTTTTGATGCTGACGTTGGTGTTTTTTTTTATCTTGAGTTGTGGTTAAAGGGCCTTGACGTTCATTTGACGTCAGGACATTTTGACGTTTACTTTGATGTGACTTTGATGTTGATTTTGATGTTGAATTTGACTTTGGTTTACGCTGACGTCGATGTTGGGTGATGTTGACTTTGAAGCTGATTTGATGCAGTCGATTTTAAAGTTGATTTTCTTTGATTTGAGTTGATGTTGGTTGTTTTGAGTTGAATTTGAGCTTACGTCGTGATGACGTTGAGGGAGTTGTTGATGCTTCTTTGATGCTGACGTTGATGTGACGTTGTGGATGATGTTAAGGTTATTTTGTGCTGACATTGAGTTGTGTTGTTTTTGAGTTAAGTGATTTTGGCTTGTGTTGACGCTGAGGTGATGTTGACGCTGACGTTGATTTTAGCTGGGTTGAGCGGGCGTTGATGATTTTGATGCTGAAGTTTTTTGACGTTGATGCTGACGTGACGTTGGGTTTTGACGTTTGCTTTGGGTTTGACGTTGGTGTTGATGTTGACGTGCGTTGGTGTTGACGCTGTTTTTTGGTGTTGATTTGACGTTGACGTTGGGTTGACGTTGACTTGGTGTTAGTATTGAAGGAGGAAAGGGGGGGGTATCTGGTGGGAGAACAAGAAAAGATGGTTAAACTTTGTTTTTCACTCCTCGGCAAATTTTTCGTGGTGAGTACCAGTTTTGGCATCACTTGCCTACAGCTATTGGACAAAAACAACCAGTATCATCAGAACCCCTCTCACGGGGCCTGCACACTCGTACCAAACACGGCGCGCACACACGCACACACGCACGCCGCACCCGCGCGCGCGCACACCACACATCCCAATACACACACTGCTGTCGTCGTTTGTCGCTCTCTGTCTGTCTGTATGTTATATATATATGTATTATTATATATATATTAATATAAATAATATATTATATTATTATATATTTTATATAAACGTAGGGAGTGGGGTTTTGGGTGCAGTAGTGTGTGGATATGGTGGTTATGTTGGTATGCATACGTACAGCACATACGCACACACGTCACTTTTTCACTTCGCAGAGAAAAAAAACAAATATAGAAACCGACCAGACATTTCACTAACATCATGCAGGCAGACAGACGGGCAAACAGACAGACGGGCAGGGGGCATGCAGGAAGCACACCGACAGTAAACACACACACCACACACACACACAACCACCCCTTACACCACACACACACACACACACAACAACACACACAACCACACACACCTCAACACACAAGATTCAAGTTTAAAGATTTAATTCCTTCACCCCTTTTGGGGTAGTAGGATTACAAAAAAATTTAAAAGAGGAGAAGAACCAAAACACAATATCCCCCAAAAAAACCCAAAATTAACAGTAACGAAAAGCAAGAGTTCATCGCATCATGAAAAGCAAACATTTTAAGTCTCAATATTTTTTTTTAAAGTATACACATTCTTTAAAAGACATAACCTACACATAGAAAGACATTGAAATTTCAAAAATATTTTGAAATTTTTTAAATTTTTGAAGCAACAGGAGAATTATCGAGATTCGCTTTCATTAGCTACAAAAAATATAACTGGCGGGGTTAGAAATGTGGGGGAATAAAATTTTTGTCGTAAATGTTTGAAGGGGAGACATTCCATGAAAAAATGAATTCACCCCCTAAACAGCATATTGCATTTTGAACATATTCTTTCTTCCTTTGGTATTTTATGGAAACGCCCAACCCTCAATAGGAAGCTTGTGACAGCTAAAAACGAAACTTCAAAAAAGCGTAAAAAATACCTTGTAGACAAGTTATTATTTTTCAATTCCAAAATCATCTTTATTTTTTATAAAAAAGGGCATTACTATTACTCCCAGCTCATTTTTCCATTCATTAAAAACATTTTTTTTAAAAAGGCTTTGTATGTGAACTTGTGAAAAATACTTGAACAAATCTCTCCCACAAAAGTAAAATTTTTCCGCTTTTTCTAAAATTTTTTTACTTATTTAGCCGAGATTAAATAAAAGTTTTTTTTCCATTTAAATCTTTCTCATCTGATAAACTTTGAGGATAGTTTTTCAGACTGGATGTAAAGCCTGCACCCAAAAAATAACCATTCGAACAGAGCCCAAAATAGAAAAGGTATCGGGCCCTTTTCTCCAATACTAGCGAATTTTGCGTGTACGCTTTTAACGAAAAATTAAAAAAAATTTTTAACTGAAACTTGTAATTTTTTTATGGTTTTAAAACCCCAAAATTTTACATCCATACAACAAAACGGGTCAACGATTTTATCGAATAAATCAAGTGCACGTGTATAGGGAGTTTTTTTCCGTGCATCCTTACAAATAAACATAACTTTAGTAGTTTTTCAAAGATTTTTTGCATTTTTCAAAATACCCCTCTTTAAAAATTTAATTTCCCAAATATTTAAAACTATTAACAACTTTTAAAGCTTTTCCCCATACATAAAAATGTTTCGAATCTATTGCGGCGAGTACCCTGATTTTTTTTTTCACTGGATTCCAACAAGTTTCCCCGAGAAATAAGCTATAAATTGTCTAAACACTTTTAACTCTTTTTGTATTTGAGAAAAAAATGTACATCAGAAGAGCAAAATTAAAAACTTGAAAAGTGGTTTAAAATTGTTCCATTTGATGAAAGTTGAAATTTTAATGACAAAAAATTTTGTTGTCAAATATTGTTCCAAATATTCGAAAACATAGAAAACAAAACAGGAGAAAAATATCCCCTTGACGAACCTTTAAAAATTTTTGAAAATCTGAAAACTCCCCCATTAAGAAAAACACAAAATTTTTAAATTTTTAACTGTTATGATGATTTCAAATTTTTCCGTTTACAGTTTTTTTTGCCAGTTTGTACCCTAAAGGGACTACGCTATAAAAGAATCAAAACTTTTGTGTCAACAAAAGACGTATAACGGGTTTTTTTTAAAATTAAAATATATCCAAAAAAAGTTTAAAAAGAAACAATTTTTTATAGAAGTGAACTTTCTGAAGCCCGCCTGATTTTCTAAAAGTCTTATTTGTCTCAAAAGTTTTTACAACCATGTTTAATACAGAATTGAAAAGTTTCCAAAACAGCTGAACAAAGTTATACCCCTATAATAATCACATTGTATGTCTTTTCCCTTTTGAATGGGTTTTTTAAAGGCCAAACCCTCCAAACATCTGGGTTTTTTCCAAAACTAACACTTATTAAACAACACCTCCACACTCACACACAACACCGCACCACGCACACAACACACACAAAACAACAACACACACACACAAAAACACACACAACACACACCACACACAAACTAAAAACCCACACACACAAAAACAGACGGGGAAGCTAAAAGCCCTTAACGCAAAATAAATCCCATTTTAATCGCTGGATGGAGTCTATAACAGAACAGGTATCCTTCCCAGTCATTTTTTCCATTTTCTTGTCAAAACCTACACGACAAAGCGTTTTTATTTGGAGATGAGTCTAGCCCCGCATTGACTTTTAGACTGTTTTAAAAAAATGTCCAAAGAAAATTTTTTATTTCCCTTTTTATAATGATACGGCACATGACTGAACCAGCACCCATCTTCTTTTCTCAAGTGTCTTAATTTTCCCTTAAAAACGTGGAAAAAAACGAAGAAGAAAAAAAAAAATAATAAAGTGTGTGATAACAGATAGATCCCAAAATAGATAGATAGAAATAGAGATACAGAAACAGGTATAGATAGTAGATAGATGATAGATATATAGATAGATAATGATAGATAAAGAAGACAGATAGATAGAAGATAGATAGTAGATGATAGATAGATAGATAGATAGATAGATGATAGATAGATAGATAGATAGACAGATAGATGATAGATAGACAGTAAAAAGACAGATAGAAAGCAGATAGATAGACAGTAGATAGATAGATAGAAGATAGATAGATATAGAGAATGATAGAGAGATAGATGAGATATATATATATATGTTATGAGAGAGATAGAAAAGTAGAAATAGATAGTTAGACAGATAGATGATAGATAGAGAGATAATAAAGATAGGAGAAGAGAGGAGAGACAAGAGATAGATAGATAGGAAAATAGAGAGACGAGATGACAGACGGGCAATGTGTAGATAGATAGGGTAGATAGATAGATAGATAGATAGAAGATAGAGAGAAAAAGGAAAAGAGATAGAGAGATAGATAGAAGATAGAGAGAGAGAGATAGAGAGAGGAGATAGAGAGATAGAGAAAGACAGAAAGATAGTAGATAGATAGTGATAGATAGATAGTAGATAGATAGAAGATAGATAGATAGGTAGGTGGTAGATTTAGATAGGTAGGTAGGAGATAGAGAGGGAAAAGACGAGGAGATGCAGTAAAACAAAAAAAAGGCGTGTATGATGTGTGTGTGTATGTATGTAGTATATTGTTTTGGGGGGGATGGATGGATGGAATGGTGGATGGAAAGGATGGATGGTGGATGGATGGATGGGATGGATTATGTATGTTGTTTTTGGATTATTTTGTATGTTTTATGTATTATTTGGGCTGAGTGTTGAGTGTTGTGTGTGGTGGGTGTGTGGTGTGTGTGTGTGTGGTGTTGGTTGTGTGTGTGTGTGTGTGTGTGTGTGTGTGTGTGTGTTAGTTCTGTTGAATAAGTTGTGTGTGTTCGCTCTTTGTAAGGTCAGGAAACAGACTATTTAAATTTTTCTACTGCCTTTTTTACTAATGTTAACCCTTTTTCTGTGCCTTTGTTACTAAAGTAACCTTCTGTCTGTGCCTTTTTTACTAATGTTAACCTCGTCTGTGCCCTTTTTTACTAATGTTAACTTCGTCTGTGTACTAAATTTTAATTCTGTCTGGCCCTTTTTTACTAATTTAACCCCCTGTCTTTCCTTTGTTACTAAGTTAACCTTCTGCGTGCCTTTGTTATAAAGTTAACCTTTGGGCTGGCCTTTGTTTCTAATGTTTAAATTCTGTTGTGCCTTGTTACTAATTTTTAACCTTTGTCGTCCTTTGTCACTAATGTTGACCTTTTGTCTGGTTATAAGTTAACCTTCTGTTTGTCTTTTTTACTAAAAGTTTAAATTTGGCTTGCCTTTGTTTTAAAAGTTAACCTTTGTCTGTGCCTTTGTTTCAAGTTTAACCTTTTGTTGTGTTTCTAAAGTTAAACCTTCTTTCTGTCCTTTTTTACTAATGTTAAAACCCTTTTGTCGTGCCTTTGTTATAAAGTTAACCTTCTGTCTGTGCCCGTGTTACTAATGTTAACCTTCTTCTGTGCCTTTGTTATAATGTTGACCTTCTTTGTGCCTTTTTTATAAAGTTAAAACCCCTGTCTGTGCCCTTTTTTTCTAATGTTAACCCTTTTGTCTGTGTTTTTTAATGTTTAACCTTTTTTGTCCTTTGTTGCTAAAGTTAACTTCGTTGTGCCTTTGTTACTAAGTTAACCTTTTGTCTGGCCTGTGTTACTAATGTTAACCCTTCTGTCTGTGCTTTGTTACTAAAGTTTACCTTCGTCTGTGCCTGTGTTACTAATGTTTTAAACCCTTCTGTCTGTGCCCTTTTTTACTAATGTTAACCTTCTGTTGTGTTATAATGTTACCTTTGTCGTGCCTGTTTACAATGTTAACCTTCTGTCTGGCCTTTGTTACAATGTTGATTCTGTTGTGCCTTTTACTAAGTTAACCTTCTGTCTGTGCCTTTGTTACTAATTTTAAACCCTTCTGTCTGTGCCTTTGTTACTAATGTTTAACCTTTTTGTGTTACTAATGTTGCCTTCTGTCTGTCTGTTTACTAATGTTACCCTTTTTTGTGCGTGTTATAATGTTAACCTTTTGTCGTGCCCTTTTTTCAAAATTGCCTTCTTTTTGTGCCTGTGTTCTAATTTAACCTTTGTCTGTGCCTTTTTTCAATGTTAAACCCTTTTGTCTGTGCCTTTGTTACTAATGTTAACCTTCGCTGTGTCTTTGTAACAAAAATTTAACCTTTGTCTGTGTTTTGTTACTAATGTTAACTTCTGTCGTTCTTTGTAATAAATTTAACCTTCGTCGTGTCTTTGTTACTAATGTTTAAAACCTTTTGTCTGTGTTTTTACTAATGTTAAATTCTGTCTGTGCCGTGTTACTAATGTTCCCTTTTGTCTGTGCCCTTTTTTTTCTAATTTAAACCCTTTTGTCTGTGCCTTTGTTACTAATGTTTTTAACCTTTTGTCGTGCCTTTGTTACTAATGTTAACCTTCTGTCTGTGCCTTTGTTACTAATGTTAACCTTCTGTCTGTGCCTTTGTTACTAATGTTAACCTTCTGTCTGTGTTACTAATGTTAACCTTCTGTCTGTGTCTTTGTAACTAATGTTAACCTTCTGTCTGTGCCTTTGTTACTAATGTTAACCTTCTGTCTGTGCCTTTGTTACTAATGTTAACCTTCTGTCTGTGCCTTTGTTACTAATGTTAACCTTCTGTCTTTGTTACTAATGTTAACCTTTTGTCTGTGCCTTGTTACTAATGTTAACCTTTTGTCTGGCCCTTTTTTTTAAAAGGTATATAATGGGCTGTGTTACTAATGTTAACCTTTTGTCTGTGCCTTTTTTATAATGTTTAAATTTTTGTCGTCCTTTGTTTTTAATGTTAACCTTCTGTCTGTGCCCTTTGTTCCCAATGTTTAACCCCTTCTGTTGCTACTAATGTTAATCTTCTTTTCTGTGCCTTTGTTACTAAAGTTACCTTCTGTCGTGCCCCTTTTACTAATGTTAACCTTCTGTCTGTGCCTTTTTATAATGTTAACCTTCTGTCTTTTTTACTAAAGTTAGCCTTTTGTCGTGCTTTTTTAATAATGTTAACCTTCTTCTGTGCCTTTTTTACTAAAGTTAACCCTTTTGTCTGTGCCTTTTTTATACAGGCTAATAAATGTCTGGCCTTTGTTATCAGGCAAAATAATATCTGTGCCTTTGTTATGCAGGTAAAATTTAAATCGTGCCTTTGTTTGCAGGCTAATAAAATATTGTGCCTTGTTAACAGGGTAAAATAGTGTCTGTGCTGTGTTTTAAAAGGTAAAATTTAAAGTCGTGCCCTTTTTTATAAAAGGCAAATACTGTCTGTCCTTTGTTATACAGGAATATAATGTCGTGCCTTTGTTATGCAGGGTAAAAACGTCGTGCCTTTGTTATACAGGCAAAAATAATATTGTGCTTTGTTATACAGGCTAAATTTTAAAATCTGTGTTTGTTATGCAGGGTAAAATAATACTGTGCCTTTGTTTTGCAGGAAAAATAAAATCGTGCCTGTGTTTTACGGCTAAAATATGTCTGGCCTTTGTTATACATGGTAATATACTGCTGTGCCCTTTTTATACAGGTAATTAATGTCGTGCCTTGTATACATGGTAAAATGTCTTGCCTTTGTTTGCAGGGTAATAACTTCTGTGCCTTTTGTTTACAGGGGGAATATAATATCTGTGCCTTTTTTATGCAGGCTAATATATACTGTGCCTTTGTTTTGCAGGGAAAAATAAAATTTTGCCCGTGTTTTTAAGGGTAATATAATGTGTGCCTTTTTTTATACATGGAAAAACTGTCTGTCCCTTTTTTAGCAGGGTAAAATTTTTCGTGCCTTTGTTAAAGGTATAATGTCTGGGCCTTTTTATGCAGGCTAATAACTGTCTTGCCTTGTTTTACATGGGAATAAATGTCTGTGCCTTTGTTTAACAGGAAATAAAATTGTGCCTTTGTTATGCGGCAAAAAAGTCTGTGCCTTTTTTAACATGGTAATAAATGCTTGCCTTTTTTATACAGGTAAAAAAAAGTCTTGGCCTTTTTTATGCAGGCTAAATATGTCGGCCTTTTTTATAATGGTAAAAACGTCTGTGCTTTTTTTATGCAGGCTAATATAATGCTGTCTTATTATGCGGCTAATATGCTCTGCCCTTTTTTATGCAGGCTAATATAGTGTCGTGCCTTTTTTATCAGGTAAATTTTAAAAGTTTGTGCCTTTGCATGCAGGGTATATAGGTTGGCCTTTGTTTGCAGGCTAATAATGTCTGTGCCTTTTTTATGCAGGCTAAATAATGTCTTGCCCCGTTAGCAGTGTAATTAAAGTCTTGCCTTTTTATGGGCTAAAATAAAGCTGGCCTTGTTTTGCAGGCTAATTAATGTTTTGCATCAAAATTGTTTTTTTTGAAGGAGTGTGTGCGAATGATAAGAGGTGGCGTGTGTGGTGTGTGGTGTGTGGGTGTGTGTTGTGTGTGTGTGTGGTGTGTGGTGTGTGTGTGTGTTGGTGTGTGTGTGTGTGTGGGGTGTGTGTGTGTCTGGGTGTGTGTGTATGTATGTATTATGTGTGTGATGTTTGTTTATTTTTGTTTTTTTTTTTTAATGTCCATTTACTACTTTGGGGAAAGGACACACCCGCATTTAAACCAAAATCTTTCTTCTCTTAATTTATGTATTTTCCTTCCACAACTATCTACAGTAGAGGGCTTTCGGGGAAGAATATTAATATATATAAATATTATATATATTATATATATATAATATTATTTTATATATAAATTAATATAACCCCGCAACGATGTTTGAACTGCTGAGAGTAAAAAAAAACTTCTTTAACAGTAGCGTTTTTTTATGAATATTTATTCTCTCCTTTTAAACGGGCAGTTAGGGGGGGGCAATCAAACAATAAAGGTGGATTGAAAGGATTGAGAACAGCAAACATTCAATATTTAGAATATTGATTTCCAGCATTTACCCCCATTTATAATATATAAAATATTAATATATATATATATATTAAATATATATATATTAATATATATATTATATAATATATAATATATATCAAAATTTTTTTTCCGGAGCAAGAAAAATTTTCAAAGTGTGTTTTTTTCATTTTGGGAAAGTTTACAATTTATCAATTTTGCATTTAATTTTATGCGAGGGAAAAACGAGATTTGGAAACAAACGTTTTTTGTTTCAATCGGAGGCACCTTGTTTGCTAAAATATCAACCAACTCATTCCATGATTCCCTGAGAAGGGGCCCAGCAAAAAAAAATCAAATACAAATCTTTCCCTTTTGTTTTCCCTGCCCCTGCTTTGGGCCCTCAATACTGCTTTTAGGTAGGCAAAAAAAAATGTGCAAATATCAAGCGCAGTATTGACAAAAATTTCAAGGCCATAAGGACTGCAAACAATTCACACGTAAAAACAGAAAAATGTTTTCTAAATAAAATGGTTTTTGTACTTTTAAAACAGGAATCACAAATGCTGCCCCATTTCTTCCTGATTCCAGTACAGATCCATCAGTATACACTTTTAAATGATTAGAATAATTACTTTCAATGTGACTTTTTTACATCAACGATGAGCAAATATTGATCTTCATTCTTTTTTACTTCCGTGTAGTCAGTGTCAAAGTTAGCTGATATATGTTCCCAAGGAGGCATTTGAGGAACCATTGGAAAAAATAGAATTGTTGTTAGGTCAATACCAATGTCTTTCATTAATGAATCTGTATAATTTTTAATTGGCAGCAGAAATGACATATTGATTGCTCGTTTTGGATAATCAGTGTCTTGATTCATAAGAATTTCATCTTTTACTGAATTTGGAACAGAGAGACTTCGAATCACATACTTTGATACCGCCAGTCTTCGTTGATCAGAAAGAGAGAGTAACTGTGCTTCTGTATAAGTATTAATTATGTTAGCATGGACTGGAACACCAAGTGCTATTTTTATGGCTTACTGTCTAAACTTTTTAATTTTTTAAGGAGATGATCTGCAGCAGAAAAATACATTTCATGTCCAAAGATTAATTTTTTGCGTACTAATGATTGAGCCAAATGTATCAGTGTCTTGGTATCTTGGCTCTATGCCTGAGAACTTATTATGTTTAAAAAGTTAAGTCTTTGTCTAGCCTCAGATATTCACTGGTTGATGTGCATCTTCCAGCCCCGCTTTCTAGTGTGTTTATGTGTGTGTGCATGTGTGCATGTGTGTGTGTGCGTGTGTGTATGTGTGTGTGCGCGTATGCTGTGTATGTGTGTGAGTGTGTTCGTGTGTTTGTGTGTGTTGCGTGTGTGTATGTGTTTTTTGTGTGTGTGTTATCTGTGTCTTGTGTGTGTTTGTGTGTGTGTGTTTATCGGTCTGTGTGTGTGCTGTGTTTGCGACTGCGTGGCTTGCGTGCGGCGTGTGTGCGTGCGAAACACGCAAAATCCACACACACACACAGAGGGAGAGAAAGAAAACGAAGCAAAACAACCAAAAAGCTTAAAAAATTAAGACAAAAAGACAAAACCGTCAGAAATATAATCAACAAAAGGTAACGAGACCAACACCAAAACACGCCCCACAAACACACACCGTAATAACACGCAACACACACACATACACCGCACACACACATACCGCAACACAATACACACATACACACACATACACACCATACACGCACAAACACACAAATCACACATAAACACAACACACACAACAAAACACACCCCACACACACACACACAACACAACACCACCTAAAACAATAACTTCATCATTCAACCACAAAATCTTCCACAGATAAAGACACAAACACTGACCTGTCGAATCCTAAATCTGAATCAAAGCCCTCTCCTCTCTCCCTCTTTTCTCATCCCTCTTTCTCTTACTCATAATCTTCCAATGTCGTTCAACACACTCCTTCATTAACGGCAACTCTTGCTGATATGTCTTTCTTTGATCATATTACAGTCCCAGCGCAGTTCTCCGAGATATCACCCAACCAAACCCCCACCACCACCAAACAGATGTCTGAGAGTCTGCTCTATGACTTGATCTCTACTACTGCTGGTTTAGCAGGAGTTGAAAGCTAAGTAAGACAGTACTGTTTGTGGGGAAGCCAGGCCCCGCCTTTTATAGCCCCTTTCCCCATTGATTGATCTGGAAGGGCTCGAGACGCGTTGCATTGCCTGCATGGCTCGCTAGCTGTTTCGCGCATGTCAACAATTCCCTAGGTTATATTTTTGAAGCGCGTTTGATTGGATTGTTGGAGCCTGTACAGATTGAATCGTATCGTGTATATCCTTGCCGACCACAGACGGCATAGTGACTAGATTTGTCTTTGTGGGTCTGTTTGGACGACCAGCATATCAACACCTTAAGTCACGAAAGCAACCTGTTATCATAATATAACCATGACATTTACGTAACATGTCACATGGAAGATGCCCAACTTTCTGGAGAAGTTAAAAGAGGTTATCTGGTAGAACAATGTGCAACACAACATTTAAGGAGTCTGCGGTAACATTTTTGTGTCTGATGTATCGGACATCTGCACACTCGGGAATCAGATGTCTGATGATCATGTCTGTGTTACAATTCACACATCGCGGCATTACCCAACCCCAAGGTGCGGGACTTGTGATGTGAAAATAAATCAGAGATTGTAGGGGACAAGATCAGGTGGCTGTCCTTAGTGTTATTCATACTCGGCAATTGTGAAGAATGGCGGTTGGGTAAACTTCGTTTGAATCCATTTTTAAAA
>CM054143.1:1962339-1964839 GCA_028751875.1 Rapana venosa | reverse complement strand
TTCTGCATGCGTTTACTCACGTAGTCTCAATGTATAGTCTCAGCCGAAGTCCTGTCGGGGAAGTGTAGTCGGTACTGACGTTATCTCAAGGGCAAAACTCCGCTTGGAGGGACGAGACGTCTCGGTGGTGGTTTGATCCCCTGCCGCCAAATCGGGAGTGCACCGCTCTAACCCACTAGGCTCTCCCGCACGCCTGACCAACACTTGTTGAGGCAGACCTCGGCACTTCGCGTACATTACCAGCGGAGAACATATTGGGCTGATCACCAAGAGACCTTGAGCAGCCTTCTACGAAAGAAACCACGTCTCGGCTACTTTGCTTCCTGGCTGTCGTCGTCTGTTCTTCGTGTCCAGAAATGCCAGCAATATAGAATGACAAGGCCGTGCTGAGCGTGGGGTTATTTTCTTCTCCAGCTGGCACGGATTGCTGTGAGCTTTTCAGATGTTGCTGAGTTGGATCCTTCTCTTTTGAACTTTGCCTATTCTTGTCTTTATGGCCTTGGTACATGATCCGTCGTTTGTTTTGACTGAGCCGAGATGTTGATAACGTCTTTGACATTTTCCAGAGGGCTTTTGTCCATCTGTATTTCAGGCTGTGTGTGGCAGCTGATTCTGGCAGCAGGCAGCACTGTTGTCTTTTCTGGCATCGAGCTTGGGACTTGCTCTTCTTCCTGCTGCATCTACTCTGTGTAACGCTCTCTTCGTGCTGGTGATGCAATGTTTTTTCTTTTATATCGAGGATAATGGAATAAGCACTTATTTGCTTTTTTACATTCAGTCCGTGTGTGTGTGCGGTTTTGTGAATTCTATCATCCGTTCCCACCGGCACACAATGGCCTACTCTTACGAAAAGCGTAGGGTTTCTATAGGTATGCTAAAGCTGGACGTGCTGTGTCTTCAGCGTGACGCTGATTTGTTATTCTTCTGCCACCCATCTTGACTTTAAAAAAAGGTAAAGGTGTCCCATAACCTATAAGGTCGTAGGGGAGCGAGGCGTCAGAGACCTCACTTCTCTAGGGCCAGCATATTGAGGGCAGCGCCCATCTCCTCTCCCTCGCTGCTTTACCTTCCCTGACCCTAAAGAGGGCAGGTACCCATTTACAGATGGGGGAACTGGTGGAACTGTACTGAAGCCAAGGCGCGCAAACGGTCACCCATCCAACTGGTAACCACGCTCGACGCTGCTTAACTTGGCTGGGGGAAAGCGAGTGCTCCGACCACTGAGCTATCCCGTCCCCTTGACTAGCTGTGTATATATTAAAAAGGTGAGGTAAGAGGATACATCCTTGTCTAACTCCTTTTGAGATGTTGAAAAAAATCACATTTTTTTGGTTGTCTTATCTGAAAGTATCCTTTTGGTCTTCATAAAGTGAGAAAATCAGGGAGATGGTGCGTTCTGAAAAGCCCATTTTATCCATCGTGGTAAAACTATGCTGGTGAATCACGATGTCAAAGGCTTTCATGAAGTCTATGAAAATGATAACAAGTTCTTCATTCGTATTTTCACCTTTTCAGTGATGTTTTGGAGCACGAGTAGCATGTCTGTTGTTGTTGTTGTTGTTGTTGTTGTTGTTGTTGTTGTTGTTGTTGTTGTTGTTGTTGTTGTTGTTTTCTGTAGCCTGCCTGACAGTCAGATATTTCTAATTTTCCTTTTGGAGGCTGGTGTTTCCCTTTCAATCTCTACAACTCACTTTACTAGCAGTCCAAAAACCAGCCAGGGTAAACAGCCAGAATTCTGAAACTGCCATATTTGACTAAATGATGAGAATTCCTTTTTATGATAGTCTACTCCAAACAGGGGACGGGATAGCTCAGTGGTCGGAGCACTCGCTTTCCCCCATCCAAGTTAAGCAGCGTCGAGCGCGGTTACCACTTGGATGGGTGACCGTTTGCGCGCCTTGGCTTCAGTACAGTACCCCGGTTCACCCAGCTGTAAATGGGTACCTGCCCTCTTTAGGGTCAGGGAAGGTAAAGCAGCGAGGGAGAGGAGATGGGCGCCGCCCTCAATATGCTGGCCCTAGAGAAGTGAGGTCTCTGACGTTTCGCTCCCCTACGACCTTATAGGTTATGGGACTCTTTTATTTTCACTCCAAACAATGGTGACAGGTAAAGTGACAGTAGAGACAGGTACACGAAAACGTCAATAGACATTTTTTCTTTTTCATTTTTAGACCACGTTAAGTCACGGCAGATTTTCTGCGAGAAATTCGGGCTGAGGATGTTAAAGAAAATGCATCTATTAATTCTTTTATTTATTGTTTTTTTGCAACGATAGTTGAATAAGCTCTCATGTCCTTTTTTTTACATCCATTCCCCGTGTGTATGCGGTTTATAAATTGTGGATCCGTTCCTATGGCACAGAATGGCCTGCTCTTTCAAAAAGCGGAACAGGCTTTCACGTGTGCGCAAGAACTTATGCGTGCGTTCGTACACACAGGACCTCAGTTTATAGTCTTTTCCAAAGGATTTTTGGGGAGAGTGGAGTCGGCGCTGATGTTAA
>CM054143.1:1954839-1957339 GCA_028751875.1 Rapana venosa | reverse complement strand
ATAGATAGATAGATAGATAGATAGATAGATAGATAGATAGATAGGAAAAAAGGAAGGAAGGAAGAAAGACAGACAGACAGGAAGGAAGGAAGAAAGGAAGGAAGGAAGGAAGGAAGAAACAAAGCAAAAAAAGAAACAAAGAAACGAGGAAAGAAAAGAAAAGAAAGAATAAGAAAGTTAAAGAATCCTGCTCCTCATTGAATCGCCCCAGTTTCCGTGAAGCCTTGAACCCATGCCTTCACAACCCTGACAACTGCAACCACTTGGCACAAAACAAATATCGTGGATCGGTGGATCGGTGGTCTAGAGGTAACGCGCCTGTCTAGAATGCGAAAAGTCCGGGTCGGGTGTGTGCGCGGTTCGTACCCCGTTTGGGCCCGAAATTTTTCCCCATCCATTAGACCATGAGTGGTGGTCTGGGCGCTAGTCTTTCGGATGAGACGATAAACCGAGGTCCCGTGTGTTACACACAATTTTCAGCGCACGTAAAAGAACCCACGGCAACAAGGGAGTTGTCCTTGGCAAAATTCTTAGAAAAAAGCCATTCTGATAGGGAAACAAATACAGTTGCAGACCAAAAGAAAAAAAGAAAAAAGAAAAAAAAAGGGTGGCGCTGCTCTTGTGGCGACGCGCTCTCCCCAAGGAGAGCAGCCCGAATTTCACGCAGAGAAATCTCGTGACTTAAAGTGGTATAAAATAAAATTTAAAAAAATAAAAATAAAAATAACCACAGACATGCAACAGACATTTTTAGAATATTCCTTACATGACTGTTTGCATTCCCTCTGTGACTGTTTGCATTCCTGCCTTTACCTGAGAACCTTTCCCGAAGAAGAAATACGGCTACCTTAACGGCGAGTCAAAACGGATGCTTAGGCAAAATGTCGCCACTATAGAGAACCTCACAGCTCTAGCCGTGGAATGATACAGTAAAAATCCATGACAAAATAAAAATCCATGACAAAATAAAAATTCATGACAAAATAAAAATCCATGACAAAATAAAAATCAGAACTGCCGACTGCTAAGCGTATTAGGCTGATACTTTTCCGACAAGAAGACACACTGTCTACTTCGTCAAAGGGTTTCAGTTCAAATCTAGATAAGCTGATTGGTGAAAGGTAAAAGAAAAGGTTATGAGGGGTTGTTTTGTGACAAAAGACTATTTTAAATCTTTATACGCAATGGACGAAATAATAAGGGCTTCTTAATCTAGTTCGTGTTAAACGCTCTCTCTCTCTCTCTCTCTCTCTCTCTCTCTCTCTCTCTCTCTCTCTCTCTCTCCTCTCTCTCTCTCTCTCTCTCTCTCTCTCTCTCTCTCTCTCTCTCTCTGTCTCTGTCTCTCCCTCTCTCTCTATCTCTCTCTCTCTCTCTCTCCTCTCTCTCTCTCTCTCTCTCTCTCTCTCTCTCTCTCTCTCTCTCTCTCTGTGAGAGTATAAGTATTGGATTATTATTAAGATGTATCCCTACGGGCGGGGACTGGATGTAAAAAAGCACATGAGTGCTTATTCATTATCCTCGAAATAAAAGAATTTGTCATTGTCATTGTCTCTGTGATGAAAAAAGTATGCGTATGCTTATTCTGCTACCCTTGAAAAATGAAAAAAAAAGAAAGATAAAAGATTCTCTCTCCCTCTCCCCCCTCTCTCTCTCTCTCTCCCTCTCTCTCTCTCCCTCTCTCTCTTCCTCTCTCTTCGCTTTCATCGACTTCAAAAAAGCTTTTGATCTTATTTCACTTAGCAAACTTTGGCCGACCTTGCAGAAAAATGGTGTAAATGGAAATATATTGAAAATATTACAGAGCATGTACGCAACTGTTAAAGTCTGGATTCGTTATGGGAGCAAGATATCAGAAGCCATATCTTGCTTCAAAGGCTTAAAACAGGGCGAAATAACCAGCCCTCTCTTATTTTCATTGTTCATCAACGAGTTGGCCCAATAAGTTATCGAAAAACGGTAAACACGGTGTTCAGCTTTACCCTGATACACTAGAAATGTTTATTTTGTTGTTTGCTGACGACATCGTTTTAATATGGGACAGTGTTGCAGGGTTACAAAACAAGTTAAACGTTCTTGCTAGTCAATCACAAAAGCTAGATTTGCATGCAAATCTTGGTAAATCGAATATCGTTATATTCAGAAACGGTGGGTATGAGGCTAAGAAAGAGGTTTGGTTTTACAAGGGAAATGAAATAGCTATCGTAAATTTCTATAAATACCTGGGCTTATTCCTTTCAACTAAATTCGCATACAGTAAAGCAGTGCGTGAACTCTCCTGTAAAGCAAGAAAAGGGGTAGTTAACATCTTCAGAACTCTATGGAAACTGGGAGATTTTTCAACAGAGATTTTTGTTAAATGTAAGCCTCCGAACTCCAAATGACATGGTTTACAGTGAAACGGGTCGTTACCCATTCTATATTTCTAGTTATGTATGTAAATCCGATATTGGCTGTGAATCCAAACTCCCACGAAAGGCCTACAACATGCTTTTGTCTCTCC
>CM054143.1:1937339-1947339 GCA_028751875.1 Rapana venosa | reverse complement strand
GCAGCTGTATGTTTCCCTATCAGAGTGGCTTTTTTCTAAGAATTTTGCCAGGGACAACTCTCTTGTTGCCGTGGTTTTTTTACGTGCGCTAAATAATTACGTGTAACACACGGGAAACCTCGGTTTATCGTCTCATCCGAAAGACTAGCGCCCAGACCACCACTCATGGTCTAATGGATGGGGGAAAAATTTCCGGTCCAAACGGGGTACGAACCGCCGCACACTTCAGACCCGGACTTTTCGCTTTCTAGACAGGCGCGTTACCTCTAGACCACCGATCCACCGATCATCACGCGTATGTACGTACACGGACAGATGGGTGCCTTGATGAAAATTAGCAATTGCACTGTTTATTCAATGCATCATCCAAGCTAGTCACATCTCTTATTCTTTCACGTTTGGACTCGGTAATTCTCTTTTTGCTGGTCTACCAGCATCACCCATCCACTCTCTTCAACGCCGACAAAACTCTGCAGCTCGACTGGTCCTAAAAAAGAGCAAATCTGAACACATCACTCCTCTTTTGCGATCTCTTCACTGGCTACCTGTCTCACAAAGACTGAGGTATAAGATCAATACCCTCTGTTACAAATGTCTCCACAAATCTGCACCCTCTTATCTCTGTAACTGTCTTCACCTGTACACTCCATTTCGTTCCCTTCTTTCAGCCACTAACACTCTGCGCTACCAAACACCCAGATTCAAACAAACCACTGTTGGCCGATGCTCTTTCTCTGTTTCTGGTCCATCCACCTGGAACGACCTCCCTCTGTCACTTTACCAAAAGTCTACACTTGACACTTTCAAATCCAGCCTCAAAACGCACTTATTTCCTACCTGATGTCTTCACCTCATGTCTTTTCCTACTTTTCAACAGCCACTTTCATCTCCACCACTCTACCTAATTATGTTGTGTGCGTGTGTGTGCGTGTGTGTGCGCATGTTTTTGTGAGTATGTGCATGCGTGTGTATGAGCATAAATTTGATATATGTTAATTCTAATATTTTGTGAAAGTTTATATGTGTGTAAATGATTGGAATGCAAGTGCTTCGCTTTTTTTTTTGCTTTATTAGATTCAGCGCTATAATTATAAATATCATACATTATTAGTATCATTATTATTATTATTATTATTGTAGTAGTAGCAGCAGCAGCAGCAGCAGCAGCAGCAGCAGCAGCAGCAGCAGCAGCAGCAGTAGTAGTAGTAGTAGTAGTAGTAGTAGTAGTAGTAGTAGTAGTAGTAGTAGTAGTAGTAGTAGTAGTAGTAGTAGTAGTAGTGTTATTTATCATCTGGAATAACGTTCGACTTTCACACACACACACACACACACACACACACACACACACACACACACACACACGCACACACACACATACACACACGCACGCACGCAGGCATACACACACATACACACACACGCACGCACGCAGGCACACACACACACGCACGCACGCAGGCGCGCGCACACACACACACACACACACACACACACACGCACGCAGGCACACACACAAGCGCACACACGCACCCAGGCACGCACATACACACACGCACGCACATACACACACGCACGCACATACACACACACGCACGCACGCACGCTCATGACAGCTAGATGTTAATTGGCAGTAATCAAAGAGTACCCCTGTGTTTTCTGTAGATGTATTTATTTGTTTATTTATTGTTTATCTATTCATTCGTTCGTTTATTTATTTATTTTCTTATTTTATTATTTTTATATTATTTCTTTTTATCGCGAGAATAATGGAGCAAGCACTCATGTCTTCTTTTGGCATCTAGCCCCATTGTTTGTATGCCGTTTTATGAATTTCCACACCCGTTCCCACTAGCATACAATGGCCTACTCGTCTGAAAAACGGAACAGGTTTTGACGTGTGTACAAGATGTTCTGCGTGCGTACTCTACCCTTTCGATCATGAAATATCCCGGCGTCAAAGCGGGCCCGAGAGATACAGACACCCGCAGTGTTTGATCAGGTAATTTGAGCAACACTCTCAAACTCGCATCAGTAAAGCGAATAAAGCTCGACTGTGTGGTCCCAGTCTTCCCACTGAGCCCACAGCACACTCACTCTGGGTAGGAGCCTGCGGGGGTTCACTATGACTCTTATGGGATTCGAACCCGCGACCTTCCAGTCCGTAAGCCACGTGGCTAACCACTGCGTCATGGTGGCTGTGGCTCAGGCTGGCTATGCTGCAGACTAACAGCCAGCCGTGGTGTCGGGGGCTGTTGCTGTCCTGCTGCTCCTGTCGTGTGGGCTGTCAGCCTTTCTCTGGGCAGGACTGACGTTCCTCTGATCCTCCAATCACGAGGAAGCTCTCAGCAGTGGATTAATTCCAGAAGAGGAAGGTTTCTGGGTGGCTTATTCCAGCGCCTGATCTCTGTCTTTTCCAAGACGTCTTAGACAATGGCTCGCCAGTTAAGTACTGACGTCCTAACATAAGCCCCTATAGCACGTGTACCTGACTCTGAGTGTGTGTGGGTTGGAGGGGGGGGGGGTGAGGAGGGGGAGTGTGCGTGTGTTCGATTTCATGTTACGTCTCTTCACTAAATGTGATATCAGACACAGAAAGGCCAAAGGTGAAGGGGGATATCTGGGAGTTGGGTAGGGGGTTAACTTATTAAATCTGCAATAAACAAGTAAGAAAATTTCAATCTAAAGTAACTCTTAAGTACTTACTTTTACTTTTTCCTTCCGCTTGTACTCTGTGGTGTCGCGGGGAGATATAACTGTCTGTCTGCTGCAAGGCGGGTAGCTTGGAGGAGGGACAGACAATCCATGGACTTTCAGTGTTTCTGCCAAGGAATCACTCCCGCGTCGCCTGGGTCAACCTCTGGCCCTCGTGCCAGAGTACCTCAAGTTGTAAGCACGCAAGGCTGGCTGGTTTGGCGGCATCCGTGTGAGGTGGCCGAACCACTTGGTTCGTTGTTGTTCAATATGGTGTAGGACGGGTGTGGCTCCTGCCATGTCTCTGATCACCTCGTTTCTTATCTTGTCTCTCCTGCTCTTGTTGACGGCTTTCCTCAAGCACTTCATCTCACACGTTACCAGTTTCTGCTCCAGGGCTGTACAGAACAGTTAAATCCCAATTTCTTAAAGAATCTAACCAGTAAACAATAAAACAGTATTTTAAACTATAACCAACAAGAAATGATATAGTCCACAGGAGGATAATGTCTTTAGGGTCCATAACAATCATAACAATGAACCAATAATTATTGGACTTTGCAATAGCGATTTGAAAAAGACATATCTCAGTAAAAGATCACTGAATATCACCGATGACGTTGACGAGGTAAGAACAGGTATGCAGCTTTTTAGCATGCTGCATATCAAGATATTATCAACAGTTACACTATGGCCACATATACAAGAGACATGCCCAACATATTTGTCTTCAAACAGTTCAGTTTCCATCGACAAGCTAGAGAAACAATTTGTTTTATACGGTAAGAATCAGTTAAATGACTTTTTACTAAAGTATCATTTCTTCATATACATCTTGACAACCAAGTTTCTCTTCCTCACACTATTTGCTGCGTTTTTTGAACGAGGTGATAACATTCTTGTAGTGACAGATCTGTAAATCTTTTTGCCCCTTTTTTCGCTAAAAAGTCAACTTTTTCATTGTAATATACCCCAGAATGAGATGGAATCCAACAAAAGTTACATCTTAGTCTTTTAGGATGAAGAGATGAATTAAATGACAAATTTCAATGACTAATTCAGATCTTGCTGTTGTTTTCATAGAACTGATGGCTTGAATTACTGATTTTAAATCAACACAAAGAAGTATTTGAAAAACAACTTTCGGAAAATCGATTAGGAAATTAAGTTCCATTAATCTTGCTACAAGCTTTACTGTAAAAATTGATATATTCTTCCCAAGGTGAAATGAATTTTCCGATTTTATGTCTGGTATAGTGTAGGCAGCACCTGCATTATTGTTTAAGACTGATCCATCTGTAAAAAAAACTTTTAAATGGTTTGATTAGGTTTCTTCCAAATGAATTTTTGCTCGGGAAGATTTTAAGTTTATAGTACAAATCTTAATTAAGTCAATATATTTAATGTCAAACTGCGCTCTTTTGAGTTCCCAAGTTGGAGTGGGGGATACTTCATCTCTTTTAGCAATGTTTGTATTTGGATTCAAACCCAGCATGTATAAACGTTTGAGATGTATATGTACCAAGTGTGGTGTTAGAGGATATCGATCTTGCTCTCTTGGGAAAATCACTGTCAGACTTGAGGTTGACTACCGACTGCAAGTCATTTTTAACAGTCAGACTTCTTAAAACAAATTTACTACAAGCAATCCTTCTGTGATTTTCTAATGGTAAAATTCCAGATGCGCTGTATGTTTTTATACAGGAGGCATGGACAGGAAGACCTACAGCCAGTTTGTATGCTCTACAGTGTATGCTTCGAAGTTTTCTTAATAATAATAATAATAATGTATGGAATTTATATAGCGCTGAATCTTGTAAAGCAACAAATCAAAGCGCTCTTAAAAGATGTTCTGGAGCATTAAAGAATACTTCTTGAGCATACGTCAAATTTGAACGAAGGTATGATGTTGACAGATGTATTAAGGTAAGTATATCTTGACCCCATGACTGTTTGCTAATAATTTTTAAACTGTTTCAACTTTTTCTTTCTTTATTTAGAATATATTCAATGTGATTGTTCCATGTTAGTTTTGGTGTAAGAAAAACTCCAAGAAATTTGACAGTTTGCTTGTATTCTAAAATTCCATCATCTATTCGAAAATTAGGCATTGGCGTTGGATTTGATCCATTATTAAAAAGGATCATGTGAGTTTTATCACTTGATAGCGTTAAACCATTTTCATTCATATACTTGGCTATCATATTCAATTCGTTTTGATACAACTTTTTGGTGTAATTCAAGGATCTTCTAGGAGTATTCTTTTTCATTGTTACATTCATCCACATACATGTGTGAGTTAGTGGGATTGTGTGTGTTTGTGTGTGAATGTGTGTGAGTGTATCTGTGTCTGTGTGTTTGTGTGTCTGTGAGTGTGTTTTTCTGTGTCTCTGTGTGCCTGTGGGTGTGTTTATGTGTGCCTGTGGGTGTGTTTATGTGTGTGTAAGGGTGTGTGTGTATGTGTGTAAGTGTGCTTGTGTGTCTGTGAGTGTGTGTGTGTGTGTGTCTGTGTCTCTGTGTGTATTTGTATGTCTGTCTGTATGTGTGTGTGTGAGAGAGAGTGTGTGTGGGGTGGGCGTGGGGGGTTTGCATGCGTGCGTTTATATTTGTATGTGTGAGTGAGTGTGTGTGTGTGTTTGTGTGCATATGATAGAGTGTGTGCGCGTGCGTTTCTGTGTGATAGAGAGAGAGTGGGTGTGTGCATGTGTGTATTTGAGTGTATGGGTGAGTGTATGTGTGACGTGGTGTCTGTGTGTCTGTGAGTGTGTGTGTGTCTGTCTGTGTTTGTGAGTCTATAAGTGTGTGTGTGTGTGTGTGTGTGTAAGACAGACAGACAGACAGAAGTAACAGTGATGATAATGTTAACGAAGATGGCCTTTTAGTCTTTCAAAGGAAAACCATTCTCATTGCCACACTACTTTTGACAGCTAGATTGTTCTCTGACAGGAGATAATAATTTAAGAAAAACTGTCCTTTGTTAGCGCGTTTATTTAAAAAAAATAGAAGTAGACAAGTAGAACAAGTAAAATACACAAAGAAATCCAAATTAAAAGCACGAAAAAAATAAAAGAACAAACCAGGGAGACAAGCGCATAGCTCTGACTCTTACCTTCAATCTGTTCTTCTTAACTAACAACAACAACAACATCATTAAAAACAACAGAGGAGAAACACCCATAACCCATAACCTATAAGGTCGTAGGGGAGCGAGGCGTCAGAGACCTCACTTCTCTAGGGCCAGCATATTGAGGGCGGCGCCCATCTCCTCTCCCTCGCTGCTTTACCTTCCCTGACCCTAAAGAGGCAGGTACCCATTTACCATTTACCATTACCATTTACCCAAACTCTTAATCCATTCAGCAAAGACAGACTACTACTCTTCCCAAGTTCTCTGTGCTACATCTATAAAATCTCTTTTTTCCCTCACCTCAAATCTCCTTGGATCTGCAAAAACAACTCATCTGCCTAACTAACACCCACAGCCTGTCTGAACTTCCATCCATATTTTCTGCCTTCTTCTCAGACAAAGTTCGAAACATACGCTCCAGACTGGATCAGACTCAATTCCAGCCTGCGCCTCCTGATCCCCAGTTCACTGGCACTCCTCTCTTTTCCTTCCACCCCACAAGTGAAAAAGAAATCATGACAATTCTGTCACATCTCTTATTCTTTCACGTTTAGACTACTGTAATTCTCTTTTGGCTGGCCTACCAGCATCATCTATCCACTCTCTTCAACGCATACAAAACTCTGCAGCTCGACTGGTCCTAAGAAAGAAAAAATCTGAACACATCACTCCTCTTCTGCGATCTCTTCACTGGTTGCCTGTCTCACCCTCTGTTTCAAATGTCTCCACAAATCTGCACCCTCTTATCTCTGTAACTGTCTTCACCTGTACACTCCATCCCGTTCCCTTCGTTCAGCCGCAGATACTTTGTGCTTTCGAACACCCAGATTCAAACAAACCACTGTTGGCCGTCGCTCCTTCTCTGTTTCTGGTCCACCCACCTGGAATGACCTCCCTCTTTCACTTCGTCAAAAGCCTTCACTTGATTCCTTCAAATCCAGCCTCAAAACACACTTATTTCCTACCTGAGACTTTCCCCCCACATATCTGTCCCTAAATTTCAACAGCATCTTTCACCTTCTAAGTGTTGTTCCGTGTGTGTGTGTGTGTGTGTGTGTGTGTGTGTGTGTGTGTGTGTGTGTGTGTGTGTGTGTGTGTGTGTGTGTGTGTGTGTGTGTGTGTGTGTGTGTGCGTGTGCGTGCGTAATGCGCGCGCACGGATTTGAAATCTGTTGCTCATTATGTTTAAGGAGAGTTGCATGCCTGTAAATGATTGAGTGCAAGCGCTTCGATTTGTTTGTTTTTTACAAGATTCAGCGCTATATAAATTCCATATATTATTATTATTATTATTACAATTCTGAAGGAAATGACTATAAAATCATGCGACCTTGATCCCATACCTGCTCCTGTTTTCTCACAATGCCTACCACAGCTTGTACCTATTATCACTAAAATAGTAAACTCATCTCTTGTGTCAGGAAATTTTCCATCAGCTCTTAAAACAGCAATAGTCACACCTCTACTGAAAAAGCACGACCTCGATCCCAACAATCTGAAGAATTATAGGCCTGTCTCAAACTTACCCTTTGTCTCTAAAGTACTAGAAAAAGTCGTTCTCAAACAGCTCAACAGTCACCTTCATTCCAATGATCTCCTTCCCACTTTTCAATCTGCCTATCGCCCCAACCACAGCACCGAAACCACCCTAGTCCACACTTTACATACACTTCTACTTGCTTCTGATGCAGGAAAAATCTTCCTCCTCACTCTTCTTGACTTATCTGCAGCCTTTGATACCATAGATCACTCAGTTCTTCTTTCTCGCCTCCAAAATACGTTTGGTATTAACGGCACAGCCCTCACCTGGTTTACTTCATACCTCACAGACAGGTTCCAGAAAGTTATTGTAAACAAAATTCAATCAAAACCTGTCAAAATGGAATGTGGAGTCCCACAGGGATCAGTCCTGGGCCCTGTTCTCTTTACTCTCTGCACTGCTCCACTCTCACATATAATAAACAACCACCATATTGATCATCATTTCTATGCCGATGATATTCAGCTTCAGTGCAGTGATACTGTTGAAAACTTGCATTCCCTCCTGACAAATATGTCCTACTGCCTTCAAGACATTCAAAACTGGATGACTCAGAACAAGTTACAACTTAATGCCGATAAAACCGAAGCCATGCTTATAGGGACCCAACATAAACTTTCCTCTATCGCAAAATCTTCAATAGAATTCGGCAATACGTCAGTTCCTTTGTCCAACTCTGTGAAGTATTTAGGATTAGTTCTTGACAACACACTCTCTATGAAAAAATTCATCACCCAGACCTGCCAGTCTTGCTACCATCAATTACAGCGCATAAGCGCGATTCGCAAGTATCTGTCCACTGATGCAACTTCCAAGCTTGTCACATCTCTTATTCTTTCACGTTTAGACTACTGTAATTCTCTTTTGGCTGGCCTACCAGCATCATCTATCCACTCTCTTCAACGCATACAAAACTCTGCAGCTCGACTGGTCCTAAGAAAGAAAAAATCTGAACACATCACTCCTCTTCTGCGATCTCTTCACTGGCTGCCTGTCTCACAAAGAATGGAGTATAAAATCAATACCCTCTGTTTCAAATGTCTCCACAAATCTGCACCCCCTTATCTCTGTAACTGTCTTCATCTGTACACTCCATCCCGTTCCCTTCGTTCAGCCGCAGATACTTTGTGCTTTCGAACACCCAGATTCAAACAAACCACTGTTGGCCGTCGCTCCTTCTCTGTTTCTGGTCCATCCACCTGGAATGACCTCCCTCTTTCACTTCGCCAAAAGCCTTCACTTGATACCTTCAAATCCAGCCTCAAAACACACTTATTTCCTACCTGAGACTTTCCCCCCACATATCTGTCCCTAATTTTTCAACAGCATCTTTCACCTTCTAAGTGTTGTTCCGAGTGTGTGTGTGTGTGTGGGTGTGTGCGTGTGTGTGCGTGCATGCGTGCGCGCGCATGGTTTTAAAATCTGTTGTTCATTATGTTTAAGGAGAGTTGCATGCCTGTAAATGATTGAGTGCAAGATCTTCGATTTGTTTGGGGTTGTTTTTTTTTACAAGATTCAGCGCTATATAAATTCCATATATTATTATTATTATTATTATTATTTACAGCTAGGTGAACTGGGGGACTGTACTGAAGCCAAAGAGCGCAAACTGTCACCCATCCAAGTGGTAACCACGCTCGACGCTGCTTAACCTTGGCTGGGGGAAAGCGAGTGCTCCGACCACTGAGCTGTCCAGTCCCCCCTCAAAGAGAGTACAGCTACTTCCAAATCCAGCAAGGCCGGAATTCAAAGAGTGCACTCCACAATAACTCCGCCTGACGATGATGGCTCTGTTCCGCATGCTAGGGTCGTGGGAAGGAAGGAGGGGGTTTCAGCGTCTGCAGACCCTTTAGTGACTGAAGAGGCCGATGAGGGAGCAGCACGAGGTTCTGCTGCATGCTGGGCAGATGAAGGGAGGGAGGGAGGAAGTGGAAGTGTTGGGGGGGGGGGGGTGGTCCTTTGGTCCCTCCTGCCGTCTCCTCTGCTGCAGTCGTTGCTGGCGTGTGTCCAGTGTCTGCTGGCTCTGTGTGTGTGTGTGTGTGTGTGTGTGTGTGTGTGTGTGTGTGTGTGTGTGTGTGTGTGTGTGTGTGTGTGTGTGTGTGTGTGTGTGTGTGTGTGTGTGTGTGGTGTGTGTGTGTGTGTGTGTGTGGGGTGTGTGTGTGTTCTGCAAGATAGCGAGATCAGTCTCACGTTTATCTGACCCCAAACAATAATCGATGATGATGAGGATGATGAGGATGATGATGAGGAGGAGGAGGAGGAGGAGGAGGATGATGATGATGATGATGATGATGATGATGATGATGATGATGATGATGATGATGATGATGATGATGATGATGATGATGGCGCAGTGGCTGCCGCCTTGGGTTGCAGGGCTTCTACCCAGAGTGAGTGTGCTGTGGGCTCAGTGGGAAGACTGGAACCACACAGTCCAGCTTCATCCACTTAACGGAGGCGAGTTTGAGAGTGTTGCTCAAATTACCTAACCAACACTGCAGGTGTCTGTATCTCTCGGGCCTGGATGACGCCGGGATATATTATGACAGTATTTTTTTTTTTATAAGCGTAAGCGTAGAGTACAACCCTGCCAAGTAGTCTCAAAGCATATGCACTTCCACAGCAGCAGCATTACATCATCCT
>CM054143.1:1909839-1932339 GCA_028751875.1 Rapana venosa | reverse complement strand
CACAATATTTTTTTGTTAGAAATATTTTAAGCAAGCTGTATCCTGGTTCTGTGAAAAAGTCCATTCCAATATCGAAGTTAGCTTGGAAGATAAAACACAACCAACCAGCCAACCAACCAACCAACCAAGCAACCAACCAGCCAACCAACCAACCAACCAACCAACCAACCAACCAGCCAACCAACCAGCCAACCAACCAACCAACCAACCAACCAACCAACCAGCCAGCCAACCAGCCAACCAACCAACCAACCAGCCAACCAACCAACCAATCAAACCTGTAGAAAACTGATCGGTGAGAGCTTCTCATTCGTGTTAAAACCATCAAGGCCTCTCTTTTGTTACGAGAAATGGAGACCATTGCTTTTTCTGTAGCTGTTTTCAAAGGTTTCGTAAACTAAAGAATTAAACGTCAATGCATCCAACAAAGACCTCAAAAGCGTTTCCAAAACCAATAGCTGTATTTTTCATGAAATAGTCATCGAAACAATCAACTTCGAAATGCATTAGACAAAGCCTCTGTTGTTGAGTGATGCCATCAGGAATTACAAATAAACAATGGACTTGCCAAGCATGAAAATGGTGAATTTGACTCTTTGAAGATATCCTCTGAAGTCAAAAGCTTCCGACTCCATTAACAGAAATCTACTTTGGCCCATTTTGCCTTAAAAAACGGTATTAGAGGTAAACTTCACACATGTATTAAAAGAATGTATGACAATATAAAATATAAAATAAGATGTGGTTCTAAATTGACAGGTTACATTAGATGCACAGCCGGAGTCAAGCAAGGAGATGTATGTAGCCCTGTTTTATTTTCACTTTTCATAAATGAACTAGCATTACAAGTAATCAATAATGGAAAACATAGTGCTGTCTTGTCACATGATGCCTTGGAGTTGTTCATCCTGTTGTTAGCTGATGACGTAGTGCTGTTATCAGAGACTATTGTGGGGCTACAAAATCAGTTAAACAACCTGTACCACGCTGCTTTTTCACTTCAGTTGAAAGTAAATATGAAAAAAAGTAACATCATTGTGTTTCGCAAGGGAGGCTATTTGGATATACGAGAAAAATGGACATATAATGGCAATTTGCTACCTGTGGTTAATGTAGGGATATTGTTTTCTACACGTCTGAGTTTCACTAGTAGGGCAAAGAATGCACTGGTATATATAATGCATAGGCTGTATACACTTAACAACAATTCTTTTGGGCTGTTAATGAAGCTATTTGACTCGCAGGTTCAACCAGTTCTTCAGTATGGGTCAGAATTATGGGGGTTGGACAAAGCAGCAGTTCACTGTGAATCTGTTCATTTGTTTGCAATAAAGAAATATTTAGGAGTTGATAGACGAACACCCAATGATATCATCTATGGTGAAACTAACAGATATCCTTTGTACATAAATTCTGCAGTTAACTGTATTCGTTATTGGATTAAGTTGCTACAAATGGAAGATCTGAGACTACCACATAAGGCTTATAAAATGTTGTATAATTTAGATGCAAGAGGAAAGACAAATTGGGTATCAAGGGTGCGTGTCTGTTTAAATAAAAATGGTTTTGGAGATGTGTGGTTGAATCAAGGTATGGGTGATGCCTGTGTATTCATTAAAGTTTTTCGTAAACGATTTATTGACTGCCGGTGGCAAAACTGGAACCATCACATTGATACTAGCCAAAGGTTTGAGTTTTATAGAACATACTGTAATGGTCATGACTTAAAATGCTATTTACAACTTGACATGAATCGACAACTGAAACATATCACAGCAAAATTTAGACTCGGTATATCTGATCTGAATGTACATCGTTTAAGATACAGAACATATAATGATCATGATTTGTTATGTCCATTATGCAATGTGTCACAGGAAGATGAAGTACACATTGTTCTATGTTGCCAACAATTACATGACCTTAGATTGAAATTTATTCAACCAAAATATTATAGGGAACCATGCTTGTTTAAATTGAATTTATTGATGTCCTGTACAAATCCTGAAGTTATACAGAACTTTTCTTTATATTTGTACAAGGCTTTCAAGCTTAGAGAAATAGTCACTTCGTGAAGTAACCTACAACGTCGTGATCAAACGACTTTTCACTGTATTTATGTTATGTATAATATTGTTCACATTCCCCTCCATAAGGGGCTGAGGCCTATTTGAATAAATCGTCTGCGTCCTCTGAAGGCGGAGTATGGCTGCCTTTATGGCGAGGTACTTGAAAAGAGTCATACACGCAAACTTCTCATCCGGTGTGTACTTCCTATCTCACAGAGATTCCCAGGTAGGATGAGTGAGTCAGAGTGTGGCATGTTCTGGGTGACCCCCAGGGTGTAAAGCTGGGGAACGCACAACAACAACAACAACAACTCTGTGAGGATGTTATTAAACTGCACAGACTGTTCGTCACTATATCTAGACAGACTGTAAGTTTCAACATTCCTAGGAGTAGTATACCCTCCCCCCCCCCCCCCCCCCCCCCCGTCCCTCACGAGGAGGATGGGGACTCTTTCAGCACACATAGCATCTCCACCTTCTGGAAATTCTGTGCTAGAAAAATTTCCCCTTTTCTATCACTCCTTTTCTCTCTGTCTTTTCCCCTCACCTCTCTCTCTCTCTCTCTCTGGAAATGTCTTGCGAATGGATATGTATCCAGGATGTGTGTGTGTGTGTGTGTGTGTGTGTGTGTGTGTGTGTGTGTGTGTGTGTGTGTGTGTGTGTGTGTGTGTGTGTGTGTGTGATTATGTGTGTGTGAGTGTGTATGTGTGAGAGAGTGTGTGTGTGTGTGTGTGTGTGTGTGTGTGTGTGTGTGTGTGTGTGTGTGTGTGTGTGTGGTGTGCATGCGTGGCTATACGTGCGTAAGTGTGTGTGTGTGTGTGTGCGCGCGCGCGCGCACGCTTGTATTTAGTCTGGACTTTTGGGGGGTTGTTGTTTGTTATGGGGAAGGGGTGTTGGGAAGGGGAGTGTTTTGTGGGGGGGGGGGGGTTTCTTGTTTAATTGGTTTTGTTTATTCATTTGATTTTTCGATTTCTTGATTTTTCACTAATTGAATGGGAGTTTGAGTGAAATATTTCATTGTTATTTGAAATGATCTTGTTTGTTAATTAATTGATTTATAATTATGTGTAACAAGTATGTGTACCATTTGACAATGTGTAGATGTTTATCTTTATGACTTATTAAGTTTGGTTGTGTTATTTTTCTTGGCTCTGTTGTTGTTCTTGTTCTTGTTGTTGTTGTTTGTCTGTTTTTCTCTTTTTTATCATCTTTATTGGTTTGGTTTTTCCTTCTCTTTTGTTTGTTTGTTTGTTTTGGTTAAGGTTTTTTGGGGGGTGGGGGTGGGGTATTTTTATGGTTTTCTTTTATTTTCTTGCTTTGGGGGGGGGGTTGTTGGGGGGGAGCTGTTTTGAAAAGGGTTATTTCCCCTTGTTTTTATTGTGAGACTGTATAAGTATTGGGTTATTATTATTAAGATGTATCCCTAACGGGCGGGGACTGGATGTAAAAAAGCACATGTGTGCTTATTCATTATCCTCGAAATAAAGAATTTGTCATTGTCATTGTCATTGTCATTGTCATTGTCTCTCTCTCTCTCTCTCTCTCTCTCTCTCTCTCTCTCTCTCTCTCTCTCTCTCTCTCTCTCTCTCTCATGTTTCTGTTCTGCTTCCCCAGCTCATTTTCCTGTCTTTCTTCCCAACAAACCTGACAACTGTTTCGTGTGACCTTTGTCATGAGCTGTCTTGGAGTGGGAAGGTGTGGGCTGAGGCCAGCAGACAGACCTGCTGCAGAGTGACAGACAGGCCCAGCAGAAGAGCAGGCACTGCACATTCCCCGCAGAACAATCGTAAGGAACGTCGACAGGTGAAGAGCAGGGGGAGCATCTCTCTACTAGCTACTGGGATTCTGACAACATTATTTCCCCTCCTTTCCTCAAACCGTTAAGGAGAGTGGTGGTGGTGGTGGTGGGTTGGTACGCTGCACTGACAAACACAACACCAGCTCTCTCTATTTGTGGCAGTCGTGTACCAACGCCTTGGTCTCGGTAAAGTATTGTGGGTGTCTGTTCGGTATTCATGTCTACCGATGTCTATCTTGTCTGCCCTTTCTTCTTACCTCTACTGTTTAACAGTTGATTTTTTTTTTTTGGGGGGGAAGGGGTATTTTCGTTCTTTTGGTTAGAGCTGTGATGTTCACTAATTGCGCGGTTTTTCGTATAGGCCGTTTCTGCCCACCATGAAGGTAGCTGCATGCCGACTTCGGGGATGTATATTATACTGAGTGTGTCGTGTTTCCTTAACTTACCGAGCGCTGACGTGAATTACGGCATCTTTAACCTGTATGTTTGATATTCTGCATGTGTTCCCTTCGTTCAGCCGCAGATACTTTGTGCTTTCGAACACCCAGATTCAAACAAACCACTGTTGGCCGTCGCTCCTTCTCTGTTTCTGGTCCATCCACCTGGAATGACCTCCCTCTTTCACTTCGTCAAAAGCCTTCACTTGATTCCTTCAAATCCAGCCTCAAAACACACTTATTTCCTACCTGAGACTTTCCCCCCACATATCTGTCCCTAATTTTCAACAGCATCTTTCACCTTCTAAGTGTTGTTCCGTGTGTGTGTGTGTGTGTGTGTGTGTGTGTGTGTGTGTGTGTGTGTGTGTGTGTGTGTGTGTGTGTGTGTGTGTGTGTGTGTGTGTGCGTAGTGCGCGCGCATGGTTTTGAAATCTGTTGCTCATTATGTTTAAGGAGAGTTGCATGCCTGTAAATGATTGAGTGTAAGCGCTTCGATTTGTTTGTTTTTTACAAGATTCAGCGCTATATAAATTCCATATATTATTATTATTATTATATAATTATACACGAAGGATATGAAGGCACTGGCAGGTCTGCACTTGAAGTTGAGCTGGGAGATTGTAAAAAAAAAACCATCCCCTAATTCTTCAGACGCCACTGAGATTCGAACCCTCGACTTCATCAGCACCTGGGATTCCAGTGGAGCAGTCTAAACTGCAATGCCACACCTTGCCTTTTGTTGAACAGGTCTAATTCAGCTCAGGTATGCCGGTAGGAACAGATGACAAAATTTACAAAACCGTATACACACGGGGACTGGATGTAAAAAGCACATACGAGCTTATTCCATTATCTTCGATATAAAAAAACATTAAAAAAATTTTTAAGGTGTAAATCTCATGTGTAACATGTTTTGATGAAAACGGATGGATAAGTCATGCAACAGATCAGTGCAGTGTCGATGTGGCATGTGGTGTGTCAGATCTGGAGTGATGGTACATATCAAGCTGTTGGTGGTCGTGGTTAGTGTGGCTTCAGCACTGGGGCGTTGGGTAGTTTTGTTATTATTGGTTTATCTTTGAAGCTCGCAAAGCTGGGACTTCATTAAAATCTGTTTGAAGGCCTTCTTTTTCAAGCGTAATATTGTTATAAGCTTCAAAGGTGTGTTGTTTTTAACCTGAGACAGAAAGAATAACTTTATAAACCATTATTGATTCCACTCCCATGATAGTCCTTCCGATGAGTCGGATAAATACTTAATTAGTGTATACCGCTTTAATTCACGACAGATTTAATAATAATAATAATAATAATATATGGAATTTATATAGCGCTGAATCTTGTAAAAAACAAACAAATCGAGATTTGTCTTGCGTGAAATTCAGCTGCTCTCCCCGGGGAGAGCACGTCGCCACAAGAGCAGCGCCACCCATGTTATCAGGCTGCTCTCCCCGAGGAACGCACGTCGCCACAAGAGCAGCGCCACCCATTTTACCAGGCTGCTCTCCCCGAGGAACGCACGTCGCCACAAGAGCAGCGCCACTCATTATTTTTTCTTGTCCTGGCTGCACGTGCTTTTGTTGCCCCTTTGAACGGACACCTAAGCAGAGCCAGACTCGAACCTGGGCCTTCAGATCCGGAGTGTGTCCTTTAGCTAACCACGAGGCTGTGTAGGGCCCACACTGTCTGTCACCAAGAGATCACAAGCTTTGAACAGAATCGTGCTGAGGTGTGTTTTAAACTTCACCCTTTGTTTGTCTTCAGCCTTAGCAGTGTATAAAGTTATTGTTTCAAGCCCAAGGTAAAATAAACACAAGATGACCGTATTTAAGTGTCTGGGTTCTTTTATAAGTAGTAAAGGTGTATAGAGTTATTGTTTCAAGCCCAAGGTAAAATAAACACAAGATGACCGTATTTAAGTGTCTGGGTTTTTTTTATAAGTAGTAAAGGTGTATACAGTTATTGTTTCAAGCTCAAGGTAAAATAAACACAATTTCAAAAGCTTCTGTGGTGATGGTGTTTAAGTGTATTTGAACTGTTTTTATTATTCGTTGTTCCTTCCTTTGGCAGTAACGGTTTATATTGAAAGATAGTGTATCAGACTCGGGCTCATAAATAACACCTTAGCAGCCTAGAACAGTATCACGAGTCAAGTGCGTTCACACTTCCGCCTGTCTTTCTTTGTCTTTTCTGTTGGTATTCAAACTGTTTCCTCTCTTGTGGGTTTGCCTGTTTTGAGAGAGATGTTGGTTTGGTTTTGTTCCTAATGTTTGCGTGCTTTTTGTTGTTTGCATTTTTTTTAGGGTGGGGAGGGGGGAGTGTTTGTTTTGAGTTAACTTTTTTTTCCTGTTCGCTTCACTTCTGTCAGTGCTGGGAACTGTTCTCCCAGTGACTGGATGGTCAGTAGTGGTCTGGGTGCTGGTCTGTAGTATGAGACGATGAACCGAGGTCCCGCGTGCAACATACATCTAGTGCACGTAAAAGAACCCACGGCTTTCAAAGAGCTATCCCTGGCAAAATCGTGTTGAGAAAAAAGCCACTCTGATAGGAAAAAAAATTAATAGACATGCAGACAAAAAAAGAAAAAAAATATGGGTGGCGCTGCTCCTGTGGCGACGCCCTCGTCCCGGTGGGAACGCAGCGTGAACTTCAGGCAGAGAAATCTGCCGTGCGTAAAGTGGTATACAGTCACAATCAACATGACATTAATAATTCCGTTTTATCAGCATTGAGCTAGAGCTGAGACTTCACTAAGGAAAGGTCAAGGTGACCCATAACCTGTGTGGTCAAAGGGCAGCGAGGCGTCAGAGACCTCAATTTTCTAGGGGCCAGCATATTGAGGGCGGCGCCCATCTCCTCTCCCTCGCTGCTTTACCTTCCCTGACCCTAAAGAGGGCAGGTACCCATTTACAGCTGGGTGACCTGGGGGAACTGTACTGAAGCCAAGGCGCACTACAAACGGTCACCCATCCAAGTGTTAACTACGCTGAGTGAAGTGAGTGAGAGATCCTTGATTAAGTGAAAGATGTATATTCAGAATATCTGGCGCACACGTTAAAACCTGTTCCACTTTACGAAAGAGTAGGCCAGTGTGTGCAGGTGGGAACAGATAACAAAACTGACGAAACCGCATGCACACGAGAACTGGATGTAAAATAAATCATGTGAGTCTTTACTCCATTGTCCTCGATATAAAAGATTTTTATTTTAAAAACAGAAAGTAGATACATTCCAATTTTTCAAAAACTATCATCTAACGAAACACAAATATATGATTAGCGGTAGATTATGCTTCGCATTTCAAATCAGGAGTGAATGTGGTTAAACAAAAAATAATGTCTTCATAACAGTGTCACGAAAAACACAGCAGAGAATGAAAGACAACTTGTGAAGAACAGACAGGGGACAAACAGAAAGAGATGAATGTGGAGAGATTCCACGGCTCTGTAGGGTGTCACTGACTTCCAGTAACGACTGGTTCCGTTCAGCATGTAACGACATAGTGTCACTGACATAATGACTAATATCATACAACATGTAACGGCATATTTTCACTGACATAATGACTAATATCATACAACATGTAACGGCATATTTTCACTGACATAATGACTAATATCATACAACATGTAGCGGCATAGTGTCACTGACAAAATGACTAATATCATACAACATGTAACGGCATATTGTCACTGACATAATGACTAATATCATACAACATGTAACGACATATTGTCACTGACATAATGACTAATATCATACAACATGTAACGACATAGTGTCACTGACATAATGACTAATATCATACAACATGTAACGGCATATTGTCACTGACATAATGACTGATATCATACAACATGTAACGACATATTGTCACTGACAATAATGACTAATATCATACAACATGTAACGGCATATTTTCACTGACATAATGACTAATATCATACAACATGTAGCGGCATATTGTCACTGACATAATGACTAATATCATGCAACATGTAACGACATAGTGTCACTGACAAAATGACTAATATCATACAACATGTAACGGCATATTGTCACTGACATAATGACTAATATCATACAACATGTAACGGCATATTTTCACTGACATAATGACTAATATCATACAACATGTAGCGGCATATTGTCACTGACATAATGACTAATATCATACAACATGTAAGGACATAGTGTCACTGACATAATGACTAATATCATACAACATGTAACGGCATATTGTCACTGACAATAATGACTAATGTCATACAACATGTAACGCATATTGTTACTGACAATAATTACTAATATCATATAATATGTAACGGCATAGTGTCACTGACAAAATGACTAATATCATACAACATGTAACGGCATATTATCACTGACAATAATGACTAATATCATACAACATGTAACGGCATATTGTAACTGACATAATGACTGAGATTATTCAACATCTAACGGCATATTGTCACTGACATAATGACAGATTATTCAACATCTAACAGCATATTGTCACTGACATAATGACTGAGATTGTTGAACATCTAACGGCATATTGTCACTGACAGTTATGACTGAGATTATTCAACATCTAACGCATATTGTCACTGACAGTTATGACTGAGATTATTCAACATCTAACGGCATATTGTGACTGACAGTTATGACTGAGATTATTCAACATCTAACGGCATATTGTCACTGACAGTTATGACTGAGATTTTTCAACATCTAACGGCATATTGTCACTGACAGTTATGACTGAGATTATTCAACATCTAACGCATATTGTCACTGACAGTTATGACTGAAATTTTTCAACATCTAACGGCATATTGTCACTGACAGTTATGACAGATTATTCAACATCTAACGGCATATTGTCACTGACAGTTATGACAGATTATTCAACATCTAACGCATATTGTCGCCGACAGTTATGACTGAAATTTTTCAAAATCTAACGGCATATTGTCACTGACAGTTATGACAGATTATTCAACATCTAACGGCATATTGTCACTGACAGTTATGACAGATTATTCAACATCTAACGGCATATTGTCACTGACAGTTATGACAGAGATTATTCAACATCTAACGGCATATTGTGACTGACATGATGACGGAGATTATTCCACATCTAACGGCATACCCCAAAGAAGGCGTGACTAACACGTGCAGAACCTTCTTCTGAAGCTGAGCAGCTCAGATCACCTGACTCGCCATCTTATAACTACTAATTAGTGCCTTTCCACCCTGTCTGGTTTTCCTGAAGGAAAAATCGATAGAAACAACCAGTATTGGTCTTTGTTTTGCGCATTTTGTCAGACAGATTGAATCTCAACGCCCAATAGGTGGCTGTGATTATATATATATATATATATATATATATATATATATATATATATATATATATACAAGAACCAACAAGGGTGCCGTAACACTGGATGGTGTGTTTGTGTACACTCCTGTCTGGCACCGCCCGCCATCATACGATGTGTGTTCTCCAGTGCCTGCAGGCGTCAAAGGAATGGATGTTCAAGGACACGACGACAGGAAAAGTGACAGCGCTCACATTACAGCCCCAAACCATCCCCCTGCTCTCCCCCCCCCCCCCCCCCCTCCATCCTCACTCACACAGCTTATATAGTAATAAATTGTAGTCATGGCGACGTCTTCTACGGACTAGCTGTTTTATTATTTTTGTTACTGTTATTATTATCATGATTGTTATAATTATTATTGTTGTTGTTGTTGTTATTATTATTATCATTATTATCATCATCATCATCATCATCATCATCATCATCATCATCATCATCATCATCATCATCATCATCATCATCACCATCATCATCATCATCATCATCATCATCATCATCATAAAAATCAGCAGCAGCAGCAGCAGCAGCATCATCAGTAGTAGTAGTAGTAGTAGTAGTAGTAGGAGGAGGAGGAGGAGGAGGAGGAGGAGGATTATTATTATTATTATTATTATTATTATTATTATTATTATTATTATTATTATTATTATTATTGTTGTTGTTGTTGTTGTTATTATTATTATTATTATTATTATTAGATACAAAAGTGGCATGTTGTTGTTAGCTGCTGGATTGGCGGGTATAGTCACAGTAATCAGATAACATTAATTAGTAAAGCAAACTCGTCCATCCTTGCACTGTTACAGAAGACGAGATGTCATGTATAGAGGAGGAGGAGGAGGAGGAGGAGGAGGAGGATGTAAAATGATATATCTTTCAGTGTGAGTAATGACGTGGTATATCACGCGCATGTGCTTGTGAAACAGTGTCGTTTTCTTCACCTTCACCTTCACCTCTTCCATAGTCCTGTAGATCGTTGGCGTACCACTAGAGAATTTGAAACCAGCTTCCTCCACTCTTCGCGGTCCTCAGCTTTCCGTAGCAAATCGTTCCACTCAAGGCCAGTAGTCCACTCTCTGATGTTGTCTTCCCATCGTTTTCTCTGTCTGCCTCTTCGTCTCCCTCCTTGTACTGTTCCCTGTAGTAGGACAGTCTAGACCAATTTACTTATCATTCTCTAAATGCTTGGCCAATTTTTGTTGTTGGGGTTGATTTTTCCCTTTATGAGTATTTTTTATTGTTTCATGCAAAGAAGTTGAAAACAGGATAGGAATCCTACTTTTTCTTATTCTCATTCTACCTTGTGTTATTATCAATACTTGAATCACGTCAATAAAAAGATAACAAATGAAAGCTGTCAGTGGTTACCTGCACTTGTCTCCCTCCATCACTCTTTCTGCATTAGTAAATCAAAGGCTAAGGAAGGGAGAACAAGAACATGGAATAGAAAGAGGAAAAACAGAGAACAGTAAAACGTGAAACAAATAAGCAAACAAAACAAAACCAGTAACAACAACGGATAATTACGAACAACAAAGGAAACCTGAACAATAACAACCAGACTGAATCATTCTCAGCCCCTGCTGCTCTAGTTGCAGTAACATTCTGTGGGAGTGTGCCTCTTATGTCGCTTGTTTCAGCCCTCCAAGGGCAGCAACTTAACAGCACAATAACGATTCAGCAGCGCTTCCTTTCAAACCACGACATTGTGGACAGGTTCCACTGTGTGGCTGTTTCCTTTGTTTAGTTGTTTTTTGTTTTTGCTTTTTGACGTTAACTCCAGGGGAACATGGCCTTATACAGCTGTCTAGGCGGTGGTTCGAACCCGAGCTGCCATCACATCGCAAAAGGGCAGCATTCTGACCACTAGGCTACCCCCCTCCCCTTCTGAACAAACAGCGGACAGCCTGGTGGTTAAAGCGTTGCGACTTGTGCTGGTGATCTGACGGCCCGGGTTCGAGCCACCCCCGAGACGCCCGTTCAAAGGATTAACTCCCTCTGGAGTTAGCATCAGTGCCCACTCCACTCCCCCACAAGTCCTTCGGATGAGACTGCGTGTGCGAACACGTTAAAACTCGTTCCACTTTTCGGAAGAGTGGGCCATGTGTGCCGGTGGGAACGGTATAACAGTATTGGCAAAATCTCATGCACACGGGAACGTACTGGATGTAAAGATAAAGCACACGAGGGCTTATTCCATTATCCTTGAACTGTGTTGGCGGCCTTCAGAATCGGAAGACTATGGAGTTGAATATAAAAGAATGAAGAAAAAGCAAACCAGAAAAATAAAAAGGAAAGAATATCACTAAGAGTGAATCGACACTACACAAACCAAACAAAACAACCGAAACAACAGAACATTGAGCAACAAAGCCAAACAGAAAAAGAAAAAAACGAAAGGAAATATAGCCTGGTGGTTAGCGTCATGCGCTCGTGATCTGCTGACCCGGGTTTGATTCTCCTTCAAGAGGATTTTCCTCTGGGGTTAACATCAGTGCCGACTCCACTACCCCTAAAAGTCCTTCGGATGAGACTTAAAACCGAGACCCTCTTGCGCATCAAATGCAAAAGCACCTGCGCTTAGCTAAGCTTTAGAAAGTAGACTTTAATGCAGAGAAAAAAAGTTACTTTTTTACCAAAGTGAGAACAGATTCTGACCGCTGTCATGTGCTCTGACTGGCCTCCAGTGCCTCCACTGGCCAGCATCAACACTTAGGTCTTGTTCTGCAAGGACACTGCAAATGGGATGACCCCACAACCAACATTATCCTCGATATACAAGAATAAATAAATAATAAAAAATGAATAAAATAAAATAAAATAAATAAAATTAGAAAGACGGTCACCATGCTGGTGTCTTATCTAATGACTCACAACTACAAGCTCACTGGGAAAAGCTCTGAAATCATGTAGAGCTCTTGGTTTGCCACATTGTGATCAGCACTTTTTTTTAGCTGTTTCCACTCATCTCACTGATGGTTGTCTGTTTGTATCAGTGTTGGTTTGTTGGTTGGGCTGTTGTTTGATATGTTTTGGTTGTTTGATATGTTTTGGTTGTTTGTGTGTGTTGGTTTGCTGTTTTGTTTTGTTAGTTATCTCCCGGTGATGACCTGTCCAGCTCACCTGGCAGCTGTTGTTGGTTTATATGCCTGTGTCCGTTACTTCTGTCTCCTTTGTCCTTTACATTCCATTTTTCATTTCTTAACTTTTCGGTTTGGTGGAACACCAAAGGATGATGGCACTTTTTCCAACGTTTACTTTTTTTTTTTAAATCAGTAGGCATGTCTTTTAGGGAAAATTGTCAATTATTTCATGATATGTGAATGATAGTAATGTTATAATTCTATCCAGCTATTTTTAATCAATAGACATGTCTCCTTTTTTTTTTGGAGGGGGGGGGGGGAGGGTGTCAATGATGTTCATTACCTGTGAATTTAGCGCTGTTATCATTCCCTTCTGTCATTTTCCCCTCGTTTCCTTCTTTGGACGATGTAGGGATCACTGTTCCGCCTTGTGAATGTTCATGTTGTACTTGAGCACATGCTGGCTTGTTGTTGCTATGTTGGTTATGTTCTTCGTGTTATACTTATTCCATGCTTGTTGTTGCTATGTTGGTTATGTTCTTCATGTTATACTTATTCCATGCTTGTTGTTGCTATGTTGGTTATGTTCTTCATGTTATACTTATTCCATGCTTGTTGTTGCTATGTTGATTATGTTCTTCATGTTATACTTATTCCATGCTTGTTGTTGCTATCCTGATTATGTTAATCATGTTATACTTATTCCATGTTTGTTGTTGCTATGTTGATTATGTTCTTCATGTTATTCTTATTCCATGCTTTTTGTTGCTATGCTGATTATGTTCATCATGTTTTACTTATTCCATGCTTGTTGTTGCTATGTTGATTATGTTCATCATGTTATACTTATTCCATGCTTGTTGTTGCTATGCTGATTATGTTCTTCATGTTATACTTATTCCATGCTTGTTGTTGCTATGTTGATTATGTTCATCATGTTATACTTATTCCATGCTTTTTGTTGCTATGGTGATTATGTTCATCATGTTATACTTATTCCATGCTTGTTGTTGCTATGGTGATTATGTTCTTCATGTTATACTTAGTCCAGGCTTGTTGTTGCTATGTTGATTATTTTCATCATGTTATACTTATTCCATGCTTGTTGTTCTTGCTATGCTGGTTATGTTCTTCATGTTATACTTATTCCATGCTTGTTGTTCTTGCTATGCTGGTTATGTTCTTCATGTTATACTTATTCCATGCTTGTTGTTCTTGCTATGCTGGTTATGTTCTTCGTGTTATACTTATTCCATTCTTGTTGTTGCTATGCTGATTATGTTCTTCGTGTTATACTTATTCCATGCTTGTTGTTGCTATGCTGGTTATGTTCTTCATGTTTTACTTATTCCATGCTTGTTGAATGAAATCCCCCGTGGAGAGGCGGGGGACCTATCAGTATAAATAGCATCCCCTTCTTCTGGAAATTCTGTTCTAGAAATTTCCTCTTTTCTATCACTCTCTTTGTTTCTGCCTTGTTCCTTTTCTTCCTGTCACCTCCTTCTTGTCTATTTTCTGCCTTCTTGATTCTCCATTCTCCTGCGTTTTTTCCCCAGAAAGACTTATAACAATTTTCTCTTATGCCAAAGTCGGATGCGCTGGGCCTGACTTGTCAGGCGCTTAACGGCAGCGTGACGCCTTTTCGCTCATATAACGTACAACAGTAGTTGCTGTCTGAGCGTTCGACGACGACGAAGAAGAAGAATTTCATGAGTATACTATATTTAAACCAAGAGTACAGCCACCTTTATCTTCTTTTTTTTTTTATAACTTTCCTGTCTTCGTGTGAATTCGATTTCCTATGACAGTGGATTGTTCCTACCCAGTTACCAGGGACAACTGTTTTGCTGTGGGTTCTTATACGTGCACTGAATGCGTGTCGCACACGGGATCGATCACACTTCATCCTCACACCCGAAACACTAGCACCCAGGCCACCCCACAAGGATGGGGTTAAAAAGTTGGGGTACAAACCGGGGATCGAACTCGTTCTTCTGACTTTCCAGACAGGACTGTTATCTCCAGACCCTCCATCTGCCTCACAACATTAATGGGGTTTGATTTCTTGCATGTGGAATACTTTAAATGTGTCTGTCTACTCGAGTTACTCAGTCGGCTTCTGGCTTTCTGCTTGTTGTGTTTTATTCTTTTTGTTTTTTCTCGATGCTTTTACGCCTATAGAAAACCTTACTTAGCTACATGAATACACACATATACACACTCATGCACGCACACACAAGCACACGCACATGCAGACACGCGCGCGAGCACGCGCACACACACACACACACTGCAAAGACAAATTGTTTATAAAGGGAAGGTACCTGCACATGAATCGCTGGCTTTATTCGCTTGCTTCCCTTGCACCACTTTCATTTCGAAAATAAAAACGTCATCCCAGCAGGCAGCTCGTGCGAGTGCACACACACACACACAACACACACACACACACAACACACACACACAACACACACAGATCCATGCGTAGACGGGATAGCTCAGTGGTCGGAGCACTCGCTTTCCCCCAGCCAAGTTAAGCAGCGTCGAGCGTGGTTACCAGTTGGATGGGTGACCGTTTGCGTGCCTTGGCTTCAGTACAGTTCCCCCAGCTGTAAATGGGTACCTGCCCTCTTTAGGGTCAGGGAAGGTAAAGCAGCGAGGGAGAGATGGGCGCCGCCCTCAATATGCTGGCCCTAGAGAAGTGAGGTCTCTGACGCCTCGCTCCCCTACGACCTTATGGGTTATGGGACTCCTTTACCTTACCTCCTCAGTGTTCAGGAAATTTACTTTTTTCTGTTATGTCATTTTATACACCGCCTACATCTTTGTTAACAAACTGAAAGGGAAAACAAATAATTTCTTACACAGAATTTGAGACATTTAAAGTGATGTCAGTAATTCACTATCTCTGACCCGCCTCCCCCCAAGAAAAAAAATATGCAACAGCATTATTTTCACAATATCTCAAAACTTTCTTGTAAACTATTGGTTTAACAGGCTTTTTCTTTGTTTTCTTTATAACTTGAAAATAACGATGTCATTCTGTAAGGTTGGACAGAAGGGATGGATGGGGGCGGGGGTGTTGAACGTTCTACATTGGTCTCTCCTATTGCCCAAAGCGTGTTGTGTTAATTTCACCGCGTCACTCCAATTCTCTGACATGCGCAATGCTACAATTGACAGATCGTGTTGTTCCGCGAGCTGTGCAGAGTTTTTGCTGCAAATTCCGAATAATCAGATTATATATTGCCACCTACTTTTTGCATTGTTTAAAAATGTTTAAAAACCTTACTTGCTGCTGACGATATCATTTCAGCTGATAATTTGTTTTATCCAATCATGTGATTATTCATCAAATTACTTCTTCCTGGATTTAGGGCTCCCTACTTTCAACTCTCTCTCTATCTCTTATGGACTCCCAAGTCTGAACAATAAAATCATTTGTCATTGTCTCTCTCTCTCTCTCCCCCCGCCCTCCCCCCCTTCAATGAAAATGGGCAGAGGCCTAAATTCATTAAACATTGTCTCTCTCTCCCCCGTGTGTGATATTTCATTATTTATTCCTTTATTCTTTTATTTTGAGGATGATAGAATATGCACTCATGTGCTTTTGTACATCCAGTCCCCGTGTATAATGATGCAGGTTTGGAAATTTTGTCCTCATTCCCAACGGCACACAATGGCCTACTCTTCCGAAAAACGAAACAGGTTTTAACATGTGCGCAAGATGTTGTGCGTGCGTTCGCACACGGGGCCTCGGTTTATAGTCTCATCTGGACTTTTGGGGGGAGTGGAGTCTGCACTGATGTAAATTCCAGGGGAAAATCTTCCCTTGAACGGGGTTCGAACCCAGGTCAGCAGATCATGAGCGCAATGCTCAACGCTCTAACCTAACTCTGTGTGTGTGTGTGAATAATATATATGTAATTATTACACGTTACACACGCACCTACATCTTTGTTAATCTCTCTCTCTCTCAAATATATATATATATATAATCAATGTGTGTGTGTGTGTGAATGATTGACTAGCATCTGTTTGAGAGAATGAGGGAGAAAGACGTAAAAAGACAGACAAAAACAGACAATAGAGACAGGCGTACACAGACAGAAAGTGAGGGAGAGATATCTCACACACACACATACACACACACACACATTACCACAATGAAAATAAAAGCACATGCAATGTGGGTTTTTTCCATATCTTTATTATAATGTAGATCTGTCATTGTAAATTCATACAACACCCAGTCACACACACACACACACACAGAACCCTAGCACACACACACACACACCACTCACACACACACACACACACACACTCACACACACTCAGTCGGCAGTTTGAACAAAATATTATACAACTCTTCCCATGCCTACTTCAGTGTAGCTCAGCTTAATCAAAGCGCTGTTTTTATGAACATACACACCTGTTTCCATTCGCTGTACTAATGTGGCAAGACACGCCCACACTGAGGTTTTAGAGGTGGGGGGCAGGATGGTTAAGACGTTCACCTGCCTAACAAGTAAACAGTGAGGTTCTGGGTTCCATTCCCAGCCTCGCCCTTTCTTCCCAGTTTGACAGAAAAATCGAACTGAATGTCAAACTCTTTCGGATGAGACTATAAACCGAGGCCTCGTGTGCCAATGCACGCAGAACATCTTGCGAACACGTTAAAAACACCCATTCCGCCTTTCGAAAGAGTAGGCCATTGCGTGCCGGCAAAAATGGATGTCCAAATTCTAGAGAGAAAAAATAATAATGATTTAAAAAAACACCGCATGCACACAGGTGACGTGTTTATGACATCATCCTCAGAGTGGGAATGTGGCTACCTGAATGGCGAGAAGGAGAAGTGGAGAAGACGGTCACAGAGGTCAAATCTATCCACTGGGGAACCTCAGAGCTCTAGCCCAGGAACAGTAAAATCAAAAATGATAATGATAAATAATAATAATAACAATAGTGATAATAATAAGAAGAAAAAGAATAATCATAATAATAAAATATAAAAATTAATAAAACTGGGTCTATAAATCGTACAACAATTCATCCACCACGAAGACGCAGACATGAGGACACACAGGAAGATGACTTGGCCTTTAGCGGCCAGCTAGCCGTTACACCAGCATGAATCATCACAGTGGGAATACCCCCTCATGTCTTTTCCAAGATTATGATAAAGTAGATCTTTAGTCACAAGCACTGTACCATAGGACACTGCCACTGTCCAACAGGCCAGAAAAAACTATGGTTGCCTAACAGTGTCAAAAATGTCATTTTATGGTGAAAACTTCTTTTATTTATTATAGCAAATGTTGTGTGTGGCTTCTGACATAAGCAAGGCCACCATATAGAAAAATCCACCTTCGTGGCTGATGTTCTACTATTGTTGATGTAGCAAATACTTTTAATGGCTTTTGACAGAAATAGGTTACCATACAGAAAAAAATCCACTGTGGTTGTTGATGTTTTTGCTGTTTGCAGTTGCTATGGTGGGCGTGGGGGTGGTGGTTGGAGCACTGTTTGCACAGGAGAGGAGAGACAACAAGCTTCCCCAGTGAGTCATGTGTCTTCAGTACAGGCGTGACCATCTGAAGCAGATCTGTCTTTGTCTGGTCAGCACCTGCCCCGTCATCGTCATCATCAGCTGGTGACCACAGCACAGCCCAGCACAGGCCAGGCCTGGACAGGACAGGACAGGACAGGACTGGACAGCCTGGAGGAGGTGACCATCACGGGGCAGGCAGAGGGGTCAGCGGCCACAGGGCAAAGGTCGGCTGCTGCTGCTGCTGCAGACATGGAGGCCTGGCCTGGCCTGGCCGGTCATTCCAGACGACTTCTCTTCGCTGCCAGTTCCCGTGCCTACACGTTTAAGTGCGACACAACACAACACACGCACACACATACACACGCACGCACGCATGTACCCACGTGTCGTGTTTAGACATCATCCCCGAAGTCGGAATGCGGCTTCCTAAAAGCCTCCACTCCACTACACGACACTACACTATCACTACATTACACTACAGTACACTACACTGCACTTTACACAACACCCACACAACACTACACACCATACTACACCACACCACACCACACTACACTATACCATACCACACCACACTATCATCATCATCATCATCAGACCCGTGACCTTGGCGGTCGTGGGGGAGACACGAAAGACGATGCCGTGGTAAGCCTCCTCCATCCATCTCGGTCCTCGGCTCTGCGCAGTAGTGCCGAGTCATTCATCCTGGTCCATTCTCTGATGTTGTCCATCCATGACTTGTTCTGTCTTCCCCTCCTTCTGCCACCTTCGAGTGTTCCCTGCAGTACTGTTTTGGGCAGAGTGTTGTGGCGGGTGACGTGGCCGAACCATGTCAGCTTTTTCTTCTTGACGATGGTGAGAAGGGGTTCCTGTGGACCTGCCAGCCCTGTTATTTGACTCTTGACAAATTCATTGGTCTTTCGTTCTCTCCAGGATATGCCCAGTAGTTTTCTATGGGATTTTGTTTCGAATGACTGGATTCGCTTTGCTGTTTCAGCAGTCAATGTCCAGGTTTCACTTCCGTACAGCAGGATCGTCTGAATTAGGGCTTTGTAGAGCTTTAGTTTGATTGGGAAACTGATCTCTTTACTTTTCCATATGGTGCTGAGTTTTGTCATGGAAGATGTTGCCATGGCTATTCTGACTTTGATTTCTGTCGTCGATCGCCCGTCCTTTGTGAGTGTAGCGCCAAGGTATTTAAAAGCGTCTACCTCCTCCAGTTGTTGGCCGTTTATGTAAATTTTAGCAGTGGCGTTGCTCGTGCTGTTCACAAGTACTTTACTTTTCTCCGAGCTCACCTCCATCCCATATGCTCCAGCTCTGTTCTCAAGTCTGGTTGTAAGATCTTGCAGCTCTGTGTTACTTCCGCCCATGAGGTCAATGTCATCGGCAAACCGTAAGTTGTTGAGGGGTCTGCCGCCAATGGAGATGGTAGAGTGGAAGTTATGGAGGGTCTCTCTCATAATGTTTTCCAAGAACAGATTAAACAGGACTGGAGATAACAGGCATCCTTGTCGGACCCCAACTGTGGTTTTGAAGTAGTCTCCGACCTGATTGTTCAGAAGGACTGTACTGCTTGCGGTGTTGTATAGTGCTTGAATGGTTTGCACTAGTCCTTCTTCAATGCCAAACATTCTGAGGACCTGCCACAGGCCTTCGTGCCATACTCTGTCGAAAGCCTTCTTGAAGTCGATGAAGTTGTGGAACAGGTCTCTCTGATGTTGAAGATGTTTTTCCATCAGGATGTGGCAGTTAAAAATCTGTTCGATTGTGCTCCTGCCTGCCCTGAACCCAGCTTGTTCCTCTGCAAGGTGTTCTGCCTCCTTCTTGAGTCGATTCAAAATAACTTTGAGCATGATCTTGCTGGCATGGCTGATGAGGCTGATTGTTCTATAGTTTTGGCATTGGCGTAAATTCCCCTTCTTGGGCAGGGGTATGATGAGTGATTGTGTCCATTCTGTTGGCCACTGTTTTGTCTCCCAAATCTTCTGACAGATAGCTGTAACATATGTGATGACTGCTTCGCCACCATGCTTGAGCAGCTCTGCTGGTATATTGTCTGCTCCTGGGGACTTTCCTACTGGTAAGCTGCCGATGGCTTCTTCCACTTCTTCCCTCAGTATAGGTAATGGCGAGGGTGCTCTTGATGTTGCTGCTTTCTCTTCTATTATGCTCTTGTCAGGTTGTATTGGGTAGTTGTACAGTTCTTGACAATATTCAGACCACCTGTTCAATGCAGCTGAGCTTTCTGTGAGGAGGTTTTTCCCGGGGCTGTCTTCAATGACTGATGATTTGGTTTGAAGTGGTTTTGTGAGTTTCTTCAGGGTGTCGTATGCCTTTTTACTGTTGCCCACTTTCATGCTTTTTTCGATCTCATCACATTGATCACTGATCCACTTCTCTTTGGCCTTTAACATTGACTTCTTCACGAGATTGTTGGCCTCCCGGTATTCTTTAGGGTTGGAAGACCTGGTTGGTTTCAGTGCTCTTCTTGTATCGCAGAGGTCCAAGATGTCATTGGTAGTCCATGGCTGGTGTTTATTCCTCTGACGACCGAGTACCTCCTCTGCTGTTTCTCGGACTGCCTCATTAAAGTTGTTGGTGAGGTCATTGATGTCATTGTCCAGGAGGGTTAATGCCGCAAAACGTCCGCCAAGCTTAGCTTGGAAGATCTCCTCGACATCTGGATCTTTCAGTTTGTCCACGTCAAATTTGATACGTGGGTTTGCAGGCTGTTTGTTTTTCTTCAGCTTCATTTTGAATACCAGCAGCACAAGGTCGTGGTCGCTGCCTATGTCAGCTCCAGGGTAGGTTCTTGTTCTGGCTCTGTTGATGCTGGATTTGAAGCGCCGTGGTGTTAAGATAAAATCTATTTGGGTATGGATCTTGCCGTTTGGCGCATGCCAGGTTGTCCTCCTTGACTGCCTGTTCCGGCCCATTGGTTGTAAGAGTCAGGACCTACTTTGGCGTTAAAATCCCCTTGGATGATGATGATGTCCTTCTTGGGTACTTTCATAATGGTCTCTTCAAGATCTTCACAAAATTCTTCTACTTCTTCATCTGCATGGTCAGATGATGGTGCATAGATTTGTATGATGGTGATGTTCTTGGGCTTGGCCGACACCCGGATGCTGATAATCCTGCTGGAAGCCGGTGTACAGCTGATAATGCACCCCACTACTTCCTTTCTGACAATAAATGCCACACTATACCACACTACAAAACACTACACCACATGACACTACACCACACCATACTCTACTCTACTATAGTATATATACTACACTACCTATACTACACGATTCGACACTACACCACACTACATTACATTACACCACACGACACGACACGACACTACACTTCACTAACACTACACTACACTGTACTACACTACACCCACCACACCACACCACACCTACTCTACTCTTCTATACTCTACTATACTATATATACTACACGATTCAACACTACACTGCCCTACACTGCACTACCCTACCCTACCCTACTCATAACTCTACTCATAATCTACTCTACCACCCTACCCTACTCAACTCTACTCTGCTGTACTAATAACTATACTTTACTCATAACTCTACTCTACTCATAACTATACTCTACTCTACTCATAACTCTCCTGTCCTCTCCTCTACTTTACTCATAACTATACTCTACTCTACTCATAACTCTCCTGCCCTCTCCTCTACTCTACTCATAACTCTACTCTACCCTAATCTACTCTACCCTACTCAACTCTACTCTGCTGTACTAATAACTCTACTCTACTCTCTACTCATAACTCTACTCTACTCATAACTCTACTCTACTCTACTCCACTCTACTCATAACTCTACTCTACTCTACCCTACCCATAACTCTACTCTACCCTACTCTACTCATAACTGTACTCTACTCTACTCATAGCTCTACTCTACCCTACCCTACTCATAACTCTACTCTACTCTACTCTGCTACTCTACTCTACTACTCTACTCTTACTCTACCCTATATTCTACCCTACTCTACTCTTCTCTACTCTACCCTACTCTACTCTACCCTACTCTCTCTACCCTACCCTACTCTACTCTACTTCACTCTACTCTTATCTACTCATAACTTTACTCTACCCTACTCTACTCTACTACTCTACTCTCTACCCTACCCTA
>CM054143.1:1902339-1904839 GCA_028751875.1 Rapana venosa | reverse complement strand
GACAGACACAGAGAGAGACAGACAGACAGAGAGAGACAGAGACAATGGTCAAGACAGAGAACAGGAAGGAGAGACAGGAAGGGAGGGAGGGAGGGGGTAGGTGGGAGGGGGATTAAATGAAACGAATGGCAGGACAAGTCGTGCTTCTGTGGGATCCTGATAATACGTCTGTTCTCTTGGCTTCTGTGGGATCCTGATAATACGTCTGTTCTCTTGGCTTCTGTGGGATCCTGATAATACGTCTGTTCTCTTGGCTTCTGTGGGATCCTGATAATACGTCTGTTCTCTTGGCTTCTGTGGGATCCTGATAATAGGTCTGTTCTCTTGGCTTCTGTGGGATCCTGATAATAGGTCTGTTCTCTTGGCTTCTGTGGGATCCTGATAATACGTCTGTTCTCTTGGCTTCTGTGGGATCCTGATAATACGTCTGTTCTCTTGGCTTCTGTGGGATCCTGATAATACGTCTGTTCTCTTGGCTTCTGTGGGATCCTGATAATACGTCTGTTCTCTTGGCTTCTGTGGGATCCTGATAATACGTCTGTTCTCTTGGCTTCTGTGGGATCCTGATCATACGTCTGTTCTCTTGGCTTCTGTGGGATCCTGATAATACGTCTGTTCTCTTGGCTTCGTGGATCCTGATCATACGTCTGTTCTCTTGGCTTCTGTGGGATCCTGATCATACGTCTGTTCTCTTGGCTTCTGTGGGATCCTGATAATACGTCTGTTCTCTTGGCTTCTGTGGGATCCTGATAATACGTCTGTTCTCTTGGCTTCTTTGGGACCCTGATAATACGTCTGTTCTCTTGGCTTCTGTGGGACCCTGATAATAGTCTGTTCTCTTGGCTTCTGTGGGATCCTGATAATAGGTCTGTTCTCTTGGCTTCTGTGGGATCCTGATAATACGTCTGTTCCTTGGCTTCTGTGGGATCCTGATAATACGTCTGTTCTCTTGGCTTCTGTGGATCCTGATAATACGTCTCTGTTCTCTTGGCTTCTGTGGGATCCTGATAATAGGTCTGTTCTCTTGGCTTCTGTGGGATCCTGATAATACATCTGTTCTCTTGGCTTCTGTGGATCCTGATAATACGTCTGTTCTCTTGCTTCTGTGGATCCTGATAATACGTCTGTTCTCTTGGCTTCTGTGGGATCCTGATAATACATCTGTTCTCTTGGCTTCTGTGGGATCCTGATAATACGTCTGTTCTCTTGGCTTCTGTGGGATCCTGATAATACGTCTGTTCTCTTGGCTTCTGTGGGATCCTGATCATACGTCTGTTCTCTTGGCGGCTGTCTGCTTGTTTGGTTTTACCTTCATCGTCAGCCATCTTGGTCTGGAAATATCTCTCAGTTTATTTCCTACTTCCGGCCGTTTCTCGATTCTCTCCCGCCCCCTCCTCCTTGTCATCATCATTATCATCACCACCTTTGTTACCACCACCACCATCATCATCACCACCACCCCGCCACCATCACCACCACCACCACCACCATCATCATCATCATCATCATCATCACCAACACCATCATCACCATCATAACCACCACTAATATCATCATTATCATATAACCACCATCATCATCATAACCACCACCACCATCATCATCATAACCACCACACCACCATCATCATCATCATAACCACCACCACCATCATCATCATAACCACCACCACCATCATCATCATCACCAACTCCATCATCACCATCATAACCACCACTTATATCATCATTATCATCATAACCACCATCATCATCATAACCACCACCACCATCATCATCATAACCACCACCACCACCATCATCATCATAACCACCACCACCATCATCATCATAACACCACCATCGTCATCATCATCACAACCACCACCACCATCATCATTATCATCATCATCACCACCATCATCACCACCGTCATCACAATCACCACTATCACCATTCTCCTCTTCATTATCGGAACCATCTTAAGCATTATCAGAGTCATCACAATCATTATTCGTATTCGTTTTGTTTTTTCGTTCATTCATCATCGCCTCCCTCTCCTCCTATGACTTAAACAGACGTAAACTCGTCCTATAGTGTGCAGTGTTATGCAAGGACCCGAAGTAAGGCAAACACACAGCTTCTGGAAACATTGTAAGCTAGTTCATGCTGTTCTTAGTTTTGTTGTGTTGTCTTCTTTTCGTGTGTGTGGTGTGTGTGTGTGTGTGTGTGTGTGTGTGTGGTGTGTGTGAGTGTGTGTGCTGTGTGTGTGTGTTGTTTTTGCGTGTGTGTGTACATTTGAATTTGTTTAATTTAAGCTAGCTATCAATTGTCATTGGTTGCAAGACTGTGTAAGAATAGGTTGAATGCAAGCGCTTTGATTTGTCTTTGCAAGATATAGCGCTATATGAATTCAAATTGATCTTCTTTTTCTTCTTCTTACTTACCTCCTCCTCCTCCTCCTACTACTCCTACTACTACTACTACTACTACTACTACTACTACTACTACTACAACTACTA
>CM054143.1:1894839-1899839 GCA_028751875.1 Rapana venosa | reverse complement strand
GAGAGAGAGAGAGAGAGAAGAGAGAGAAGAGAGAGAGAGAGAGAGAGAGAGAGATAAAACTCTGAAAATGTTTAAGGTACATCGGCTTTAGGCCACAATACACTTTGAGGAGAGACAGACCGACAGACAGACATAGATACAGACAGACAAAGACAGACAGAGACAGATAGAGACAGATAGAGACACAGACAGAGACAGACAAAGACACAGAGAGACAGAGACAGACAGACAGACAGACAGACAGACAGCGAAGAGGAGCGACTTATGGGTCCCTTACACGCAGGCCACTCACGACTCTATTCATGGTTACATACATTTCCGCGTGCGATCTACATCTACAAGAAAGTGTTCGGGTATTGTACAAGGTGCACCGAATATCAATGAATCCCCTGGTGTCCTCTATCCCCATATGTAGCCACACATCCGCGAAAGAATGAGAAAAAATAATCCACAAATATAATAATATTGTAGGTGCATGTGCAATGCATACACACACAGGCGCGCGTGCGCGCACACATACACACACACCACGCGCGCACGCACGCACACACAATACATACACGCACGCGCGCACACACACAATACATACACGCACGCACGCACCTACACACACATACATACACACACACACACACAGGGGGAGAGCGAGAGAGCGAGACAGACAGAGACAAGAGATTAATCAAATAAATGCAAATGCCCTTTTTATGAAATAAAGTAAAACAAAATAATGATAAGATATCAACCCAAACGCAACCACAACAAAAAATACAACAACAAAAGTTGGTAGCGTTACACTAAACATTGGAATCCTTCATTCAGGTTGCTGTTTGAAAATGCTGACCATATCCACTCAATACTACATAACAAAAACGAATAGTTTTAACCAGCCCCCCGCCCCCCCCCCCCCCCAAAAAAAAAAAAAAACAACAACAACAAAAAACACCCACCCAAACAACAAACAAACAACAACAAAACAAACACACAGGCGAACAAAGAAAGCAAACCATAAAAATCACAATCACCAGAGTATTTGTAAAACCATAATGTTTGATGTTGTTTGTTTGTTTGTCAAAGATACTTAACTATATTGTATTTAGGTTTTAAATAGGCTTGGAACTCATTCGATGGGGCGGGGGTTGACGGAGGGGGGGGGGGGGTGGGGCGGAGAGACAGAGAAAGAGAGAGAGAGACACACAGAGAGAGGCAGACGCAGAGAGACAGGGACAGACAGAATGACAGACACACGCACGCACGCACGCTCGCGCGCACGCACGCACTCACACACACACACAAACACGCACGCACAACACACACATCATCATCATCATCATCATCATCATCATCTAAAGAATTAGGATTAACGTCTCTTCATGCAATACTGCTGTTCCACTACAGTGCTGGCATCTGATAACGTCAGGTCATCCTGCCACTGACTGCCGTGACGCTGTAATTAGGAGATGGTGGCCCTCTCCACTCCCTTTCAACTCCAAGAACACCAGAGAATAACTGTTTAGAAAAAATAATCAGGTGACAATGTGTGTGTGTGTGTGTGTACGTGCGTGCATGCATGTGTGTGTATGTGTGCGTTCGTGCGTGCAGTGTGTGTGTGTGTGTTTGTTTTAAGAGAGAGAGAGGGGAAGAAAAGAGAGAAGAAGAAAAGGAGAGAGAGAGAAAAAGAGAGAAGAGAGAGAGAGAGAGAGAGAGAAAAAGGTTAAAATAAAATCCAAACTATACATGCTCTTGCTTTTCTTCGTCAAGCCATCCATTCAAAATATAAAATTATGATAAATAAGTGTAGTAGAGCAGCCGCAGCAGCAGCAGTAGTAGTAGTCATAGTAGTAGTCGAAGTAGTAGTGGTAGTGGTAGCGGTAGCGGTAGCAGTAGCAGCAGCAGCAGCAGCGGCAGCAGCAGCAGCAGCAGCAGTAGCAGTAGTAGTAGCGGTAGCAGCAGCAGCAGCAGTAGTAGTAGTAGTAGTAGTAGTAGTAGTAGTAGTAGTACCTTCGTTTAATATCTGTTTACAGCTGTGGTCATAAACGAGTATAGTGCGTGTGTGTGTGTGTATCTTCAATTTTAGGTCTGTTCACTTAAAGTGATATTAGACGACATGTGTGTGTGTGTGTGTTGTGTGTGTGTGTGTGTGTGTGTGTGTGTGTGTGTGTGTGTGTGTTCTTCGATTTTACGTCTATTCACGTGCGTGCGTGCATGCGTGCGTGTTTGTGTTGGTGTGGGTGTGTGTGTATGTGTGTGTACGGTGTGTGTGTGTGTACGTGTGTGTGTGTGTGTGTGTGTGTGTGTGGAGAGAGAGAGAGAGAGAGAGAGAGAGAGAGAGAGAAGAGAGAGAGAGAGAGAGAGAGAGAGAGAGAGAAGAGAGAGAGAGAGAGAGAGAAAGAGAGAGAGATTTTATGAGCACGAGCGTGGTACGCGTCTGTAGATTTAATGTCTTTTCTTGAAAGAAAGAAAAACAAACGTGTGAAGCTATTACAGTGTAAAGTTCATGCAAACAGCTGGCACGCCTGCATGTGTGTGTGTGTGTGTGTGTGTGTGTGTGTGTGTGTGTGTGTGTGTGTGTGTGTGGTGTGTAAGAGAGAGAGCGAGAGAGAGAGTGTGTGTGTGTCAGAGAGAAAGAGAGAGAGAGAGAGTGTGTGTGTGTATACATATGTGTGTGTGTGTGTGTGTGTGTGTGTGTGTGTGTGTGTGTGTGTGTGTGTGTGTGTGTGTGTGTGTGTGTGTGTGGTGTCTTCGATTTTACGTCTGTTCACTTTAAGTGATATTAGACAAGAGGGAGAGGGGGATGGTGAAGTGAGGGTTTTAGAGCAGAGAGATAAATGTTGGTGATCAAAGATTTTGTGTATGTCTAAATTCTGATTCCAAACAATACAAACAATATGTTGCAAAAACATGGCAAAGAAACCCAAATAGAACAAAAACACAGAACAATTGAATACTATGCTAAAAGCGGAACCTGTACAATTGCAAATCAATCAGAAAGTAAAACTATTACAGTCTCATGGTCGTACTTTACAAAAAAAGAAATTATTGGAGACCGCATCAGCAACAGTGCTATCTGGCATAATAAGTTTGGATTGGTTAGAACCTCGGTCATAGATTTATCTTGAAAGGCAGGTAGGAACATTTTTGTAAGCCCTTTCATTGGTACAAAACATGAATATTTCAAAGTTTTTCACCGCATATACATTGTATACTTTTTGCAAATTTTGCTCGAAAGGCATTTAATTTCAGTCTGTGAATCAGAGACACAATTGTTTTAGTACAAGATTTCTGGAAGCCATACTGAGCACAAAGAATATTCCCAATATCCAGAAGAGAACAATTGTGCTGGGGATAGCCAGCCTCTTCCTGTTTCTTTTTCACATGTTTCCAGCAAACATTTTGAAGCATAGCATAACCCTCATGAAGAGAAACAGGAAACCTGTAAGACAGTTGAACAACTAGAATGATTTGCTGCTTTTTGTTGCTGCTTTATCAACTTTCTCGTTAAAATAAATACCACAGTGAGATGGAACCTGCAGAAAGTAACATTTGAACCTCTCAGAATTAGGAAGTGTACCAAATTATTAATTTCAGTTATAAGATCCTGCCTAGCATTCGATTCAGAGTTACCAAGAAACTGTAATACAGATTTAGAGACAACACAGAAAACAATCTGCAAAACAGTATTAGGAAAATCGAGCAGGAAGTACAAACCCATTAAAGTAGCTGTAAGTTCAGCAGTAAAAATGGAATGATTTTTGCCAATATAATAGGACTTTTCAATCTTTAAAGCTGGAAGTGTGTACATGTGTGTGTGTGTGTGTGTGTGTGTGTGTGTGTGTGTGTGTGTGTGTGTGTGTGTGTGTGTGTGTGTGTGTGTGTGTGAGCGTGAGAGAGACAGACAAGAGAGAGACAGAGAGAGAGAGAGATGCTGTACAGCACGTCATAGAGCCAAATTATTCCATGAGGGACGCTCAAACACAAACATTCATGAACAGACATACACATGCACACTCACGGTATAGCTTTTAAGATATCAAGAAAAAAGAAAAAGACCATCTTGACCTGCAACTGTGCTTTGTTTAAAAAACACCCCACAACACGGACACAATGAAATGGCCGGTCAGCTTTAGCGCCCTAACGACAGACAGACAGCCAGTCTTAGAAGATACAAGATAAGGTGAGTGCTGACCTGTCGGCAGCCTCTATGGAAGGCTGACTGATAACATCTGTCTGTATCAACTAACACAACACAACACAGCACAACACAACACAACACAACACAGCAGAGCACAATGTCAGGGTTCCTGAGGGCACTGCACTGGACTATGCCAACTTCCTCCATCCATTTCAAACTTGTTCACGTTACAGACAGTACCTGCAGATTTTCAGAAATGAAAAGTAGTCCTGGTTATTATAGAAAAGTAGCCCTGGTTATTATAGAAAAGTAGTCCTGGTTGTTATAGAAAAGTAGACCTGGTTTTTATAGAAAAGCAGTCCTGGTTATTATAGAAAAGTAGTCCCGGTTTTTATAGAAAAGTAGTCCTGGTTGTAAAAGTAGTCCTGGTTGTAAAAGTAGTCCTGGTTTTTATAGAAAAGTAGTCCTGGTTATTATAGAAAAGTAGTCCTGGTTATTATAGAAAAGTAGTCCTGGTTATTATAGAAAAGTAGTCCTGGTTATTATAGAAAAGTAGTCCTGGTTTTTATAGAAAAGTAGTCCTGGTTTTTATAGAAAAGTAGTCCTGGTTATTATAGAAAAGTAGTCCTGGTTTTTATAGAAAAGTAGTCCTGGTTGTAAAAGTAGTCCTGGTTTTTATAGAAAAGTAGTCCTGGTTTTTATAGAAAAGTAGTCCTGGTTTTTATAGAAAAGTAGTCCTGGTTATTATAGAAAAGTAGTCCTGGTTTTTATAGAAAAGTAGTCCTGGTCCTGGTTATTATAGAAAAGTAGTCCTGGTTATTATAGAAAAGTAGTCCCGGTTATTATAGAAAAGTAGTCCTGGTTTTTATAG
>CM054143.1:1884839-1889839 GCA_028751875.1 Rapana venosa | reverse complement strand
ACTACGCGAAGTCTTCAGGCAAGAATGTGTGTGTGATGTGGTGTGTGGTTGTGGGTTGTGGTGTGTGTGGGTGTGTTGTGTGTGTGTGTGTGCGTGCACGCACAGAAACTCTCAGCATAAGTTCGCAGCCTGATGAAAAACAAAACACCCTTCCTCCCCCCCCCCCTTCCCCGAAAAAACAGCGAAACAAACAAACAAAAGCCACCTGCAAATGACGGATAGGCTATTACAACTGTTTAATACGAAACCTTAATTTTCCCTAACACGAAATTTATTTGCATAGCAAAATCAACAACAATGCCCTGGATATGACCTCAAGGTATAATAAAACATGGGGGGGACAGGAAATTGTCACTTGTTAAACATTCGGGGGAAAAACTAGACATAAACTTTTTTTAAATTCCAGAAAGTTGGACGTGTGACAGTGAATCAAGATTGCATAGCGACGCGCGCACACCGCAGCTGCTGAGTGGTTCAGACATCTGGCTTCAACCCCGTGGCTCTTTGAGTGCCGTGCGTTCGAATCTCGCCAGTGGCGTCTGGTGAATTAAGCGGGGCGATCTTTACAACCTTCCAGGTCAACTTTCAGTGCAGACCCGTCATCCCCTTTACTCCTTTCGTATGATATAAAGGTAGAGGTGTCCCATAACCTATGTGGTCGTAGGGGAGCGAGGTGTCAGAGACCTCACTTCTCTAGGGCCAGCATATTGAGGGCGGCGCCCATCTCCTCTCCCTCGCTGCTTTACCTTCCCTGACCCTAAAGTGGGCAGGTACCCATTTAGAGCTGGGTGAATTGGGGGACTGTACTGAAGCCAAGTCGTGCAAACGGTCACCCATCCAAGTGGTAACCACGTTCGATGCTGCTTAACACTGGCCGGGGGAAAAGCGAGCGCTCTGAATATACGCAGGCAAATGATCAAACATGCCCATAAAAGATCCTGTCATTCACAGTAGACTGAGTCGTAATACCAATCCCGTAGTTCGGTGGGTTACGGAAACACAGACATACCCAGCATGCATCTTGTTCCCGGAGAGGGATGGGCTCCGCCAGGTTCTGTCTGTCCAAGAGACAGTGCGTGGACAACTCTGAGCAGTGACCCATCGACTCCTCGGGGAGAAAAGAGAGGAGAGACGTGAACAGCACAACAGCACAGCGACAGTTTTCAATCAACACACTGACAGCCAGACAAAAAAAAAAGACCAGGTTTGTTTTGAGAGAACTTATAAAGAAATACAGATAAATATGTATGCATTTTAAAAAGAAATATCATTAAGCTCCCCCCCCCCCCCCCCCCTCTCCCTCTTTCTTGACATTTAATGCTGGGACTTGTCTCTTTGGAGTAAATCTTAATGGAACAACATTTCGTTTTGTTGTGTCTGTTTGGTTTTTGTTGTTGTTTTTTCTTCTCTTCGGATTTCTGATTTGCCGGTGCACTGAGTTCAAAAGAGTGCTTTGTCTTACTGAATCCTCTTCCTCTAACGCTCAGAAAACAGCTACTGTTGTCTTTTATATGAGCAAACATGCTCTGCGCTGCCGTTAAGCACCTGACAAGTCAGGCCCAGCGCATACTATTCGGCTCTTTAAAGGATGATTATATTTGGTTTTTGGTGAAAAGGTAGGAGAACGGACAAAGGTAAGAAAATAGACAAGAAGGAGGTAACAGAAAGAAAAGGAACAAGGCAGAAGCAAACAGAGGGATAGAAAAGAGGGAATTCCTAGCACAGAATTTCCTGAAGATGGGGAAGCCATTTACTCTGACAGGACCATGGCACCCCTGTGCGGAGAATCTTACTGAATGAATGATGTGCATTTTAAACTGCACGCATTAATTTTTGTTTCTAGAAATGATTTTTGCTCCCAAAGCAACATATATCACATTAGTACGCACACATGTGTACATCCATTCCACCACTACCACCCCTCCTTGGACACATAACACACACACACACATACACACACACACACACACATACACACACACACACACACACACACACACTATACACAAGGTCAATTTGACTCCTTACCCCATACCTTACTCACAAACGTACAGAAGTGACACGATCAGTTCAATGCCTTACCCCATACCTCACTCACAAACGTACAGATGTGACACGATCAGTTCAATGCCTTACCCCATACCTCACTCACAAACGTACAGAAGTGACACGATCACTTCAATTCCTTACCCCATACCTCACTCACAAATGTACAGAAGTAACGTACAGAAGTGACACGATCAGTTCAATGCCTTACCCCATACCTCACTCACAAACGTACAGAAGTGACACGATTGCTCAATGCCTCAGTGGCAAACATACCAAAGTAACAGGGTGGACTCCCACACCTCAATCACGCTGGTCAGAGGCAGGAAGATTACACCCAATCTATCATCTATCCAGTAACCCTGGTGTCTTGTCGCTAACAAACAAATACACGACAAAATCAGTACCACGGGGTTTTCTGCATCTCAGTCACTAACAGACAGGGGGGACATGGGTCAATCTTAAATTCCACTGTTTCCCTTACCCACCCATCTCTCTCTCTCTCTCTCATCTCTCTCTCTCTCTCTCTCTCTCTCTCTCTCTCTCTCTCTCTCTCTCTCTATCTATCTATCTATCTATCTCTTTCTGTCTGTCTGTCTGTCTGTCTGTCTCTCATTATCTCTCTCTCTCTCTCTCTCTCTCTCTCTCTCTGTATGACAAACTACTATGACACAACCAATTCACTGTCTCTGTCTCTCTGTGACAAACTACAATGACACAACCAATTCTCTGTCTCTCTCTCTCTGTGACAAACTACAATGACACATCTCCCTTCTCTTGTCTCTCACTCTCTGCCTCTCTCTTTCCTCTCCTCTTCTCTTCTCTCTCTGTGACAAACTACAATGACACAACCAATTCTCTGTCTCTCTCTCTGTGTGACAAACTACAATGACACAACCAATTCTCTGTCTCTCTGTGACAAACTACAATGACACAACCAATTCTCTGTCTCTCTCTCTGTGATAAACTACAATGACACAACCAATTCTCTGTCTCTCTGTGACAAACTACAATGACACAACCAATTCTCTGTCTCTCTCTCTGTGATAAACTACAATGACACAACCAATTCTCTGTCTCTCTCTGTGACAAACTACAATGACACAACCAATTCTCTGTCTCTCTCTCTGTGTGTGACAAACTACAATGACACAACCAATTCTCTGTCTCTCTCTGTGACAAACTACAATGACACAACCAATTCTCTGTCTCTGTCTCTCTGTGACAAACTACGACACAACCAATTCTGTCTCTGTCTCTCTGTAACAAACTACAATGACACAACCAATTCTCTGTCTCTCTCTGTGACAAACTACAATGACACAACCAATTCTCTGTCTCTCTCTGTGTGACAAACTACAATGACACAACCAATTCTCTGTCTCTCTCTGTGACAAACTACAATGACACAACCAATTCTCTGTCTCTGTGTGACAAACTACAATGACACAACCAATTCTCTGTCTCTCTCTCTCTCTGTGACAAACTACAATGACACAACCAATTCTTTGTCTCTCTCTGATAAACTACAATGACACAACCAATTCTTTGTCTCTCTCTGACAAACTACAATGACACAACCAATTCTCTGTCTCTCTCTGACAAACTACAATGACACAACCAATTCTCTGTCTCTCTCTGACAAACTACAATGACACAACTAATTCTCTCTCTCTCTCTCTCTCTCTCTCTCTCTCTCTCTCTCTCTCTCACTCTCTCTCTCTCTCTCTCTCTCTCTCTCTGACAAACATAAATGACACAACCAATTCACTGTTTCCCGCCAATAGCTTTCCACAAGCTAGAACAAGATTAGTTTCGTTTGTTTCTTCCACCCCTCTGTCTCTTCTAATACACACAGAGGACACTCCTTTTCTCATCCTTTTATACCTCAGTCACTAGCCCATTCAAAAGAACACAGCTATTAGCCAGTTCCATGTTTCCTGACAATGTCTTTGTCTTTAACCAAATGAAGGCTACAAGATCAGTTCCACTGCTTCCCATATCTGTCTCGAACACAAAGAAAGAATACAGTCAAGTTCCACTATTTTCCCTGTCTCAGCTTCAACGTATCAGAAATCGAGTCACTACAGTGCTATCCCGCAATACGTGTGTCTTTAACAAACCAAAATGACAAGAGTGGTCCCACTGCTTTCCCCTATATCTAAGTCTCTAAAACAAAGAAAGGGCATGATAATGGTAATAATGAGGAGAAAAGAAGAAGAAGAAGAAGAAGAAGAAGAAGAAGAAGAAGAAGAAGAAGAAGAAGACGAAGACGACGAAAAAAGAAGAAGAAGAAGAAGAAGAAGAAGAAGAAGAGGAGAAGAAGAAGAAGAAGAAGAAGAAGAAGAAGATGATGATGATGATGATGATGATGAAAGAAGAAGAAGAAGATGATGATGATGATGATGATGACGTCGAAAAAGAACAATAACAAGAACAAAAAGAATGATAATAATGATAACGATAATGATAAATATATGAATTAGTATAGCGCTGAATCTTGCGGACCATAACAGCAGCCATTGAAAAAAGGCTACAGGCAATGGAGATGAGCTGTTTCCGCAAACTCCTTGGTATCTCATACAGAGATCGCATCACTAACGAGGAAGTAAAGGCCAGAATTGAAAACGCCATCGGACCATATGAAGAGCTCCTGACCAGTGAAAAGACGCAAACTAAAGTGGTACGGGCATGTCACACGAACATCTGGACTGGCCAAGACTGTCCTACAGGGAACAATACAAGGAGGGAGACGAAGAGGCAGACAGAGAAAACGATGGGAAGACATCATCAGAGAGTGGACTGGTAGCCTTGAGTGGAACGAATTGCTACGGAAAGCAGAGATCCGCGGGGAGTGGAGGAAGCTGGTTGCAAAATCTTCATTAGTGCCACCACGGTCCACGGGACTACGGGATAGGTGAGGTGAGGTGAGAGAATCTTGTAAAGCAAGCAAA
>CM054143.1:1827339-1882339 GCA_028751875.1 Rapana venosa | reverse complement strand
TCGCCAAGTGTGTGTTTGGTTCAGAGAGACTGACTGACTGCAGGAGTTGTGCTTCCCTCGTCTCAGCGTCATAGTTGAGAATCAGCTTTCATGAAGTATTAGAGTATCTTCAACTGTATTGCAGCATCTTCCTACTTTTATTGTATGCTGCGTTCCAGAACTTTTAAGTCGATATTTCACGAACAGTTCTTCGAAATGGAGTCTGCGGCGGCACTACACCACTTCTTCTTGCTGTGATTATATTTACACCCCACTATAAATCGATACATCTTAATGTCTACTTTGTGAACTGTGTCGCTGAACTGTCTACAGGAGTTTGACAATATTTCTTCTGCAAATAAGCTATAGTTATCAAAACACTTGGACTGTCTTGCACTGTGACTTCAAGTGTGTGCAACAGTTTTGTTTTCCCATCCCTTCACTTTAGCCAGCTTTCAAAGTGACATCACTTTCTTTTAGGTTCTTCTGATTAAATACAATAGCAGTCACAACTATCACTTTTACCCACACCAGGGTCAACAGCTCTTTATGACAAATTCTGATGATTTAAAAGCAAACTGATAGCATCCACACCTTTCAGATTGTTCCTTCACTTTCTTTTTTTGAACAAACTGGTAGCCCAACACGACCAGTTGAAAACAGCTGCAAAGTTTAGTAGGAAGAAGTCTATTCTTCTCCAGCGGGAAAACACAGCAAGCGGTGAGAACAGACTGACAAACAATCAGTCAGTCTATAGTGGTACCGTGGCGTCTGTACCGACACTGCTCCTTTCTGGCCTCTTCCTGTGCTAACAGTTCTGAGGGCTCGACAAAGCACAACACACAAAACCAGTACATTAGCAGCAGCAGCAGCAGTCACAACAGAAGGACAGGACGAAGGCAGACAATTTAGTTTTCAGTGGATTTTTCTTATGACCATCTACAGTAGCGATCCCGTTATTTTTAAGGATTTTTTAAGAGGCTCCAAACAAGGTGACTCCAGCACACCAGTGACTACACACACACAGCGTGATTCTAACACCAGTGACTACACACACACAGCGTGATTCTAACACCAGTGACTACACACACACAGCGTGATTCTAACACCAGTGACCACACACACAGCGTGATTCTACACCAGTGACCACACACACAGCGTGATTCTAACACCAGTGACCCCACACACAGCGTGATTCTAACACCAGTGACCCCACACACAGCGTGATTCTAACACCAGTGACCCCACACACAGCGTGATTCTAACACCAGTGACCCCACACACAGCGTGACCCCACACACAGCGTGATTCTAACACCAGTGACCCCACACACAGCGTGATTCTAACACCAGTGACCCCACACACAACATGATTCTAACACCAGTGACCCCACACACAGCGTGATTCTAACACCAGTGACCCCACACACAGCGTGACCCCACACACAGCGTGATTCTAACACCAGTGACCCCACACACAGCGTGATTCTAACACCAGTGACCCCACACACCGCGTGATTCTAACACCAGTGACCCCACACACAGCGTGACCCACACACATCGTGATTCCAACACCAGTGACCACTCACACACAGCGTGACCCTAATACCAGTGACCCCCCCACACACACAGCGTGACCCTAACACCAGTGACCTCACACACAGCGTGAGCTAACACCAGTGACCTCACACAGTGTGACTCTACCACCAGTGACCCCACACACCGCGTGACCCTAACACCAGTGACCCCACACACCGCGTGACCCTAACACCAGTGACCCCACACACCGCGTGACCCTAACACCAGTGACCCCACACACCGCGTGACCCTAACACCAGTGACCCCACACACCGCGTGACCCTAACACCAGTGACCCCACACACCGCGTGACCCTAACACCAGTGACCCCACACACAGCGTGACCCTAACACCAGTGACCCCACACACAGCGTGATTCTAACACCAGTGACCCCACACACAGCGTGACTCTACCACCAGTGATCTCAGCCCGTTAAACTGGCCACAGTGACAGTGCTTACAAGAGCAAGTGTTTGAGTCCGCCAACTGAAGACTGGGCAGCCCAGGGACTGTCTCTGTCTCTCTCTCTGCTATCAAAGGTAAGTGACATGAAACTTGGAATATCAACAGTGATCTGTCTCTGTCTCTCTCTCTGTGGCTCTCTCTCTCTCTCTCTAATGTCACTAAATGTGAACAGACTTTAAACATACAACAACATCAACAATGATAGACAAGAACAAGAGGGAATTCTTGCTTTGCCAAACTAGTCTCCCGCTTGACCACAATAATTTTGCAATTTATTGCTTTATATCAATAGGGGTTTTTTTTTGCTATATTTTGTTTATTTGTTTGTTTTTTGTCTTTGTTGTTGTTTTTGTTGTTGTGTGTGTTATTTTACCGAGCAGTGGTACAAGATCAGCACTTATTATCAAACTGCATTTTGTTTGACTTCACTTGACCTTAACGGTCATTCTCTCCGCTACTTGCTCCAGATCATTCACAACACTGTTATGGACAGTGCTTGACTGTTTTTGCCAAAAGTCTATACTGTGTTGTACAACAAAACAACAGTTGTATTTGCCGTGTACACTGTGTACTACTACCTGCTGTGCTGTGCTCAGAGTGCTGTTCTCTGTTGAGCTGCACTGTAGTGTGCTGTACTGTGTTGCATTTTTTTGTATTGTACTGCGCTGTATTGGGGTTGTATTACATTATATTGCGCTGTGATTTGTTGTGTTGTACTGTAGTTTTGTGTGCTGTGTTGTATGGTGCTGTATAATGATGTGGTTGTCCTGTGCTACGCTGAACTGTATTGTACTGCACTCGCTATAACAGATATGCACTTCAGTATTAATTCCAACGATGACAGCAAATTTATACGTTAAGTATTCGATAATGAGCGTCTTTGTCTGCTGTTGCCATCAATCATCACTACTCTGAATATCATCCTATGATTGAATGAATAACTGCAGAACTATATCATAACATTATGTGAAAACAAAGACAATCTCCAAAGTGTGTACAGCAGGTCTACTTTGTTCACCTACTTTCTTCCTCCCAAAAAAACCCAACTTCATCGATTTGAACCAAGGCCTTGACTTGTCACCTGTTTCAGTTTTATGGCTTTTTGCTTACACGCACACCCACACGTGCGCGCGTGCGCAGAGAGAGAGAGAAGAGAGAGAGAGAGAGAGAGAGAGAGAGAGAGAGACAGACAGACGACAGACAGACAGACAGACAGACAGACAGAGACAACAGAGAGAGAGGCGTATGCATACAACATAAACCCATACACACAAGAGAACACATTGACACAAAACCCTTATATACTTGATAGTGCAGATCATTCAGACACTTATATACTTGATAGTGCAGATCATTCAGACACTCTAAAACAGTGTCAGCAGTGCAGACCTGATGAGCAGCCAGATTGCAAATTTCTTTCCAACAACAGCAGGAGTCAGACAAGGCTGTTGACTTTCGCCTACTTTCTTTAACCTCTTTCTTGACAGTATCTTGCAAAAGACCTTCTCTGTTTACCACCCCACGATGTTTCTTGGTGGTATGTATATCCATTTGCAGTCTGATGTTTACTGATGATATTGATCTTCTAGCATGCAGCAACAGTTAACTCCAAGGACTTACAAGCCAATAAGAAAAAAACAGTTAGCGCTTATGGTGTGGAGATCAGTGCAGAGAGGAGCAAGGTCGTGGTAAAGCAGCACCAATAACGTTACAATTAGAATCATCAGGAATAACCCACAACTTGAAGAAGTATATTCCTTAAAACATCTTGGCTCCACGCTGATAGACCAAAGATGGCCGCTCTGCAGCTGAATTTATCAGAACAGCCTTTGCAGCCTCGGCCACAGCAATGTTGACCAGAATTTGGAAAAGCAAGATCAGCTTCCCAACAATGCTGAAGTTGTTCAGAGCTCTCGCCATTTCCACACTGTTGTAGTACGGGTGTGAAAGCTGGACCTTGACTGCAGCACTGGACAAGAAAACCCAACCCTTCACAATGACATCCTTCAGAAGGCCGCATCCACACATTCCCTGGCAGGAGCACAGAACCAACAAGTCAGTGTGGCAAGAGGTGATAGTCATGAAAGCTGGGCCACAGCAACAAACCCCTTCTGGCTGTTATTGTCCAGAGGAGGAAGCGGGCGTGGTTTGGTCACCCCACGCGGTATAACTCTCCTGCCACCACTATCCTGCAGGGGACACTGGAGGGAGGAAGACGTGGGGCAGACAGATGAAGAACTGGAGGATGCAGAACATCAGAGAATGGACCAGCCTAACTTGACATGGCTGCTGCCAAAGACAGATGAAGAACTGGATGATGCAGAACATCAAAGACTGGACCAGCCTAACTTGACATGGCTGCTGCCAAAGACAGATGAAGAACTGGATGATGAAGAACTGGATGATGCAGAACATCAGAGAATGGACCAGTCTAACTTGACATGGCTGCTGCCAAAGACAGATGAAGAACTGGATGATGCAGAACATCAGAGAATGGACCAGTCTAACTTGACATGGCTGCCGTCAAAGACTGAAGAAGAACTGGAAGATGAAGAACTGGAAGATGCAGAACATCAAAGACTGGACCATCCTAGCTAAACATGGCTGCTGTCAAAGACTGAAGAAGACCTGGATGATGAAAAACTGGAAGATGCAGAACATCAAAGACTGGACCAGCCTAACTTGACATGGCTGCTGTCAAAGACTGAAGAAGAACTGGATGATGAAGAACTGGAAGATGCAGAACATCAAAGACTGATCCAGTCTAGCTCGACATGGCTGCTGTCAAAGGCTGAAGAAGAACTGGATGATGCAGAACATCATAGACTGGACCAGCCTAGCTTGACATGGCTGCTGCCAAAGGCTGAAGACAGACCAGCCTGGAGTAAAGATTCCGATTCAAAATATTTTATTGCCATTTAAGTCATGTGGATTTGACACAACAACAAAACAAATATCATTTATAATCATCTATTTCGTTCAATATGATGTACACTAAAAAGCATGTTGCATTCTACTTCTCTTGTTCTCTTTCCTCAAAACACACATACACATATCTGATGATATCTGCTTGATAGATAGCAACTGTGATTATGTCATTTAATTTGTCTATACAGTTTTGACGTTCCCTGCCTTAGGTGTTAATCTTTAATTACAAAGTGTCGACCAGGCGTTCCACGTGTGCCCCCAACAACCACCTCAGTCAAGGGACTGCTGCTGCTGCTGCTGAACCTGATGGTTCTATACCCGCACACAAACCCAAAAAATACAATCCCACAAAAGGCCTATCAAACCGGCTAACAAGAAGACAGAGCTGGAGCGTTATGCAGGCTGCCTGGCCATGACTTTTTTTTTCTTTTGGGGGGGCGCTGTGAAACTGAAAGCACTCGCCTGCTGTCTAGTGATCTCCTTCGCCTGTATGCTGATTGCTTTATAGATCAAGCGGCAAGCTCTGGAACACCCTTCATTGCAGTATAATAATGATATAAAGAATAAATAAATAAATAAATAAAATATAGCATTACGGGGCAAATGGTCTATTTGTCCCTCTCCTAACATCCTCCATTGCAGTATAATAATAATGATATAAAGAATAAATAAATAAATAAATAAAATATAGCATTATGGGGCAAATGGTCTATTTGTCCCTCTCCTAACATTCCTCACCTGTATCCTGCTCGGCATATCAAGGAGTATGTTTCTTTTGGTTAGACTACTGCATCTGTCACTCAAAAGGTGGTGGTAGTAAAGGTGCTGCCATAACCTACGCGGTCGTTGGGAAGCAAAATGTCAGACACCTCACCTTCTCCAGGGGCCAGCATATTGAGGGCGGCGCCCATCTCCTCTCCCTCGCTGCTTTACCTTCCCTGACCCTAAAGAGGGCAGGAATCCATTTACAGCTGGGTGGACTGGGGAACTGTACTGAAGCCAAGGCGCGCAAACGGTCATCCATCCAAGTGGTAACCATGCTCAATGCTGCTTAACCTTGGTGGGGGAAAGCGAGTGCTCTGACCACTGATCTATCCCGTCCCCTCATCTGTCATTTACCTGCATTAGTATAGTAACTGGCAGGCAGCATAATTATTATTGTATGTCTCTGGTGGCTTAGGTAAAGCGATGAGTCTTCAGTCTAGTTTGAATGAAACAAAACTGTCCACTGTTGTTTGCTATTGTGTACAACTGCGCCGTCAGCGCCTGGGCTTTATCACTGTTCTTGATTAAACCATTGACGCTGGGGGCAACAGCAAAGTGAGAGGCTGTATGACCAGTGGTTTTTCCACTCATTGAATTCCACTTTACAGCTCAGTCTTTAGTGATCGACTATGACTCTGACTAGGAGGCTTGACTTGCACAGTCCTTATGTGCTGCAGCCCTGGGGGCTAGTTGGCCTTTGGAGAACATCTCCAACGCTGACTGTCCTTATGCCCACTTGGCCGAGAGAGTGGGGATGTACCGTGGGCAAGGCATCTCCACTATAATCAAATTTCTGCCCAGTTTCCGAAACAGCAGCTGCCTCCTCTGCTGTTTTGGAGGTCATCGTCGAAAACGACGGACTAACATACAACTGCAGTGCAAAGCTGTATTCCAAACTCCAACCCCACCCCTCAAAAAAAAAAAAGACAAAACGAAATTGCGCTGTGTTTGTTTGGCCACACACACTGCAGAGCAGAAGTCGCCCACAGCCAGCCCAGACCTGCACACAACCCTGCTGTCTGCCCCGTCAGCTGGGCCTGCAGTTCAACTCCGGTGGGAAAAACTATTTCACGGCACAGCCCTTTGCCTCGTAAAACTGCTCTCCCGACGTGACAACTTCATCAAACGTTTTACGCACGCATGTTTACACCCACACGTGCATGCAGGCACACGACAAGCACGTGACCATGTAAACATATGGTCAGGAAAGTCGAGGCGCGTTTCAGATTCTTAAACAAAACTTGGGCAAATGAGGGTGATAGGGAACAAAGTGTGTACACACAGGCGCGCGCGCGCGCTTGTATGTGTGTGCGCGCGCGCGTATGTGTCTATCTGTCTGTGTATGTGCTGGCGGGATGGAGGTAAACATCAAGTAAAACGTTCGTAATTTCGATGTATTCTGACATCGGACTTTTCTCTCCCTTTCCACAAGATCTCCAGTGGCGGGCTGGGAACTAGTCTTTCGTATGGTAATCGGTAAGCCAAGTCCAGCGCGCAACAAGTATTCAGTAAAAGGTTTTTTTTAATTTAAAAACTGGAAAGAAAATACAGGACCCCCCCCCCCCCCCCCCCCCCCCCCACTTCCCGGCCCGAAAATTAAACAAGCTAAAACATCTGCTGAAAAAACAAACAACCTTTGTTTTCCCTGCAGAAGTTGACACCCAGACTAAGAAATACAGATAACAAGGGCGGCGTTAACACGGGGTGGCGCTCTCTCCCGGAAGAGCAGCAACAAGAGATTTCCGCAAGAAACAAAATGAATGTGGGCTCTGTGTGGTTTCTGACAGCTTGATATCGCTTCATAAAGCCAGAAGATGGGAGAAAGAAACGCAATGAATAACTGAATGAATGCATGATTTATTGAGAGCAGACAAAATATCCCCTAGTGTGAGAGAACTCGTAATGCTAGAGAGGAAAATGAACAAAAATACAAGGGTATGAAAGAGGTTGAGTAGGAATACAAGCGTAGGGAGTAGGAAGCGCACATACACATACACACACAAACACACACAGACACACACATACACACACACGCGCGCGCGCACACACACACACACACACACCAAGCAAAAACACAACATTCCTAAAAGAGCGCCAGTGCGCACGCACGCACACACACACACACACACTCTCTCTATCTCTCTCTGTTTGCCTGCTTCCTTGCAGTTGTCCTTGTTTAAACCATTTTTGTTATTATTATTATTATCATTATTATTGTTGTTGGTTTTCATGTTGGCATTCACACAATAAAAAGTTATCTCTATCTCTCTTTCCTTCTCTGTTCTTGTCCCGTTAAAGTTTTTATATCTTTCTTTTAATAGCGACGTTCCTTTGCACATCAAACGTATAGATCTTATTTGATAGCAGTGTTTTGAAAGTAAGAAAGAATATTATGATGGTGTGATTATTATCATTGTTTTGACTTTGTTTTGATATTGATGCAGTTAAAAACTAATATGATCTCTCTCTGTCTCTCTCTGTTTGCTTTATTTTGTTGTTTCTTTCTTTTGATTTTTTTGTGGTTTTTTGTGGGAGTGGTTTTTTTCTTTTACTGTGTGAGTGTATGGGTATACTTTATTATCATATGATGTATCCCGAAGGGCGGGTACTGAATATAAAAAAAGCACATGGGTGCTTATTCATTTTCCTCGAAATAAAAGAATTTGTCATTGTTATTCTCTCTCTCCTCTCTCTCTCTCTCTCTCTCTCTCTCTCTCTCTCTCTCTCTCTCACTCTCCCTCACTCTCTCTCAATCTGTCTCTCTCTCACTCTCTGTCTCTCTCTCACTCTTTCTGTCTGTCTGTCTGTCTCACTCTCTCTCCCACTCTGTCTGTCACTCTCTCTCCCTCACTCTGTCTGTCTGTCTGTCTTGTCTCTCTGTGTGTGGGGCAGATGTCGTCGATGCCCCCACCTACTGTCCTATATCGCTAGTTCAGCTAGCAACCAATATCACAGCGGGGAAGGAATGCAGGGGGAACGAACCCTCACACCAAAGGGAGCTTAAGCCGTTTAGCAGCAACACCAAAAAGGGAGGCTACTGTCACACATGGGACAAAACTCCCACCACCTCGCGGCATGGCCTTGACAAGAAGTAGGGGAAAGAGAGAGAAGGTTCGGATTATCCACGACACCGTGCACGTACCCTAGTCTTTCTTTTTACATGGATAAATGACACACAAACTGACACAGATACACACACACACACACACACACACACACACTTGATAAGATCACCTATAATTAATGTAAAGTTTAATATAAAGTAAAAGGTAAAGGTGTCCCATAACTTCTTTTTGATATTTTAAGAATGCCTGGTCGTAGGGGAGCCAGGCGTCAGAGACCTCCACTTCTCCAGGGGCCAGCCAGCGTAGAGAGGGCGGCGCCCACCCCTCCCCGCTGCTTTACCTTTCCCCTGACCCTAAAGAGGCAATACCATTACAGCTGGGTGAACTGGGGACAAACTGAAGCCAAGTGCGCAAACGGTCCACCTAAATTTGGGAAAACCACCTCGATGCTGCTTAACCTTAGCTTGGGTCAAAAAAAATGCTCTGACCACTAGCTACCCCTTCCCCCTGTTTTATTTTTATATAGCTGTATAAAAGGGGAGTTCTGCTTGCAACCTATTGGAAAATCCTTTCCTTCATTAAGGATTACTTTTCGAGTAAGGATTCCCACAACAAACTTTTGTACATCCATTTCGAAAAAACTATTTTCCGTGTTCAAAAATGAATCGAAACACTAAGCCTTGTTAATTTTTTAAAAGTGGTCGCACGTGTGCAAAAATGCAAGCGTTAATCAAAACGTTTTGCTATCCGTGCTTTCATCCTTTTTTTAAAAGGGGAGTTCGTTCACCACACCCACACACACACACAAAACACACAAACTCACACACATTTCAATTTGGAGTGGAGATGTTTACCTCCCAAAACCTTCATAAGACATTCGTGGGGCAACACATGACCACCAAGTGAAAAAGGCGCACGAACCCAAGAAAAAAAAACGGGTTTTTCTTCGCATTTAAAAAAAATTTTTTAAATTTTTCCTGTCTTTAAACAACTGCAAAAAAATCTCAATTTACACATCCTTGTCACTTTCTGACTGTGGTAAGATTAGGTTGAATGCTTCCTTTGTTTTGCCTTTGAAAGATATAGGGCTATAAAGTTCCATTTATTTTTATTATTATTATTATTATGTTTTTCAACCCTGGTGTTAGTTTCACTTACATCAGGGAGGAGGGGGGAGGGGGGGCATTTACCCCCGGTCAAAATCACCAAGCCAGGCTTAGGCCATATTTTCCACTGCCCGTGCCCCCCACTGAAAAACAAGGCTTGTGAAACCCCAGCTCTCGTCGAATCCGCGAATGTACATGTCAACACTCCCAACCCCCCCCCCCCTCCTCTCTCACTCTCTCTCTCTCTCCCCTCCCCCTCCCTCTCCTCTCTCCTCTCTCTTGTCGTCTGTCTGTCGTCCGTCTCTTTCTCTCTCAAACACACAAAAATCATTCACTCACACACAACACACACATACAGACAAAAGACACCTACCTCGTTTTTTTCACCTCCCATTCAAAAAAACAACCCCCCACTAACCCTCCTCTGTTTTTTACCCAGCACCCAAGACAGCAGGAGTGAGGTAAAGAAGAAAAAAAGAACAAGAAGAACAAAAGAAACCAAACAGACAAAAACGAAGATGAACGACGACGTCTATCACCGAACCCCCCCTCCCCCTTCCAACATCCCACCAGCCCCCACTAAACATCCACGACAACAACAGCAAAGGGCCCAACTGACCTCTCATTTCGAACGCACCACCATTCCCCATACCACGGGGCATCCGACGTGCGGGAAATGACCAGTGTGCTGACTGACCACTCCCGTCCAACGGTTCCATGGGACCAAAGGACAGCAGCAACACCACGGTAACCAGACAGGGGGGGATGGTAGAGAGGAAAAACAGACAGACAGACAGACAGACAACAGACAGATAGACATGGCACTGAGGAGTAGACAGACAGACAGAAGATAGACGACGATAGACATGGTCACTGTAAAAAGGTAACAGCCAACAGAGAGATAGGTAGTCAGACAGACAACAACAGACAACAGATAGATACATAAATAACAGACAACAGACAAACAGACAACAGATAGATAGTAGATAACAGATAGATAATAATAGACAGAAGATAAAGACAGCGCAACAGACAATAGATAGACAGACAGACAGAGAGATAGACAGACAGACATATAGACAGACAGATAGACAGACAGAAAGACAGAAAGACAGATAGACAGACAGATAGATAGACAGACAGATAGACATACAGATAGACAGACAGATAGACAGACAGACAGACAGATAGACAGACAGACAGCCAGATAGATAGATACATAGATAGATAGATAGATAGACAGACAAACAGATAGACAACAGACAGATAGACAGACAGATAGACAGACAGATAGATAGACAGACACACAGACAGACAGGCAGATAGATAGATAGACAGACAGACAGATAGATAGACATACAGACAGATAGAAGATAGAGAGACAGATAGATAGATGATAGACAGACAGACAGACAGACAGACAGACAACCAGCCAGCCAGCCAGCCAGCCAGCCAGACAGACAGACAGACAGATAGATAGATAGATAGATAGATAGATAGATAGATAGATAGATAGATAGATAGATAGATAGACGAACGGACGGACGGACGGACGGACGGACGGACAGACAGATATATAGATAGATAGATAGATAGACAGACAGATAGATGGATAGATAGATAGACAGACAGATGGATGATAGATAGACAGACAGATAGATGATAGATAGATAGATAGATAGATGGATAGATAGATAGATGGATAGATAGAGAGACAGGCAGACAGACAGACAGACAGATAGATAGATAGATGATAGATAGACAGACAGACAGACAGATAGATAGATAGATTAGATAGATAGACAGATAGATAGATAGATAGATAGATAGATAGATAGATAGATAGATAGATAGATAGATCGATCAAAGATGAAATGTACATATATATATACTTTGTATTTTCCATCTTTAGATATAATTCTGGCAATTACAAAGGACTTATATTTGGTAACCTGCACTTTAAAAAAAAAATCTATTACTTTGTCATACACACACACACACACACACACACACACGCGCGCGCGCGCGCGTTTTATATAACTGTTGTTATTACTTTCTTTGAAGTACTAGTTATTGTATCAGTGTTGCTCCTGAACGAACATTCATTCAAACGCGAAAAAAAAAAGAAACCAAAATTGTAGACCAAGCACAGACTTACAATTTGTTCTTGCAAACAAACATACATTGCTGTTCTGATCGTCATCATCATCACCGTCATTACCAGAGTCAATACTAGCTACTATCACGGTTATGACAACTGTCTGTCGTCACAAGGGGGCGGGACAGCCCAGTGGTTAGAGCCTTCAGCTCGCGACCTGACCAGGCGGGTTGCAGCCACCACCCAGACAAGACAAGACGCCTGTCCTACCAGACTGTCCCCCCCTGAGTTAACATCATCAGCGCTGACTGCACTTCCCCAAACTGTCCTTCAGATGAGACCAGAAACCGAGGTCCCGTATACGAAAGTACTCAGAAACCCTTGCACACACAGTCAATTCCGTCCCGCCTCTCCAAAGAGTAGGCCCTTGCGTACCGTTAAGAACGGATGACAACATTTAAAATATAAAAATAATAATAAACACATGCACACCGGGATCATGCTTAGACACCATCCATGCAGTCGGAATGCGGCTACCATAATGGCGGGAAAAACCGGTCGCATGAATAAAATCTCTCACCATCGTTCCATCTCGCCAGAACCTTAGATCTAGATCCAGCCGACGAAGAACTGAATAAACACACAAACAAACAAACCAATGCATAAAGTAGAGCAGGCGGTTGACTCCGGCCTGTGGTCACCCATGTGTGGGCTCGCCAGAGGAGGAGGAGGAGCAGGACTCGGGGAGCGGCGGGGAGCGGGTTCCTCTGCCGGCCTACACGCCGGCCAACAACGTGCTGGTGTCGCTGGTCTGCGGCGTGGGCATCGTCATGAACGTGCTCAACCTGCTGGTGCTGACCGAGCGCTGCCTGAAGAAGTCGCCCTACACCTACCTCACCGCCATGGCTCTGCTGTGCCTGGCCAGCCTGACCATGAGCCTGCTGGTCAACCTCTGCATGCAGAACTTCCACAACAACTACCACTGCTTTGTGAGGGCACTGCGCTGCACTGCACTGCACGACACTACAATACACGACACTACACGACAGTACACTACACTGCACTGCACTGCACTACACTGCACTGCACGACACGACACTACACTATACTACACGACACGACACTACACTACACTACACTACACTACACTACACGACACTACACTATACTACACGACACGACACGACACGACACTACACTACACTACACTACACTACACTACACGACACTACACTATACTACACGACACGACACCACACTACACTACACTACACTACACTAAACTACACTACACTACAGGAGAGGACAGGACAGGAGAGTGCAGAGAGGTTGGGTTGATTTTTTTTTTTTCGTCTGGTGTTTGAATGTTGGTTGACTGGTTGGTTGGCTGGTTGGTTGGTTGTTTATTTGGTTAGTTGCTTGGTTACTTGGTTTGTTGTCTGGTTAATTGGCTGGTTGGCTGGCTAGTTGGTTGGTTGTGGATTGGTTGGTTGCTTGCTTGGTTTATTTGCTGATTGGTTGCTTGCTTGCTGGGCTAGTTGGTTGGTGGCCACGGTCAATCGTGCTAAGCCTGGCCAACCTGAGCATTAGTCTTCTGGAGACATTCCGCATGCATGGAGAACTTTCACAGTAGCTACCACTGCTTTGTTAGTAAGGTGGAGATGTTCTTGTCTGGTGTTAGGCTGTTTGTTATGGCTGTTTGTGGGTTTGTTTGTTTGGTTGGTTGGTTGTACATTATTTTTGTTTGTTTGTGACCATGGCCATGCTGTGTTAAACCATCTTGACCCTGAGCCTTCTGTAGACTAGAACTCCTATAGTGCAGGCAGGCAGGCAGGCAGGCAGGCAGGCAGAGACCCACTGACAGTTCTCCGTCTGAGATCATGAAGAGTTTGAATTGAACTGAACAGCTTTCAGCACCAGTACCACTGCTTTGGGAATAGGATGGCGAGTTGTTTTGCTCTGGTGTGTGTGTTTGTGTGTGTGTGAGTGTGCATGCGTGTGTGTGTGTGTATGTGTGTGCGTGTGTTACGCAGAGTTATAAACAACACATCTTGTCTTTCCCATGTATCTGGCTAGGCATAGGGTATTTTTTTTAAAATATGAATGATCTTAATACCCCCCCCCCCCCCACACACACACACCACCATCCCCCCCCCCCCCCCCTCCATTTTTTGCTATTATTACTACTATTTTAAATGTGGGCATGTTTTTCATCATAAACATGGCTAGATCCTAAATTCAGCCTCCTGCTCTGTCTGTCCTCGTTCACCTCTCTTCTTCACTGGCTCTTAAAACCATCAATCAGACACGGTCTCAACGTCTCTCTCTCTGTCGCCCTGTCTTTGTCTGTCTTGTCTGTCTGTCTGTCTGTCTCTCCAAATGGATTAAATAAGTACGGATGATTAGTAAACAGTCGTATTCTTCTTCTTCTTCTTCTCTCTCTCTCTCTCTCTCTCTCTCCTCTCTCTCTCTCTCTCTCTCTCTCTCTCTCTCTCTCTCTCTCTCTCTCTCTCTCTCTCTCTCTCTCTCTCTCTCTCTGTCTGTGTCTGCCTCTCTCTCACACACACAAACACACACACACACACACACACCTAATGGGATTAAAACAATACTGATGAATGAGTATGAACACTATTTGTGTATGTGAGCGTGCGTGCGTGAGCGGTGCATGCGCATGCGTACGTGTGTATGTCTGTGTGTGTGCGCACGTGTGAGCGCGCACGTGCGAGCGCTCCAGGATTATTTCTATTTTAGTTTTCGTATTGATCAGCGTCTTAACGTCAGAACTTGTCAAGGACAGAGGAGTTCAGTGAAGAAGAAGAATGAATGATTATTCCAAGTTATTTAGAATGACAGATATATCGAAAACATTGCCGTGCTGTTTATATTACCACAGGCTGTGTATTTGGCTCCCACTGTATAAAAACCATAGATTTCAAACATTTGATAATTATAAAGGTAAAAGTGTCCCATAACCTATGCGGTCGTAGGGGAGTGAGGCATCAGAGACCTCAACTTCTCCAGGGGCCAGCATATTGAGGGCGGCGCCCATCTCCTCTCCCTCGCTGCTTTATCTTCCCTAACCCTAAAGAGGGCAGGTACCCATTTACAGCTGGGTGAACTGGGGGAACTGTACTGAAGCCAAGGCGCGCAAACGGTCACCCATCCAAGTGGTAACCACGCTCGGTGCTGCTTCACCTTAGCTGGGGGAAAGCGAGTGCTCCGACCACCGACTTTTCTCGTCCCCCTTGGTAATTATGCACCATACAATTTCAGCTCCATATTCTGACGCAAACCGGAAAGCAAGGTGACGTTTTCTGGCTCTGCATTCTTAGCTGGGAGAAAAACGGAAGGCACAATGGGATGATTACATTGTTTCTTGCCTCTAAGAGCGACCACATTCGGTTTTCCTTCAGCGCTCATCTTACTGCTGCATGCAATGGCTTGCTTTCTCCTCGTCAACACAACAGGAAGACACACACTTTAAAAAAATAAAATTTAAAAAAGCGCGCGAACAACAAACGCTCTGAAATCAGCGAACAATTCGCATAATTCATAACAATTGGCATAATTTATAACAATTCACGTAATTTATAACAATTCACATAATTTATAACAAACTGACACCCAAACAATCAACAAGTAAAATCAGCACACAGTTCCCCCCTAATCTATAATAAAAACTGACTCACAAATTTCAACAAATGAAGTCAGTGGGCAATTCCTTTGATTTATACGAACCTGACACACACACAGTCAACAAACTGAAGCCTTCGGTGGCAGAGATCGAAACACGCAAACAATGCAATAAAACACGCAAACAGTGCAATAAAACATGCCAACAATGCAATGAAACACGCGAACAGTGCAATAAAACACGCAAACAGTGCAATAAAACACGCCAACAGTGCAATACAACACGCCAACAGTGCAATACAATACGCGCACAGTGCAATAAAACACGCGAACAGTGCAATAAAACACGCCAACAGTGCAATACAACACGCGCACAGTGCAATACAACACGCGCACAGTGCAATACAACACGCGCACAGTGCAATAAAACACACGCACAGTGCAATACAACACGCCAACAGTGCAATACAACACGCCAACAGTGCAATACAACACGCGCACAGTGCAATACAACACGCGCACAGTGCAATACAACACGCGCACAGTGCAATAAAACACACGCACAGTGCAATACAACACGCGCACAGTGCAATAAAACACACACACAGTGCTATAAAACAGTGCAATAAAACACGCCAACAGTGCAATAAAACAGTGCAATAAAACACGCCAACAGTGCAATAAAACACGCGAACAGTGCAATAAAACACGCGAACAATGCAATAAAACACGCGAACAATGCAATAAAACACGCGAACAATGCAATACAACACGCGCACAGTGCAATAAAACACGCAAACAATGCAATATGATTAGGAAGACTGATAAAACTGATAAAACTTGTCCAGGACGTGGCACAGGTGTCAAGTGGACGTACATGATCATCACTTGTCCAACAGCTGTCGTCCTTTTTGCCTTAAAGTGTCTAAAAGTAGAAACTTCTTTTTCAAAAAAAACAAACCAGAAAAGAAAACAGCATCGTTTTCACACACCCTACTCACTAAAATTCGTTCAACTCGTGCGCTATATAAATTCCATACATTATTATCATTATTATTATTATTATTATTATTATAACTGACTTATTCTACAATCTGTACGTGGCTCTCCCTCACCACAGTGACCGTCCTCGTTGACTCTAATGGCTGGCCGGGGGATGCAGAGGAAGAAGAAGAAGAAGAAGAAGAAGAAGAAGAAGAAGAAGAAGAAGAAGAAGAAGAAGAAGAAGGAGGAGGAGGAGGAGGAGGAGGAGGAGGAGGAAGAAGAAGAAGAAGAAGAAGAACAAGAAGAAGAACAAGAAGAAGAAGACGAAGAAGAAGAAGAAGAAACCCTGTTTTTAACTGTATATCGTTCAAAAGTAGCACAATTTTAATCTGAGATATAAAACGATGACGAGGTAAACAGCCGTTGCTGTGTGGACGCCAGCGGCTATTAACATTTTAAAGAGGACTGGATTGGACAGGACTACGTGTGTATGTCATGTGGCTGATGTTGGTGGTGGTGTTGATACTGATGTTGATGTTGATATTGATGCTGATGTTGGTGTTGATGTTGGTGTGTCAGGTGTACACGTTCCACGTGTACTTCCCCTGTGTGAACATCTGCTCCAGCTCCACCATGTGGCTGATGTTGATGTTGATGTTGGTGTTGATGTTGATAGTGATGTTGATATTGATGTTGGTGTTGATGTTGATATTGGTGTTGATGTTGGTGTGGTGTGTCAGGTGTACACGTTCCACGTGTACTTCCCCTGTGTGAACATCTGCTCCAGCTCCACCATGTGGCTGATGTTGATGTTGATATTGATGTTGATGTGTCAGGTGTACACGTTCCACGTGTACTTCCCCTGTGTGAACATCTGCTCCAGCTCCACCATGTGGCTGATGTTGATGTTGATGTTGATGGTGGTATTGATGTTGATATTGGTGATGATGTTGATGATGATACTGATGTTGATGTTGGTGTGGTGTGTCAGGTGTACACGTACCACGTGTACTTCCCCTGTGTGAACATCTGCTCCAGCTCCACCATGTGGCTGATAGTGATGTTGGTGTTGGTGTTGATGTTGATGTTGATAGTGATGTTGATATTGATGTTGATATTGATGTTGATGGTCAGGTGTACACGTACCACGTGTACTTCCCCTGTGTGAACATCTGCTCCAGCTCCACCATGTGGCTCATCGTCACCCTCACCATAGAACGCTTCCTCTTCATCAGGCATCCGCTCTGGGCCAGAGCCAACTGCGACCGCCGCTCCGCCAAGGTCAGTGGTCAGGTACACCCCCCCACCACCACCACCTCCACCACCACCACCTCCTCCACCACCACCACCACCACCACCTCCACCACCACCACCACCACCACCGCCACCTCCACCACCACCACCACCTCCTCCACCACCACCACCACCACCACCACCTCCACCACCACCACCACCACCACCACCTCCACCACAACAACGACGATCCCCACCACCACCACCACCACCACGATAGATGATGATGGTGATGATGGTGGTGGTGGTAGTGGTTGTGGTGATGGTGATAGTGGTGATGATGGTGATAATTGTGAGTATGATAGTGGTGATGATGATGGTGGTGGTGATGGTGATGATGGTGGTGGTGATGATGATGATGGTGATGATGATGACGACGATGATGATGATGATGATGATGGTGGTGGTGGTGGTGGTGGTGGTGGTGAGGAGGAGGACGACGATGATGACGACGACAAATTTCGCAATGATGACAGAACGTTTTCTCTTCATCAAGCCCCACCATACCTACCATACCCTCCCCTACCTTACCCCACCCTATCCTATCCCACCCCACCCCACCCTACCCTACACCACCCCACCCCAACCTACCCTACACCACCCCACCCCACCCTACTCCACCCTACCCCACACTGACACTATTCACTGAGCTATGAGTGTGTGTGTGTGTGTGTGCGTGCGTGCGCGCGTGTGTGTGCGTGTGTGCGTGCGCGCGCGCGCGCGCGTGCATGCTTGCGTGTGTGCATGCGTGTGCGTGCGTGTGCGTGCGTGCGTGCGCGTGTGTGTGTTTGCGCGTGTGTGGACTACCAGATCAAGATCTGCGTGGTGCTGGCGGTGATGGTGGCGCTGAACGTGCCGCGGTTCCTGTTCTACAAGGTGGTGCCGCTGCAGGGGCGGGGCCCCGGCTACTACACCTTCGGCCACAACCCCATCAGCAACAGCCAGGCCACCGCCGTCATCGCCTGGCTCTACACCCTCCTCATCCAGGTCAATGGTGCCTCGCTTCTCCATCTTGCGGTTGTTGGGGTTGAGCGCTTTGATTTGTTGCTTTACAAGATTCAGCGCTATATAAATTCCATACATTATTATTATTATTATTATTTGTTGGGGTTGGGTTTGTCTTTCTCTTTGGCTGGCTGGCTGGTTGGCTGACTGATTGGTTGACTGGCTGGCTGGTTGACTGGTTGACTGACTGGTTGGTTGACATGCTGGCTGGTTGACTGGCTGGCTGGTTGACTGACTGGCTGGTTGGCTGACTGGCTGGCTGATTGGTTGACTGGCTGGCTGGTTGACTGGCTGGCTAGTTGACTGGCTAGCTGGTTGGCTGACTGATTGGTTTACAGGCTGGCTGGTTGACTGGCTGGCTGGTTGGCTAGTTGACTGGCTGGTTGACTGGCTAGCTGACTGGCTGGCTGGTTGACTGGCTGGATGACTGGCTGGTTGACTGGCTGGCTGGTTGACTTGCTGGCTGGCTGGTTGGCTGGTTGACTGGCTGGCTGATTGGTTGACTGGCTGGTTGACTAGCTGGCTGGCTGATTGACTGGCTGGCTGGTTGACTGGCTGGTTGGTTGACTGGCTGATTGACTGGCTGATTGACTGGCTAGCTGGTTGACTGGCTGGCTGCTTGGCTGGTTGTCCGGCTGGATGGCTGTTGACTGGCTAGCTAGTTGACTGGCTGGTTGACTGACTGGCTGATTGACTGGCTGGTTGACTGACTGACTGGCTGGTTGACTGACTGGCTGGTTGACTGACTGGCTGGCTGGTTGACTGGCTGGCTGTTTGGCTGGCTCAGGGTATTAGTTCTGAGTGGCTCTTTTGTGATGAGGGGCTGCTGGTTTTAGTGTCATTACGGTTTGTTATTATTGTTGTTGTTTTTGTTGCTCTTATGATTGTTGTTTAGTAGTAGTAGTAGCAGCAGCAGCAGCAGGGGGAGTAGTAGCAGTATCAGTATTTTCATTATTACCATCATCATACCCATTATTATCAGCATTAGTACCTTCTCCAAATTTAAAAAAAACTGATACACTTTCTCTCTTTCTTAGCCTCCCCCTGTCTCATGCTTTGCCTACATGTCTGTCTGTCTGTGTCTACCTCTGTGTGTGTGTGTGTGTGTGTGTGTGTGTTGTGTGTGTGTGTGTGTGTGTGTGTGTGTGTGTGTGTGTGGTGTGTGTGTGTGTGTGTCCCTCTCTCTGCATCCCTCCTTCCCTTCTCCCACCCCCCACTCTCGTTCCTCTCCCCATCTCTTTCCAAAAAAAATTCTGCATTAAAAGGGAGAAAAGGGGGATAGATAGATAGATAGATAGATAGATAGATAGATAGATAGATAGATAGATAGATAGATAGATAGATAGAGAGAGAGAGAGATAGAGAGAGAGAGAGACAGACAGACAGACAGAGCCACGTGCAAGCAACATGTAAGGGGCAGAGAAAGGAGCAAGATACTTTAAAACAACTCCTTTAACAACAAATTACAGACATGCTGAAAATAGTGGCAAGGGGTGGGGGTGGGTGGGAAGGGGGGAGGGCGGGGAGTGAAGGGCCACCAGTTCTAGCCAGAAGATCCGGGTCGTGTGACACTGGGCTAAAATAGGAATTCTAGCCTGGAACTTTCCCCCCTCCCCCTCCACATCAATCCTCTCTTGGAGAAGGAAGACCTGCAGGAGCTGGGAGACAAACGCCTGGGGTGAGAGGAGGAGAGAAGGCAGGTGGAGGTCTTCGCTGTAACAGAGCTGGGACCATGACAGTTCACCCAGTGCCCCCATACCCGCGCCTGTCTGCCCGCCACCCGTGTCTACACGGTTCATTACATTAACCAGCATAGCGCCCTGACTGGGTTAAGTTCTCCTCCACCCTCACACCCGTTCCTTTCCTCACCAGAAACAGACAGAAATGCGAAGTGTGTATAAAATATACTGGCTATAGAACAGCGAAGAGTACAAAATCCAAAGCGTACATGATAAAGAATGATTTCAGTTGAATCGTTTAGAGATCATGTTCAAAGTGATGGACAAGTTGTAAGTGTTTGCATGCACTTGTTTTCCTCCCCAACAATTTTCTGAATAACAAGAATGTTTGTATTAAAAGGGAAAAAGCTTTCCATTGAGCTGATCTTTTACGCCAACTAAACATGACAATGTCAATGCAAAATAAATTTGAATTGTTGCAAATTTTACTCCGAAAATGTAAAATTAAAAAAATGGTAACGCCCTAGATTGTAAAGAGACGCTGAAACCAAGCGGTTTTTATTTATAAAAAAAAAAAAGTTGTATCCTGAGTAGAATCCTGAGTTGATTGGGCACGAGCAGAACAGTAATCTTGGGTGAAGACAAACTATGACTGACTGAAGACTTTGTGAAGAAAACATGAAGGCGGCCTATTCCCATGCAATCTAATACGGTATACGGTATTAGTGCCAGACACAGATCGGACTGTCTTGCCGTGAATGCATACTTGTCCGTTCGTCTTAGCAACAGCCGTAGACGATTGGCATGAACGTATCCTTATTATTGAATATTCTATAGGCAAATATGATGTTATAACGGATTGCTGACTACATCAGTGTGACAGGCAAACTTGTTCTTTTATATGCAAAGCAAATGTTACAGCAACGCTGCCATGCCAGGCGACCTGACTTCAGTTCGACACAGAGCTCCTGCAGATATATCAAAGTAACGCCCCTTGCCTGTCTGTTCAACTTCCATGATACAAGAAGAAAGCAGTACACAGTGCTGACAAACAGGAGACCAGAAACAACAGGGCAATCCTTCTACAGGGAAATTATCAAGCATGCTTTTCGTACCTTTTGTATGTGCGTAAGGAATCGGCATGGCAGAGATTTGGGGGTTGGTAGGGGGGGGGGGGGGGGGGTGTTTTTTGTGTTTTTTGTTTGCTTGGTGTGGTTTTTTTGTTTGATGGATGTTGTTGGGGTTTTTGGACAGTCACTGAGGAATATCCTTGATATCAATGCCTAAAAACATGTCCTCTCAGTCACCTTACTGAGAACCTAAATAAAACTGTATATATTTTTTTTTAAAACATGGATTCCGTAAACCAGAAAATATAGAAGTCATCCGACACCTTGTGCAAAGCACCATCGTAAGTGTTGTACGTGATCCTGACACTTGGCAGATGACCCCCACCACAAGCCAGGCCTTGTTGTTTGAGCGGTGTGTTGTTGTTGTTGATGTTGTTGCTGTGGTGTGCTGTGCAGATCATCCCCATGTCCATCCTGTGCGTGCTCAACTTCTACCTGGTGTACGCCGTGCACCGGGCTCGCCGCCTGCGCAGACGCCAGCACATCCGCAACAACATGGAGGCCAAGTGGAGCCGGGAGCAGACGCGCCTGACCGTCACCCTCATCTCCATCGTCTTCATCTTCCTCGTCTGCATCATGCCCTCCGCCTTCAGCGAGGTCCACGTGGCCTACGCCTTCTTCGGCCGGGGCCAGAGCCAGAAGGAGTTCCGCAAGTCCCCGCTGTTCAAGCTGATGGCCACCGTCACCAACCTCCTGGTCTTCTGCCAGCTCAGCTTCAACTTCGTCCCCTTCTCCGCCTTCAACGACAAGTTCCGCGCCGTCTTCACGAGGATGCTGGTGCGCTGGGCAGAGCGACTCCGGCGATGCGTCAGCGGGCAGCGCAGCAGCCGCAGCATGTGCCGCCTGATGCGCCTGGATGCCGCTCAGGGCAAGGGCAGCGGCGAGGCTGGGGTGGAGATCATCGCCATCAACAACAACAACGACGACGACGACAGCAGCAGCAGCAACACCAACAAAAAGCTGCAGCTGAGGTCCTTCAGCAGCTCCGTGTCCAGCGGCAAGGACTCCTCCCAGACCAAGAGCTCCTCGCTGGACATCCCTAGCTGGAGGTGCGGGGCTCCCTCAGCCTCCCCCTTCTAGACTGCCCCCTGGCTGTGGGCTGCTGTTGGGACAGCTCTAGGGGGGGGTGCAGAAATGTAGCAGATGGATGAACAGATGTAGCAGACGGATGAACAGATGTAGCAGAGGGATGAACAGATGAAACAGAGGGGTGAACAGATGTAGCAGATGGATGAACAGATGGATGAACAGATGTAGCAGAGGGATGAACGGATGTAGCAGAGGGATGAACAGATGAAACAGATGGATGAACAGATGTAGCAGATGGATGAACAGATGTAGCAGATGGATGAACAGATGAAACGGATGAAGCAGATGGATGAACGGATGTAGCAGATGGATGAGCAGATGGATGAACAGATGGATGAACAGATGAAACAGACGGATACAGATCGATTAGATAATGACGACAATTCTGGGCAATCGGCAAGTGTCAGTGAATCTTTGCTATCTCAGAGACAGATGAGGGTGACCGGGTCGTGTGGGTTTAGTTTCTCGACTCTGGACAATCGACAAGTGTGACGACGATTTTCTCCTGTGCTGTGGAGGGCGATTCATGACTGGCATGACGGTTTAATGCTGACAGCTGGGAACACTCAACACAGATACCCTTATCTTTCCAATTTGTTTGCTGTGCTAGAAATATATATGACATCTAGTGCAGGTTCATATCTATGACTTTGCATAGACAACAAAGAAACCATTATCTTTCGCATCTAGCTGGTGTACATACACGTTCTCCAGTTTGAGTTAGATCAATGTGGACTGTCAAACGGCATCACTGTATTGCTCGTAAAAAAATGGAAAGCGTTAAAATGACATGTTGAGGTGACTGTCTCTTCTATTTTCTTTTTCTATAAAAAAAAAAAAAACCCATCTAAACGTCTACAATGTATATATACGACACATGTGTTTCTATACTGAATGTATAAATGCCTCAATACTATCAACATGCTCGAATGAAGCATAAACGTCATTACAATCCACACTCTCTGAAAGGGCGCTTGCAATCGCTACTTGTCATTATACATGTGAATAAATGACATACATGAAACTGAAACAGTCTCTCTTCTTCCCAAGATCCTCGCATGCAAAGAACAAGCCATCATCATCGTCACCAGTTGCCATTTCCTGAAGGTGTTTGTACAAATACCATATCATATCCCTTATACACGGAGAAACACGTTTAATGCAACCAGAGAGTGAACAAAAGACACGGACTCCTCTGTATCTACCGCAGACACTTGGAAACAGGACACTTGGAAACAGGACACTTGGAAACAGGACACTTGGAAATAAGGACATTTAGAAACTAGGACACTTGAAAACAGGACACTTGGAAACAGGACACTTGGAAACAGGACACTTGGAAACAGGACACTTGGAAATAAGGACATTTAGAAACTAGGACACTTGAAAACAGGACACTTGGAAACAGGACACTTGGAAACAAGGACATTTGGAAACAGGACATTTAGAAACAGGACACTTGGAAACAGGACACTTGGAAACAAGGACATTTGGAAATAAGGACATTTAGAAACTAGGACACTTGGAAACGAGGACACTTGAAAACAGGACACTTGAAAACAGGACACTTGAAAACAGGACACTTGAAAACAGGATGAAACAGGACACTTGGAAACAGGACACTTGAAAGCAGGACACTTGGAAACAGGACACTTGGAAATATGACTCTGGAGAAGATGGGGATGGATCAGCAGAGGACGGAGAAATAAACTTCATAAACAACAGCGGGCAGCACATGAAAGACAAACCCAAGTGTACCAAGAACGTGGGGGACCCTTCCCCCTAGGGGCTCAGCCATACCAACCATGGCTCTGACAGACTACCGCGTCCCTCCTCTCGCCTAACTCTCAGCTTGCGCCAGCGCATAACGGTAACAAACCCCTATCACATGACTATGAACGTTAAAACTTCTCATCCAGTGTGTACTTTTGGTCTCGTAGGGATTTACGGGTGGGACGAGTGAGACAGACGGCATGTTTTTGGTACCCCCCAGGGTGTTAAGCTGGGGAACGCCTTACCCTAAGAAGAAGAAGAAACTGCCGATAATGCACACACATGGAATTGCGTGAAGCAGCTTCGTCGTAACCTTAGTATCCATTTGACAGTCATAAACTTATCATCTATTTCTTAACAGTCATTATCAACCTCTTTGTCATTGTACTGTACTTGATTCCTCTTTGTTGTAAGTAAATGATGGTAACATGTTGTTGTCAGACCTACGGACTTGGAGCTTTAAGTTTGAGCTGGTATCACTATGGTCATGAGGTAACCAAAGAGTTTGCGGACTTCGGGCTTTAAGAGTCATAAGCACAGACGAGGTGTCAGCCCTGGTGTGGCCTCTGTGGTCGGCGGGGCTCTAAACAACAGGATTGGATTGGATTGGCACATGCCGTGACCTGAACTGTGCTTCGTTGTACAGTGCTGCACTCTACCTTGGTACTATGACTGTTGTGAACAGTAGCGGGTATACTACATTTTGTGTTGCACTGGTGGTCACTTTGCTGCACTGTGAAGCCTTATGGTGCACAACAGAGCACCGCGAATGTCCTATCCCATTACTTACAGAAACAGTGAGTCTTCACTTCGTGGGTTGGTTTTTAAACAACCAAGTCCAACGCCAAGACAATATCAAGGCTGCTAAACCTTCAATTGTTATACTTTCCATTACTTTTTTTTTTAATCCTTGCAGCCTCCCTCCCTCCCCCCTCCCGCTCTCTCTCTCTCTCTCTCTCTCTCTCTCTCTCTCTCTCTCTCTCTCTCTCTCTCTCTCTCTCTCTCTCTCTCTTTCACACACACACACACACACACACACACACACACACACACACACACATGCGCACGCTTGCATACACACACATAAACATGCGCACGCGCACACCGTTTCTAAGATTACTGATATCAATGTGTATCATGCGCACTTGTGAGTTATTTTTTCTTTAAGAATTTTTTTTTTATATAAATGTCTACATAAATCTTCCTTTCATTATGATTACTGCATTATCATCTCTGTATTTGTCACTGCAATGATGTGATGTAGGAAAGTTTCTACCCGTTTACCCCGTGTACAAATGTATATAATAAATGTATACCATTGCTCTCTTCCAATGACTCTCTCTCTCTCTTTCTCACTCTCTCTGTCTCTCCCTCACTGTCTGTCTGTCTGTCTGTCTGTCTGTCTGTCTGTCTCTCTCTCTCTCTCTCTCTCTCTCTCTCTCTCTCTGACACTCTCTCGCCTTCTCCCCATCTCTCTCCCTCTCTGTCTCTCTCTCTCTGTGTCTCTCACTCTCTCTCTCTCTCTCTCACACACACACACACACACACACACACACACACACACTCTCTCTCTCATTCTCTCTCATGTTGTTAGATAGCTACGCTTTGTTGTCTGGCTTCAGTGAAACCCTCCAGTGTCAGTTATTCCAATGCTAGACATACCTGTCCATTTCAAACATCATTTACATCATTATTCACGTGTCTGTTATTCCTTTTTGTCATTTTCATTTGTTCGTTTGTTTGTTTGTCTGTTTGTTTTGTTTGTTTGTTTTGTTTGTTTTGTTTGTTTGTTTGTTTGTTTGATACACAATGTATCGATTGGGTTTCTTTTTAAAAAAACCAGTGTTTGTTGCTTCTGTTTCATACAATAGATGTGAGTACCGTATGTGCTGTACTTTTTCTTTCATCGTAGAATTATTATTATTTCTTTTAAAAATACATAGATATGTGGGCAAAATACAAAAGTGGCACGAATATAACACACTGCAAAGAAACAGACTAAAAAAAGTTATGGATTAAACATGTCACACACACACACACACACACACACACACACACACACACATGCGCGCGCGCGCGACTGGATTTCGCAGAGAGAAATACAGAGAGACACAGAGACAGAGAGAGAGGAAGGGTTAGGGAGAGACAGACAGATAGACAGAAGACAGACAGCACACAGACAAAGACAGACAGAGGAAGATAGTCATACATACAGGAGATAGAGGGGGGAAGAGAGGGGGAGAGAGAGAGAGAGAGAGAGAGAGAGAGAGAGAGAGAGAGAGAGTAAGAGAGAGAGAGAGAGAGAGAGAGAGAGAGAGAGAGAGAGAGAGAGAGAGAGAGAGAGAGAGAAAGAGAGAAAGAGAGATTGAGACAGACAGACAGAGAGACACAGACAGACACAAACAAAGACAGACAGATACAGACAGACAGACAGAGACGGACAGAGGCACACAGTCATACAGACACGAGAGAGAGAGAAAGGGAGAGAGGAGGGGGGGGGGGGGGGGGGGGGGGGGCAGACAACATAATGAACAGAAACGAAGAAGAGTACACACATGTACATCAAATACGACAGGTAAGTAAAGCCCTAAAATGGCAGCTTTTAAGGTGAACAGAGCTTCTACAATGTATGCTGATTCGTTTTGCCTTATACATTACTGCATTACATTGAATTGTTTATTTCTTCTAATCTCTTCTGTCTTTTTTCCTTATTGTCTTCTACTCTATTCTAGTCTAAAGGTAAAGGTACCCCATAACCTATGTGGTCGTAGGGGAGCGAGGCGTCAGAGACCTCAACTTCTCCAGGGGCCAGCATATTGAGGGCGGCGCCCATCTATTCTCCCTAGCTGCTTTACCTTCCCTAATCTGGTCTAGTCTAGTCTAGTCTAGTCTCTCTTTTTCTATTCTAGTCTGATTTATTTTTTTCTGATTTTCAGCTTCTTCCTTTCGTGTCACGTCAGCGCTCTCTCTCTCTCTCTCTCTCTCCTCTCTCTCTCTCTCTCTCTCTCTCTCTCTCTCTCTCTCTCTCTCTCTCTCTCTCTCTCTCTCTCGCTCTCTCTCTCTCTCTCTCTCTCGCTCTCTCTCTCTCTCTCGCTCTCTTTGAGAAAGAAATTGGGAGCTGTGCTATCCCCCAAGTTGTCTCAAAGCATTTCTGTTTTCTTTTTTCCTGTCTGCATATCTGTTTCTCCCCCTCGTGGGATGATTTCAGTATTTTGAAATGAATTGAACCGAATTGGTTTGTGTGGGGGGTTTTTGTACTGTACATAATTATGTTTGCAGCAGTACGTTTCTGCTGCTGAATTTCGCTTGAGAAAACTCCCCCGTGGCTGTAGGCTAAAATGTTGATGCTCCATTGCTCAGTTTGTCGTGTCGCAAGAGTAGCTAGCACCCAGGCCACCACTCCAGGGCCAGTAGAATGGAGCAGAAAGCAGACTACATACAAGATCCGAACCAAGACCCTTTCGTTTTATGCACGGGTACTTTACCTCTAGGCCCCTAAAACCCCTTTTTTTCCAGCATTTAGCAGATCAAACAAACTAAGTGGGCAAACTGTAGCTGTTGAGATCATATCAAAGTCCCAGTGCATATTTCCGATTCTGATATTATCTTTCCTTATATTTTTCATTTATTTCTTTCTTTATTTCATACAACTTTTACGTCACAGCATAATGCGTGCAATTCGGGCTGCCCTCCTCGGGAAGAGTGCGTCACCACAAGAGCAGCGCCACCCTTTTTTTTTCCTGCTTTCAACTGTATTGTTTACTTATCAGTGGGTTTTTTCTACAGAATTATGCCAGGGACAACTCTTGTTGCCGTGGGTTCTTTTACGTGCGCTATAACTCAAACACAAGGAAAAGCTTCGTCTCATTCGGCTGCAAGCCGAAAATGTTATATTACGATATCTAGTATTTGGCTCTTGAAAAATTCACGAATTTATTGTTAGATTTGCTTAGAATGTTTACCAAAGGCTAGATAGTGTGAGAGAACAACAGCCTTAAAATCAACACGATGAAATTCATGTTACACCTGCAAAAGTGCTTTAATATTAAAAGTGCTTTAAACTGACAAAAATGAGGAAAACTTTATTTATTGTAAATAAATCTTAACAATCATATGTGCTTTACGATGTTGTTGAATGAAGTGTTTGCATCTATACATAAGCAGAATTTACAATTGCCTTTGATATGAATTTTTAAAAAATATGTTTTTGTTTTTAATATAAATGTACAATGAACAAATCTTTCAAATGCCTAAATGTTTATAATGCGACCGAATAAAAGCTTTAAAATCTATAAGTGCTTTACAGTCTTTGTGAATATATAAAAAAAAATCCTGTTCAATGTATACTATGTGTTTCTAAAGTGGACGAAAAAGAGCTTAAAGTGTAAGCCAAATGCTTGCTCATGTAAACGAACAACATGCCATTTACGCGAGCTATCCTTTGAACACTCCCAGAAATCAAACCAATCGGATCTCTAGGATCTAAGGAAACGGGAAAAGGCGCGTGGGCACGTGTACATATATATGTAGATATAAGTTCGTAGAATTGGGCGTAACAAATTTTCCTATAAGACATTCACAACAAGTGCAATATTGACCCTTGTGGTGTGATGAGCGAGTCACGGCGCATAATTATTCTGAGTGACCACCCCGGGTGATAAACTGGGGAACAAGGAGCGTATTGATATTCTGAGTGACACCCCCTCCCCCCCCTCCTCGGGGTGTTATTCTGGGGAACAAGGAGGGCATTAATATGACGCCGCTGTAGAGCCACCAGCCAGAGGAGCCCCGCACTGTTGCCTAGTCTTTGGGGACGTTTACAGCGACAATAACAAGCCCTTGTAGGAGTATATCACTGCCAGTTGTGTACAGATAACAACAGCAGTGTTGTTTTAATCATGTTCAGATTAACTGCATGTTCAGGATCCAAGACTTGTATGATAATTAATTTTGTGGTGTATACTGAAACAAGTCACTGGACTATTGCCAGCTTTTTGTACATGTACTTGTGTGCATTGTGAGTGCTTGTCGACTGTAGAAATAAACACACACAAAAAGAAAATGAATCTGATGTTTTATCCCAACCAAAGAGCTCTCTCTCTCTCTCTCTCTCTCTCTCTCTCTCTCTCTCTCTCTCTCTCTCTCTCTCTCTCTCTCTCTCTCTCTCTCTCTCTCCTGTCCTGTCCTGCTCTGTCCTGTCCTGTCCTGTCCTGTCCTGTCCTGTCCTGTCCTGTCCTGTCCTGTCCTGATCTGTCCTTTCTTCTTTTCTTGCCTCGTCTCTTTTCTTGTCTTCTCTTTCTCTCCCTCCATCCCTTCCTCCCCTCCTCCCTCACTCTCGTTTTTCAATGGCTTGTTACGCCAATCATAACCATTTTTTCCCCCACCAATTTTTTTTTTAATTTGTGGGTGAACGGAGAAGACACAGTAACGATCTTAACACAACTGTGATGTGATCATTATATGACTCATACTATTACCGCTTTTTCAAAAATCGTTCTTCAGCATTTACCCCTTTTCAACATTCATTGTCACACTTTCTTTTTCTTTCCATAGGATTCAGCCACATAGCTGCGTCTAGAAAGGCATTCTCGACAAAAAAGAAGAAACCTCCATTACCTTCCACTTCCAAAAGCGACCTTTCCCTTAGCGTTCAGTCCAGAAAGGGAAACACGAACAATTAATTACCTGCGGATGGGGAAACATCGGGCAAATGTGCGAGCAACTGCCAAGAAGAGTGACATTAAAAAAAAAAAAGGAAGAAATCAATCGTCTCGGATCCCACGATGGGCGATTACAGAGTCCATTTCTGGGCTCTGTCTTCTGCCAGAAGGGGGACGAGGTAGCTCAGTGGTCAGAGCACTCGCTTTCCCCCAGCCCAGTTAAGCAGCATCGACCGTGGTTACCACTTGGATGGGTGACTGTTTGCACGCCTTGGCTTCAGTACAGTTCCCCCAGTTCACCCAGCTGTAAATGGGTACCTGCCCTCTTTAGGGCCAGGAAGGTAAAAAGCAGCGAGGGAGAGGAGATGGGCGCCGCCCTCAATATGCTGGCCCCTAGAGAAGTGAGGTCTCTGACGCCTCGCTCCCCTACGACCTTATAGGTTATGGGACTCCTTTACCTTTACCCTCTGCCAGAGAGGCAGCGACAGTGGCGACAGTGTGTGTTGCCGCACTGTCGTGATGCGGCAAGACCCACCATGGGTTTTGTGGCGGGGAGGGATGGCGTCTGCACCTATCACACATTTCTGTCAGCAGTGCTTGACATTCCAGTCTCAGGTCTGACCTGATGAAAACGCATAGCAGCTACAACACCAAATTTCAGATCATCTTGCGCACACGTTAAATCCTGTTCCGCTTTTCGAAAGAGTAGGCTACTGTGTGCCGGTGGGAACAGATGACAGAATTCACAAATCCGCATACACACGGGGACTAGATGTAAAATAAAAATAAAAAGCACATAAGTGCTTATTCCATTATCCTCGATATAAAAGAATAAAATAAAAAAAATAAAAAACATTTCAAAATTTAAAATAAAAAACAAAAAGAACGACAACAAAAACACGTAATCATATGTTTACCTGTAAGTGGATTTTCCTCTGGGAAGAGACAGACAGACAGACAGACAGACAGACAGACAGACAGACAGACAGACTGACTGACTGACTGACTGACTGACTGACTGACTGACAGAGGGGAAGAAAGAGAGACAATTGGTGGTTTTTTAGTCTTTCTGGAAAAAGGCAGGACAATGGATCAACAAGGCATAAAACAGACAAGAAGGAGTGACAGCAAAATAAGGAACAAGGCAGGAACAAAGAGAGGGATAGAAAAGCGGGAATCCCTCGCACAGAATTTCCAGAAGGTGGGGATGCTGTTTATACTGACATGCCCCCGGCATGCCCACGAGGGGAAAGCTCTCAGTAAAACAACGTGTTCTCTCCTTTAGAAGAGAAACAAACCCCCTGAACTCGGAATATAGCTGCCTCTGTTGCAGGGAATATTAAAATGAGTCAAAACACAATTTTTTTTTTTTTAACACAACAAATAGACAAACAAAACAAAACGAAACAAAACAAAACTACACACACACACACACACACACACACACACACACACACAACACACACACACACACACTTCTCATCCAGTGTCTACTTTCAATCTCACAGTGATTCCCAGGTGGGGTGGCTGAGTCAGAGAGCATAGATCATCTATATTCAGTCAGAGAGCATAGATCATCTATATTCAGTCAGAGAGCATAGATCATCTATATTCAGTCAGAGAGCATAGATCATCTATATTCAGTCAGAGAGCATAGATCATCTATATTCAGTCAGAGCGCATAGATCATCTATATTCAGTCAGAGAGCATAGATCATCTATATTCAGTCAGAGAGCATAGATCATCTATATTCAGTCAGAGCGCATAGATCATCTATATTCAGTCAGAGAGCATAGATCATCTATATTCAGTCAGAGCGCATAGATCATCTATATAAGTATATTCAGTCAGAGCGCATAGATCATCTATATTCAGTCAGAGCGCATAGATCATCTATATTCAGTCAGAGAGCATAGATCATCTATATTCAGTCAGAGAGCATAGATCATCTATATTCAGTCAGAGAGCATAGATCATCTATATTCAGTCAGAGAGCATAGATCATCTATATTCAGTCAGAGAGCATAGATCATCTATATTCAGTCAGAGAGCATAGACCATCTATATTCAGTCAGAGAGCATAGACCATCTATATTCAGTCAGAGAGCATAGACCATCTCTATTCAGTCAGAATGCATAGACCATCTATAATGTTCTGGGTGACCCCAGGCTGTGTGTCTGGTGACCACAGCAGCAGCAGAGCAAGGCTAGACAGCGGCAGACGGCAGGCATCTGCAGCAGCCAGGCAACTGCAGGTCTCTTGCTAGCGACGTCCTGACACCGCTGCAGCAATACCTTGTCTCCACACTAGCCATTTCGTTCTTTACTCGTGTACTTCCAGGATAATGGAATAAGCACTCGTGTGCTTATTTTTACACCCAGTCCCCGTGTGTATGCAGTTTTGTCCAATTTTTTCATCCGCCCCCACCAGCACACAATGGCCTACTCTTCCGATAAGCGGATGTGCGCAAGATGTTCTGCGTGTGTTCGCACACGAGACCTCGGTTTATAGTCTCATCTGAAGGACTTTTGACGGGAGTGGAGTCAGCACTGATACTAACTCTGGAGGGAAAATCCTCTTGAACGAGAATCGAACACGGGTCATCAGATCACGAGCGCATCACGCTAACCACCAGGCCGTCCTGTCCCCACCCTCTTGGGGTGGTTTAAGGGCCCAAAGCTACAAGACAACGCGTCCGACATAGAAACCTAAGATCCATCGTTCGAATCTCTGACCTCTGATGCTGGATTTCGTGCCCGCGCAGATTTTCCGATGAGAGATAAACTGAAGCCATTTATGCAGACTGCATTTATTACACATTAAAAAAACCATTGCAAACTCTTTTGCCCCACCCCCCACCCCCAAAAATGCAGAAAAAAATATCAGTTGCAAAGAAATCATACAGAGACAAATAAGAGGGGGAAAAAAGGTATGTAATGTCAGCTCAAAACAGGTACCACAGAAGTAACTCGACAGCAGTGCAGGGTCCCTCTGGTTGGTGGCCCTATGGCAAGCTAACACTGGCAACCTCCCTGTGGGCCTCTAGGCCTCAGGGTGCGATACGACCAGCTGAAGTATGCCTGGGAGGGAGACGTACGTGGAAGTGAGCATGAGCAGGACGACAAGGTCGTTTCCAAAAGACCAGGCAGAAATACAGATAAACAGAACAGGGAGGTACTACACTACACCGATGCGCTATCCACATAATGATTATAGACTAGCAGCCTGACTGTCATTCACAGACATCTGTAGATTAAACTAGCTTACGGTACAATATTACGCTAAACAGTATCATCTTTCTGTTCTACACTGTACTATACATAAAACACGGTACAGTACACACACACACACACACACACACACACACACACACACACACACACACACACACACACACGCACGCACGCACGCACGCACGCACGCACGCACGCACGCACGCACGCGCGTAATAAGTAAAGATATTGTACTGCACAACACACACATACACACGCGCACACACACAACACACACACACACACACACACACACACACACACACACACACATACACACACAATGTCACATGAGCAAAATTACCTTGCGCTGCCGTTAAGCGCCTGACAAATCAGGCCCAGCGCATCTGACGTCTGCAGGGGAGAGAATTGTTATCTTTTAAGTATTTCGGGGGGGGGGGGGGGGGGGGGGGGGGGGGGGGGGGGGGGGGGGGGGGGAAGGGCAGGAGAATGGATCAAGAAGGCACAAAATAGACATGATGGAGGTGACATGAAGAGAAAAGGACAAGGCAGAAACAAAGAGAGAGGGATACACACAAAAAGGGGCCCGGGAATTCCTAGAAACGAAGAGAGGGATGTGAGAGAGAGAGAGAGGGGGGGGAGAGAGCAAGAGAGAGGGAGGAGGAGGAGAGGGAGGGAGAGAGAGGGAGAGACAGAGAGAGAGAGGGGGGGGGGGAGGAGAGAGAGAGGGAGGGAGAGGGAGAGAGAGGGGAGGGAGAGAGAGAGGGGGAGACAGAGAGAGAGAGGGGGGGGGGGGAGGGATGGAGAGGAGAGGGGGGGAGGGATGGAGAGAGACAGAGAGAGAGAGAGGGGGGAGGGATGGAGAGAGAGAGGGAGGAGGGATGGAGAGAGCGAGAGAGGGAGGGAGGGGGGGAGGGAGGGAGAGAAATATCCTGGCACAGAATGTCCTGAAGGCGGGGATGCTATTTACACTGACAGGCCCCGGCATTTCCACAGGAGAGATCAAATTATACACCTATGCACTGGTCCAACTCCCAGCTCCTATGATAGTGTACTGCATTGTGGTGTGGTGTAGTGTAGTGTAGTGGAGTGCAGTGGAGTGCAGTGCAGTGCAGTGTAGTGTAGTGTAGTGCAGTGCAGTGTAGTGTAGTGCAGTGCAGTGCAGTGCAGTGCAGTGCAGTGCAGTGCAGTGCAGTGCAGTGCAGTGCAGTGTACTGCATTGCAGTTTAGTGTAGTGTAGTGTAGTGTAGTGTAGCGTAGTGGAGTGGAGTGGAGTGTAGTGTAGTGTAGGTAGTGTACTGCATTGTAGTGTAGTGTAGTGTAGTGTAGTGTAGTGTAGTGTAGTGTAGGTTAGTGTACTGCATGTAGTGTAGTGTAGTGTAGTGTAGGTTAGTGTAGTGTAGTGTAGTGTAGTGTAGTGTAGTGTAGTGTAGTGTAGTGTAGTGTAGTGTGTAGTTTAGTTGTAGTTTAGTGTAGTGTAGGTTAGTGTAGGTTAGTGTAGTGTAGTGTAGTGTAGTGTAGTGTAGTAGTGTAGTAGTGTAGTGTAGTGTAGGTTAGTGTAGTGGAGTGTAGTGTAGTGTAGTGTAGGTTAGTGTACTGGGTAGGTAGTGTGTGAGGAGTTGTAGTGTAGTGTAGTGTAGTGTAGTGTAGTGTTAGTGTAGGTTTAGTGTAGTGTAGTTAGTTAGTGTAGTAGTGTATGTTTGTAGTGTAGTGTAGTGTAGTGTAGTGTAGGTAGTGTAGTGGTTAGTGTAGTGTAGGTGTTAGTGTACTGCATTGTAGTGTAGTGTAGTGTAGTGTAGGTTAGTTTTTAGTGTAGTTTTAGGTTAGTGTTACTGCATTTGTAGTGTAGTGTTTTGTAGTGTTACTGTAGTTGTAGTGTAGGTAGGGTAGTGGTAGTGTAGTGTATGTAGTGTAGTGTAGTGTAGTGTAGTGTAGGTAGTGGTAGTGTAGTGTGCTTGGTAGTGTAGTGTAGTTTTTAGTGTAGTGTGTTAGTGTAGGGTAGTGTAGGTGTAGTGTAGTGTAGTGTAGTGTAGTGTAGGGTAGGGTTGTAGGGTTAGGGTAGGGTAGGGATAGTGTAGTGTAGTGTAGTGTAGTGTAGTGTAGTGTAGTGTAGTGTAGTGTTAGTGTAGTGTAGGGTTAGTGTAGGTTAGTGTAGGTTAGTGTAGTGTAGTGTAATGTAGTAGTGTAGTGTAGTGTAGTGTAGTGTAGTGTAGTGTAGTGTAGTGTAGTGTAGTGTAGTGTACTGTAGTGTACTGTAGTGTAGTGTAGTGTAGTGTAGTAGGTAGGGTAGTGTAGTGTAGTGTAGTGTAAATCACTGTTTCTCACAGCAGAATTCAAGCTGCTCTCCCAAGGGAGAGGGTATCCCCACAAGAACATAGCCACCGATCTTTTTGTTTGTTCAAAAATCGTATGATCTGTATGTTTATCTGTTCCTCAATGAGAGTGGGGTTGTTTTTTTCAACGCGAATTTCGTCGGAGACAACTCTTGTTGCCGTTAGCTCTTTAACGAGCACTACATGTATATTGCATTCAAGACCTTGGTTTATGGAATCATCTAAGAGACTTGCGTTCAGACCACGGACTCAAGGTCTAGTGGATGGGGGACAAGGACAAGCTCCAGTTCCAATGGGAATCGAACCCAAGACTTCTCACCTTTCTAGACGGGCGCGTTCGGTTTCCTCTAGATCACCGATTCATTGTGTATGCATGATTACTTACAGATAAGGATATAAATGCATACCACGCTCGCACACACGCACACACACACACACACACACTCACTCACACACACACATCACCACCACCACCACCACACCTCACCACACACACACATGCGCGCGCGCGCGTAAGGAGCGTGCACCCGGACAGAGAGAGAGAGAGGGGGGGTTGGGGGGGGGGAGACAGAGACAGAGAGCGCAACAAAACAAGGAAAAGGAATCAAAACAGAAAACCAAATTTCAAACCTTTTTTTTTTTCTTTAAATCTTCACACCACCAAACAAATGAATTAACAACAATAACCCCTCCCTCCTCCACCCCCACCACCACCTTACCACTCTCCACCCCCTCCTTACCCACACCCACACCCCAGCCCTTCACCCTAAAAAAAAAAAACCACCCTACCGGATATTAATGTCAAATGATCAATAATTACATTGTCTTTTCTTTTTTTGTTGTTGTTTCTTGGTTTCCGAACTGTCGTCATCAGAAAATCACTTGCTACAATAATAGGCCCTGCAGGGCTTTGCTAGATTATCAGGATCGTGCCCGAGAGCTTAGCGCTAATGGGGATTCCTACACCTCCTAAAGCCCCCCCCCCCCCCCCCCCCCCCCCCCCCCCCCCCCCCCCCCCCCCCCCCCCCCCCCCCCCCTCCCCTCAACTGGGCGCCCTTCCAAGCCCGTCTCCGCACTCTTTAAAAAAGACAAATCCGTCTTCCGGCTAGAGACCAAATGGATGGCCTAGTTCTTCAGGAGCAAGACCTCTCTGTATGTCTCTCTCTTATAATTCTAGGGTTTGGGGTTTTTTTTCTCCGTTAGACTCTTGTTGCAAGTATTTAGAAGTTTGTGTTTTAAGTTTACCTTTTGGGTTTTTTTTTCTCTGTTGCTCTCTATCTTGCCGCTTTGTTTTCCTCTCTGTCTCTGTCTCTCTCTATCTCTTCCCCCCCCCCCCCCCCTCTCTCTCTCTCTCTCTCTCTCTCTCTCTCTCTCTTCTCTCTCTCTCTCTCTCTTCTCTCTTCTCTCTCTCTCTCTGTCTGCATCTCTATCTTCCCTCTCTCTATCTTTCTTTCTTTCTCTCTCTCTCTCTCTCTCTCTCTCTCTCTCTCTCTCTCTCTCTCTCTCTCCTCTCTCTCTCTCTCTCTCTCTCTCTCTCTCTCTCTCTCTCTCTCTCTCTCTCTCTTACTCTCATTCTCTCTCTCTCTCTCTATCTATCTCTCTCTTGCCCCCTCTCTCTCACTCTCTCTCTCTCTCTTCTTCTCTCTCACACTCTCTTCCTCTCTCTCTCTCTCTTCCTCTCTCTCTCTCTCTCCCTATCTTTGTCTCTCTCTCTCTCACACTCTCTAACTATCCGTTCGTCTGTCAGTCAGTCTGTCATCGCTTTCTTCCGAATGTCTTGATAATCTTCTCTTGCTTTTATTTTTTTTATAAAAACAGTACGAAATTGTAGCCACATATTCTTATTCTTTTGCAAGCATATGAATAGATAAATACACACTCACATCGTATAAATACGCTCGCAAAGCACACACACACACACACACACACACACACACACACACACACACACACACACACAGGGAGAACAGAACAAATAAAGAAAAAAAGAAGAAGAGAGCAGATAGGGAGAGATACAGGGGTGAGTGAAGAAGGATGAGAGAGAGGTGGGGGGGAGGGAGGGAGAGAGACACAGACACACAGACACACACACACAGAAGATGAAAAAGACTGACTGAGGACAGAGGCTGAAGACAGTGGTAGACAGACAGGTACACAGATTGACAGACCAGGACAATGACAGACGAAATTTGTGAACAAGCTAACAGGAAGGGGGGGGGGGGGGGGGGGGGGGGGGGGGGGGAAGCGACGGAGAGGGCAAGAGAGAGAGAACTCGAACTTGAAATGTTTATTGAGAGTAAATGAGAGAGGGAGAGAGAGAAGAGAAAGAAACTGAGAGAGATAGACAGATGCACAAACAGGCAAACAGACACATAGACAGACAGACAGACAGAGACAGACAGAGACAAAGTCAGAGAAAAGCACACCGAAAAAAAGCCCACAAAGGATAAGCGAGAGAAGAACAAAGACAAAAGACACGCGCACAAAAACAGATAAAACAAGACGCAGTGTGAGACAGATAAGCAGACAGATAAGAAAACACACAGTAACAAAGAGATTAATCAAAAAGCTCAATCAATCAATCAATCAATCCCTTTCAAAAACTGTTCCGAGTTACATAACGACAGACACCCACTTGCTGCAACACGCGATAACCAATACAAAAACAACAACAACAACAACAACAAAACCCTAGGCTTCAACTGCCTCCAGACCTTGCATATAATCACAACATAATGCCGCGCTGCTTTAAAAGCCCAAATTGGCCAGCCCTCATACAATACCATTTCCTCTGCACCCCCTCCTCCCCCCTCCCCTCCCCCAGCCCCCCATCCTCACCCCCCCCATCCCCACTCTAACACAAGAAGGAAGAAAGTTCAACGTCACAGCGGCCTTTCCCATGTACACGCTGGCCCAGTGGACTGTTTCGCTGGGAGAATGAGGTTCAAACCCTGCCTGTCAGTTATGGATGTCAGCTGAAAGCCAAGGCCGCTATTCTTATGCTGTAAATCTTAGGTTCTCCATAAAAAAGATCAGGGACTATACTGTGCTATACTATACTATATTACACTATACTATGCTATGCTATGCTATGCTATACTATACCATACCATACTATACTGTACCATACCCTACTCTACTCTACTCTACTAAACTATACTACACTATACTATATTACACTACACTACACTACACTACAGTACCCTACCCTATCCTATCCTATACCATACCATACTCTACTCTACTCTATTCTACTAAAGTATACTACACTACACTACACTATACTACACTACATTACACTACACTACATTATCCTACCCTATCCTATACCATACCATACCATACTCTACTCTACTCTATTCTACTAAACTATACTACACTACACTATACTACACTACACTACACTATACTACATTATCCTATACTATACTATATTATACTATATAATACTATCCTATACTATCCTATACTATACTATACTATACTATACTATACTATACTATCTATCCTATACTACACTATACTTTACTTAAAGCCAATGACTCTCTCGCCCTTGGTAGGATAATCACATCTGCCTTGGTCCTGTTACACAGGCTCAAGATCAGTTGTTATTGTTATTGTTGTTGTTCATGTTGTTGTGCATTCCTAAGCTCAACAACCCGAGGGGAGGGGTGGGGAGGGAGGGGTCACCCAGAGCATGCACTCTGACTCGCTCATCTCACCTGGGAATCACTGCGAGAAAGTGAAGTAGAAGCTAGGTAAGTGAGAGGTGTGCATGTCTGACTTTTCAAGCACAGGCAGCCATACTCCGACTTCAAATGATTATTTTCAAACTGCATGTTATTACGCTAAGAGCTTGTCATGGCTGAAGGCCATCTTAACACAACATATTAAGGCATAACACCATTTTAACATAAGCCCTGGCAGGCAGCTTACATCAAACATGGATAAAGCTTTTGGCCTAGGCCAAAAAAAAAAAAAAAAAAAAAAAAAAAAAAGGTGGCGCTGCTCTTGTGGCGACGTGCTCTCCCCGGGGAGAGCAGCCCGAATTTCACGCAGAGAAATCTCGTGACTTAAAGTGGTATAAATAAATAAATAAATAAAAGATCAGTTGATCAGTGATGCCCTTGTTTTCCAATTTTAAACAAGAAAGGCAGACAGACAGATAAATATTTGGCTAGGTAAAACAATGGTGCTGAACTAAAGAGTGGAGCAGAGTAGAATTTCAATATCTGGATTTCTGCATTAAGAGAACAAACGAATTTCAATATCTGGATTTAGTAATAATAGTAATAATGAATGGAATTTATACAGCACTAAATCTTGCAAAAACAAATCAAACCGCTTGCATGATTTCTGCATTATGAGCAAAAAATCAAGTTGTGTTTCATCATTTTCCCTTGTATCCCTCCCTCCATTCTGCTGATCAGCATAATCCATGAATGAGATTTTTTCTTTTCCTTTTTTATTCGCCCTTTCTTCTGCTTTCTTTCCATCTCTTCAGAAACTCAAGTAATGAAATACCAGTCCATTTTTCCCTTTCTGCTGCTTGAGGTGGCAGGCACTCATAAACTAGTCTGCACACACACACACACACTCTATCTCCTTCAGATGCTGACGATGATACTTTACTCCAAAACATCCACCCTTCACTCTATCTCCTTTAAGATGCTGACGATGATACTTTACTCCAAAATCTCCACCCTTTTAACAATAAATTTGAAAACTTGAAGACATGAAAACAGAGCGTAAACTTCATTAAGAGAGACAAGAGCGTGTTCCACTCATTTGGCCACGCCACCCCTTCTTCTTCGTTCTTTGTCCGTTTTCTTTCTTTCACTTACACCAAACAAAAAGGAATAGAGGGGAGTAAAATAATATCAATACAAAACACACAACAGTAACAACAGCACTGATAATTGCAACATCTAAAAACAGCCATCCCTTTTCATTTTCATGACATTTGCTGCCGTCACTGACGATGTGCATTTTCATTTCATTTTTGTCAGGAGAGGACAAGCGAGGAGAGGAGGGGGGAGGGGGGGGGGGAGAAGAGCCAGTGAGAGCAGCAAATCGTGGTGTCTGCATTCCCTGTACCCCCATAAACACAGAGAAGCACGCAGACAGAAAGGGCTGCTGGGCAGAGGGGTACAGCCAGAACAGGAGGAGGCCACCATGTGTGAGAGGAGGAGGAGGAGGAGGAGGAGGAGGAGGCTAACATGTGTGAGAGGAGGAGGAGGAGGAGGAGGAGGAGGTGGAGAGGAGGAGGAGGAGGAGGGGAGGGAAAGAGACGAGGTATGGGATGATGAGGCAGATGAAGAAAAGAGGATGAGAGAGAAGAGGATGTAGAGGAAGAAGAGAGGAGGTAGGGAAGAAAGAGGAGGAGGTAGAGGAAGAAGAGAGGAGGTAGAGGAAGAGAGAGGAGTAGAGGAAGAAGAGAGGTAGAGGAAGAAGAAAGGAGGTAGAGGAAGAAGAAAGGAGGAGAGGAAAGAGGAAGTAGAGGAGAAGAGAGGAGAGGTAGAGGAAGAGGAGGAGTAGAGGAAGAGAGAGGAGGAGTAGAGAAGAAGAAGAGAGGAGGCTATGAAGAAAGAGGAGGGTATGAGGAAGAAGAGAGGAGGTAGAGGAAGAAAGGAAAAGAGTTATTGGAGAGAAAGATACGGATGTAGATCGTTTGAGTCATGAAGTGGTATATGAGAAGAGGGGTGGAGATATCTGAGCATCTCTGTAACCACATCACGCACTTGGATCTGTCTTTTCCTGAAGTTGGAATTGAAAATGGTAAATGAATCCAGGTGAACAAAGCATTAAAAGAAAACTGAAAAAGATTCAGTTTTCAGTCTGCAGCTTTAAGGCAAGCCTTGAGAAACCACAAACACCATCTACCCCAACACACCTCAGACAACCACACAAGAACAACAACAAAATAAAAGAAATATACAAATAAACCACAGTCAAAACAAACACAAGAACAACACGACAGTACAAGCGCATAATTATCTAAAGATACCTTCACAGAAGACAATACCAGCACATGATATCCCAACCTACCTTCACAGGAGACCAGAGGCACTTTGAATCTCTGCAGCAATCTCTTCAGCTGATCTCGGATCTCCACAGCCCGTGTCAAGCCTTTGTAGTTCAGGAAATGCTCGTTACACCATCGAGAACTCTTCATATTCTGAAGCAAAGACACACAAAAAACAGAGATAATTAAAAACACTTTTAAAAGAGGGATTGTGGAAACGATGCAAAGATGCCTATCTTCAGACGAAGACCTAACTATTGTTGATAAATGGTCACCCTGGTTTTCTTTAGGTCTGCAGGAATCTCCCAAGTTGCAGTGCCGCCACCATGGTGGGCAAAAACGGTCGCATAGCAAAATCTCCCCACAGTGAACCTTGGAGCTCTAGCTGCGGAACAAAAAAAAGATGTGCCAGTCTTTCCACTGAGACCAGACACCAATGTCCTACGTGCAGCATGCATTCAGAGCACATCAAAGACGAAACAGTAGAGTGGTCCCTGGTAAAACAGTCTGCTGATCAGCAAACAAAGAATTACATTCAAGAACTGGAAACAGGACAAAACTTCATGATAAAGTGCTGTGGAGAGGTCATCAACAACTTGAATTCACCCACAGATGTCTGCTTTCATAATAAATACAAAACAAATGAACACAATACAATACAATACAACGGAGCACAACTCGATACAGGACAAAACAATGACACAATGTGATCCAATACAACACAACACAATGTGATGAAACCCAATGCAACACAACACAATGTGATGAAACCCAATGCAATACAACACAACCCAACGCAACACAACACAACCCAACACAACATAATGTGATGAAACCAAACGCAACACAACCCAATGCAACACAACCCAACACAACACAATGTGATGAAACCCAACACAACACAACCCAACACAACACAACGTGATGAAACCTAACCCAACCCAACCAACCCAACCCAACGTGATGAAACCCAATGCAACGCAACGCAACGCAACCCAACACAACGTGATGAAACCCAACCCAACCCAACCCAACATGATGAAACCCAATGCAACGCAACGCAACCCAACGCAACACAACGTGATGAAATCCAACCCAACCCAACCCAACCCAACCCAACGCAACACAATGTGATGAAACCCAACGCAACGCAACCCAATGTGATGAAACCCAACGCAACGCAACCCAACGCAACACAGCGTGATGAAACCCAACCCAACCCAACCCAACCCAACACAATGTGATGAAACCCAACGCAACACAACACAATGCAACACAACACAACACAATGTGATGAAACCCAACGCAACACAACACAATGTGATGAAACCCAACACAACACAATGTGATGAAACCCAACACAACACAACACAACACAAGTGATGAAACCCAACACAACACAACACAACGTGATGAAACCCAACCCAACCCAATGTGATGAAACCCAATGCAACGCAAACGCAACGCAACACAACGTGATGAAACCCAACCCAACGCAACCCAACACAACGTGATGAAACCCAATGCAACACAACACAACCCAACGCAACCCAACACAACGTGATGAAACCCAATGCAACACAACACAACCCAACGCAACCCAACACAACGTGATGAAACCCAACGCAACGCAACACAGCAGTGCTGGCGCTGGATCAAGCCAGCACTCCCAGACAGGGCAAAACCAGCCACACCTTGATGAAAGCGTTGAAGACGTTGACCAGGGAGATGTGGTCCCCTTCCTCCACAGCAAACTTCGCTTCTCGCGATCCTGCAATCAAAAAGCACTCTAGTGTGAATAAAGGTCAGGGTGTCCCATAACCTGTGTGGGCGTAGGGGAGCGAGGCGTCAGAGACCTCAACTTCTCTAGGGGCCAGCATATTGAGGGCGGCGCCCATCTCCTCTCCCTCACTGCTTTACCTTCCCTGACCCAGTGTGAATATATCTATATATATTATAAACAAAAGAAAAGGGGGAAAAATAACCCTAACTGCACAGTCATGAAGCACTCTAGACTAGTGTCAATATAACAACAAACAACAATAAACGAAAGAGAAGGGGAAAAAAAGCCCTAACAGAACAGATTTTAGAGAATGAATAAAGAAAGAAATAAAACACAAGATACAGAAGAAAATAAACCCAATAAAATGAGATTTTAAAGGATGAATAAAGAAAGCAATATATATATCTATATATATATATATATATATATATATATATAGATAGATATATATAAAATAATATATGGAATTTATATAGCGCTGAATCTTGTAAATAAACAAACAAATCGAAGCGCTTGCACTCAATCATTTACAGGCATGCAACTCTCCTTAAACATAATGAACAACAGATTTCAAAACCATGCGCGTGCACGTATGCACGCATGCACGCACACACACGCACACACACACACACTCACACACACACACACACTCGGAACAACACTTAGAAGGTGAAAGATGCTGTTGAAAATTAGGGACAGATATTTGGGAGGAAAGTCTCAGGTAGGAAATAAGTGTGTTTTGAGGCTGGATTTGATGGTATCAAGTGAAGGCTTTTGGCGAAGTGAAAGAGGGAGGTCATTCCAGGTGGATGGACCAGAAACAGAGAAGGAGCGACGGCCAACAGTGGTTTGTTTGAATCTAGGTGTTCGAAAGCACAAAGTATCTGCGGCTGAACGAAGGGAACGGGATGATGTGTACAGATGAAGACAGTTACAGAGATAAGAGGGTGCAGATTTGTGGAGACATTTGAAACAGAGGGTATTGATTTTATACTCCAGTCTTTGCGAGACAGGCAGCCAGTGAAGAGATCGCAGAAGAGGAGTGATGTGTTCAGATTTTTTCTTTCTTAGGACCAGTCGAGCTGCAGAGTTTTGTATGCGTTGAAGAGAGTGGATAGATGATGCTGGTAGGCCAGCCAAAAGAACATTACAGTAGTCTAAACGTGAAAGAATGAGAGATGTGACAAGCTTGGAAGTTGCATCAGTGGACAGATACTTGCGAATCGCGCTTATGCGCCGTAATTGATAGTAGCAAGACTGGCAGGTCTGGGTGATGAATTTTTTCATAGAGAGTGTGTTGTCAAGAACTACTCCTAAATACTTCACAGAGTTGGACAAAGGAACTGACGGATTGCCGAATTCTATTGAAGTTTTTGCAATAGAGGAAAGTTTATGTTGGGACCCTATGAGCATGGCTTCAGTTTTATCAGCATTAAGTTGTAACTTGTTCTGAGTCATCCAGTTTTGAATGTCTTGAAGGCAGTAGGACATATTTGTCAGGAGGGAAGGCAAGTTTTCAACAGTATCACTGCACTGAAGCTGAGTATCATCGGCATAGAAATGATGATCAATATGGTGGTTGTTTATTATATGTGAGAGTGGAGCAGTGTAGAGAGTAAAGAGAACAGGGCCCAGGACTGATCCCTGCGGGACTCCACATTCCATTTTGACAGGTTTTGATTGAATTTTGTTTACAATAACTTTCTGGAACCTGTCTGTGAGGTATGAAGTAAACCAGGTGAGGGCTGTGCCGTTAATACCAAACGTATTTGGAGGCGAGAAAGAAGAATTGAGTGATCTATGGTATCAAAGGCTGCAGATAAGTCAAGAAGAGTGAGGAGGGAGATTTTTCCTGCATCAGAAGCAAGTAGAAGTGTATCTAAAGTGTGGACTAGGGTGGTTTCGGTGCTGTGGTTGGGGCGATAGGCAGATTGAAAAGTGGGAAGGAGATCATTGGAATGAAGGTGACTGTTGAGCTGTTGAGAACAACTTTTTCTAGTACTTTAGAGACAAATATTATATTATATATATATATATATATATATATATATATAATATATATATATTATTTATATATATATTCTTCTTTTTCTTTTTGTCATGTTTCTAGCCAGGGGAGGTTTGACATTGATGAACCTTTTATATATATATATATATATATATATATATATATATTATATATATATATATATATGCATATACCATGAATCCATTTTAACCATTCCCTATATCCCTTCCCACTACACCCATCACACACACACACACACCACACACACACACCACACACAACACACAATCCCATACAAATGGTCAAGAAGAAAAAAACATTTTTTTAAGAGATATACCTGGCAATACATATGTCAGACAGCAACTGACAGACAATTTTTCAGCAAAATTACTTCAGTTTTCGAGCCATCCCCTTTCCCAAAGCTAAGGTTCAGCAGTGTTGAGCGTGGTTACCAAGTGAATGGGTGACCATTTGTGCACCTTGGCTTCAGTACAGTCTCCCAGTTCACCCAGTTGTAAATGGGTACCTGCCCTCTTCAGGGTCAGGGAAGGTAAAGCAGCGAGGGAGAGGAGATGGGCGCCACCCTAAATATGCTGGCCCCCTAGAGAAGCTGAGGTCTGATACATCCCTCCCCAACAGCCACACAGGATATGCCAGTATGGAACACCTTTACCTTTACTTTACTTCCCCCTCCTGAACAAAAACAAACATGGCTGTGAACACTGGGCTAGGTTTGGGTGCAGGTTCACACCCCCCACATCCTCTGTTACCATCAGATCATGAATCTATCGCTCTGGCCACTAGGCTGGCTACTTCTGCCCCTGAACAACAGTGAACACCAGCCTCTGTGCTGGTGAAGCCCCCACTGGCAGAACTCAGAACATTCTGTTCCCCCTGTGGAGATGCCGGGGCCTGTCAGTGTAAATAGCATCCCCACCTTCTGGACATTCTGTGCTAGGAATTCCTTCTTTTCCATCCCTTTTTTTGTTTCTGCCTTGTTCCTTTTTCTTCCTGTCACCTCCTTCTTCTTGTCTTTTTTCTGCCTTCTTGGTCCATTCTTGGTGCCTTTTTTTCCAGAAAGACTTAAAAGATAAACCATTCTCTCCCATGCTGAAGTCAGGTGCACTGGGCCTGACTTGTCAGGGCTAACGGCAGCACAACACATTTTCGCTCATATGACAGACAACAACAGTTGCTGTCTGAGTGTTCGACAATGAAGAAGACGAAGAAGAAGAAGAAGAAGAAGAAGAATGAAGAAAAAAATGTGCTGAGTGACGACATGAAGAAGAAAAGAAAATTGTATCCTACTCCATTCCCCACCCCTTCTTTTTCTTCCCATTCCAACATCCAACTCCTTCTTCATTTCGTAGTGTGTTGTTCATCTGAAAGTCTTTTATGAGGAAAAAAAGCCAAAAGGAATGGACCCCAAGAGAGGCTAGCGAAAATAGGGCAAGAATGGAAGGGCAGATACAAAAGGAACAGAAACAAAAAGAGTGATAGAAAAGAGGAAATTCTTAGCACAGAATTTCCAGAATGTGGGGATGCTATTTATACTGATAGGCCCCTGGCATCCCCATGGGGGTCTTTCCATACATTAACATATATGATGTAGCCCAGATGGAGCATCACTCCACAGCCAGTGCCATCTCCTTTGAAAATAAAAAGGTTAAGAAAAAAAAAAACAATAACAACTAAAGCTGGCAGACTCACAGCAGTGGTGCGTTTTCCAGAGGGTGTGATGAAGATGTTCTGAATCTGCGTCATCGCCGCCACTGTTAACGCTTCTTGGGAACAGCCTACTCCCCTGCACACACACACACACACACACACACACACACACACACACACACACACACACACACACACACATAACACACACACACATACACACACAACACACACACACATACACACACACACACACACACACAGATCATAGCATTATTTAAAGCAATAGTAGAAACATTTAGGATACATAAAAAACGCTGGAAAAGGTATACACACATGTATGCATGCTCACATGAAAGCACAAACACACACACATGCTTGCACACACACACACACACACACACACACACAGACCATGGCATTGTAATAGCAGTAGTAGAAACATTTATAATACATTAAATAACTGGAAGGGTATACACACATGTATGCATGCTTACATGAAAGCACAAACACACGCGTGCACGCACGCATGCATGCATGCAAGCATGCACATACACACAGCATATATACGTATACACACGGGGACTGGATGTAAAAAAGCACATAAGTGCTTTTTCCATTATCCTCGATATAAAAATATAAAAAATACATAAATAAATTTTTTTTGTTTTTTTAAATATATATATATATATATATATATATATATATTATATATATATATATATATATATATATATATATATATATATACACACACATACCACCACCACCCCAACCACCAACCCACCCATCCACACATCTACCCCAAAACCTCCACCACCACCACCGACCATACCATAAACCCATCCAACCACCCACTGTGCACTACACGACTCCATACACACTCCACCACACCACTCCACTCCACTCCACTCCACACTGTTTGGGGTGGATTAGTGGTCTAGAGGTAACGCACCTGTCTAGAAAGCAAAAAGTCCGGGTTCGAAATGTGCAGTGGTGTGATCCCTGTTTGTGCTCGAAACTTTTCCCCCATCCAATAAACCATGAATGGTGGTCTGGGTGCTAGTCTCTCGGATGAGACGATAAACCGAGGTCCCATGCACAACACCAATTTAGCTCTCATAAAAGAACCCACAGCAACAAGAGAGATGCCCCTGACAAAATTCTGCGAGGGAAAAAACCCACTGTGATAAAGAAACACATATGAATGCAGACAGGACAAGAAAAATAATACAGGGTGGCGCTGGTCTTGTGGCGACGCACTCTCCCCGGGGAGAGCAGTCTGAATTTCACACAGAGAAATCTGCCGTGACTTAAAGTGGTACACAATACAATACAATTCAATACTATTTAGCTTTTACATTTCTCTGAATTACTCGCCTGATTGTCATTGTTATGAGTGTAGTCAATACATGCTGTTGGTGTGGTGTGTGTGGTGTTGTGTGAATAAGTCTCTGTCTTCTTATCAATGGTCTTTAAAACATGTATTCTACATCGGTGTTGTGTCGTGGGTGTGCTGCGGTGTGTTTGCACACACACACCATGGTGTTTATTGTTCGTATGTGCATGGTAAATAATAAGTTTATATGTCTTTCTAGGCAATGGCTTTTTATAATTGGTCCCAAATGGTGTGTGTGTGTCGTGACATTTTTATTTGAAGTCATTTGGGATGCTTTACCAATTGAAATGTAGCTTTTGTGTGTCTTTTGAGATTATGATACGTATCAATCTGCCTGTCAGTATTGTAATTGCCCTTCATGGGATGATTAAAGTGTTTTTGACTTGACTTGACAATATAATCAAAATGATAAAAATAATAATAACAATAATAATAATTTTTTAAAAACCACACACTGACCCGAGACCAGCAACATTTTGGCGAAGCAGGGAGAGAGGGGGAACTCCACCATCTGCAGGCCTAGCGGCGAGGTCAGGTTACCGCTGTCGTCCAGAGCTGACCACAACACACACAACCAACACCACACACATCACACCACATCACATCACACACACACACCACACACAACCATCACATCACACTCACCACCACACACCACATCACACACCACACACCACATACACATCACACCACACCACACACACAAAACCACATCCACCACACCACACACACACCACATCACAACCACATCACACACATCACACACCAACACACACACACCACATCACATCACACACACCACACAACATCACACCACATCACATCACATCACACCACACACACACATCCACACCACACACATCACCACACACCCACAACACCACATACACACACACATCACATCACACCACACACCACACACACCACATCACACCACATCCACACCACCACACCACACCACACACACACCACACCACACCACACCACACCACACAACCACACCACCACACCACACCACACACACACAATCACACCACATCCAACCACACATCAACCACACACACCAAATCACCACACACTCACACCACACCAACTACAATCACACCACACATCCCCTTACACACCCACACCACACCACACATACACCACACGATCTCAATGTGCATAAGTGATCTCTGCATTGAAATACACGAAGGGAATTAAGCACTGGCAGGTCTACACTCAAAGCCGACCGGAACGTAAAAATCCTGACCCTAAATTACCAGACCTGTTGAGATTCAGACCACGATCTTCAGGGCCATGGCTTGATGTGAACGTCCCACAACTGCTGAATGTCCGTCTGCCCATGAACATCATCCACCAGCTACTCCTGACTGACTACAGACAGCCACAGTGCTCACAGTGGTTACATGCCAGCTGAAGGCCAAAACCACAGGTTCCATCCCCATCAGTCATACTTTTAAATGACAACATCACAAGTTTATGTGTATCAGCAGATTATACTTTAGCATCAAGTTCCACATGAAATTTCTCTCTCTCTCTCTCTCTCTCTCTCTCTCTAAGCTCAATCTCTCTCATTCACTCTTATCTCTCTACCACACATCACACACACACACACACACACAACACACATGCACACACACTTCATACACACACACATCTACAGATTTCATCAATGCATCCATAATTTAATCACTACCTGCCTCCACCACCACCCTTATCCCAAAAATTAATATAACATATTTGCTCCCACATCCTAAGATGCAACTTTTCATTTGCAACCTTATTCGTAACCTATACATTCACACACACACACACAAGCCCATACCCATGCACGTGCACACACACACACACACACACACAGAGGCATGTTACTCTGCCAAAGTGAAAAACCTTTGTGTGTGTGTGTGTATGTGTGTGTGTGCGTGCGTGTGTGTGCATGTGTGTGTGTGTGTGCGTGGGTGCATGTATGCATGTGTGTATGTAATTTGAATTTGTTAATATTGTTAATGGTTGTAAGTGTAAGAATATGTTGAATACAAGCACTTTGATTTGTTTTTTGAAGATATAGTGCTATATAAATTCCATTTACTATTATTATTATTATTACTTATTATTACTTATTATTATTATTATTACTTATTATTACTTATTATTATTATTATTATTATTATTACTTATTATTATTATTATTATTATTATTATTGCTTTGTACATATATTATATTCTATTCCTACCTCCAAGGGCGTACAGCAGCTCCAAGCCTCGCAACATGTTCTGTGCAGGGGGAGGCTGTCAACAACACAACAACACAACACAACACACTGACATCAAAACCACCCCACATCGCACAACATACTCCAGAACCACGCCATCATACTTCCATACACAGAAACACATCATCATACTTCCACACACAGAAACACATCATCATACTTCCACACACAGAAACACATCATCATACTTCCACACACAGAAAACACATCATCATACTTCCACACACAGAAACACATCATCATACTTCCACACACAGAACCACATCATCATACTTCCACACACAGAAACACATCATCATACGTCCACACACAGAAACACATCATCATACGTCCACACACAGAAACACATCATCATACTTCCATACACAGAAACACATCATCATACTTCCACACACAGAAACACATCATCATACTTCCACACACAGAAACACATCATCATACTTCCACACACAGAAACACATCATCATACTTCCACACACAGAAACACATCATCATACTTCCATACACAGAAACACGCCATCATACTTCCACACACAGAAACACATCATCATACTTCCATACACAGAAACACGCCATCATACTTCCACACACAGAAACACATCATCATACTTCCACACACAGAACCACGCCATCATACTTCCACACACAGAAACACATCATCATACTTCCACACACAGAAACACATCATCATACTTCCACACACAGAAACACATCATCATACTTCCACACACAGAACCACGCCATCATACTTCCACACACAGAAACACATCATCATACTTCCACACACAGAAACACACCATCATCATCGTTGTTTTCCCCTGTTCCTCAGCTAGAGTTCCGAGCTTCATTGGCAGAGAGATTTTACGTGCGTGACAGTTTTGGTCCTCCATGAAGGCAGCCATATTCTGACTTCAGGGATGATGTCTAAGCACGACACCAGTGTGCAGGAATTTGTTTTAAAAAGTTGTCATCCGTTCCCACTAGCATAACATATAACGGCCCACTCCTCCAATCCAATCCTGATGTTTACAGCCCCGCCAACCAGAGGCCAAATCAGGGCTGTCACTTCCTCAAATTTTTAAATCTCAGATCAAAACTGTGCAACTATATACAGATTAAAACAGGGAATAAAACCAACTCTACTGTCATTCATTGTATCAACGCCCTGGTCAATCATTAAAGGTGAATGCAGGACGGGCACCGTGATGTGGGAAAAACCACATAAACCAGCACATAAAATGAGATAAAACTGAACTCCTCCCAAAGGACAGAACAGATTTTGATGTGTGCACACAGTGTTCTGCATGCATTAGCGCACTGTACCTTTCATCCAGATTTTCAGAAATGGAGTTGGTAGTAGTGTTAATTAACTCTGGGGGAAGATATCCCCTTGAATGGGTTTCTTGGTAATGGCTTGAACCTGGGCCGTCAAATCACGAGTTCAATCCTTTAAACACTAGGCTAGTCCCTACCCCTACCCCCCCCCCCCCCCCCCAATAAATCTAAAGATCAGAGAAACACATACCATTCTATCCCAACAAAGACACATGGCTTCCAACCCAATGATGCTTACCACACCCACTAACTCAGCATTGCATGAGGCTCAAAAGTACAGCTGAACTAGACTCCACCTCTCTGTTAACGTCTGGAAGGACACAGGGAACTGCACTCAAACCGTGACGCGGTATCTGTGGCAAGATAAACACGGTGGAGCCTATTCTTCACCACATATCTGGCTGCATGCTGGGTACATTTACATCCTTCATGCCACTTCCTCTGAAATTTGATTATGGCTGCCTATATGGTGAAGAACTTAGAAACAGTCACACACGCAAACTTCTCATTCAGTGTGCAATTTCAATCTCACAGTGATTCCCAGGTGGGATGAGTGAGTCAGAGTGCACATTCTGGGTGACCTCCAGAGTGTTAAGCTGGGGAACACACAACAACAATAACAACAACAACATTCCTGCCACTAGCCAGCCTACTCCTTTGCGTAACAATCCTCATTCACCTGTAATGTAACACAACAGGAGCACACACACAAAATCCTGTAAACTCAGAACAGGGCTGCATACTAGGCAGGAAACATCAAACAGGCACACCTGTCAACTTCTCATCCAGCGTCTTTCTAAACCTCCTGGAACTTCCAGGTGGGAAGTCCCTCAATCGCCAACCTTCTTTGGGATGTAGACATAATCCCAACAACAACAACAAACCAGCAGGTGGGATGATTGAGTCACAGTGCATATTGTGGGTGACCCTCAGGGTGTTTACTTTATTTCATTTATTTATTTCTATTTTATTCTTTTATATCCAGGATAATGGAATAAGCACCTATGCACTTTTTTACATCCAGTCCCTGTGTGTATGCGGTTTTGTAAAATTTGTCTTCTGTTCCCACCAGCCTACTCTTAGGAAATGCGGTACAGGATTTCACACATGTGCAAGATGTTCTGCGTGCATTCGCACATGGGGCCTCGGTTTACAGTCTCATCCGAAGGACTTTTGGGGAGAGTGGAGTCTGCACTGATGTTAGCATCAGGGGAAAATATCCCCTTGAATGGGTGTTAAGGCGTGGAACACACAAGACCTTCGGATGAGACTATAAACCAAGGCCCCGTGTACGAACGCATGCAGAACATCTTGCGCACACGTTAAATCCTGTTCCGCTTTTCAAAAGAGTAGGCCATTGTGTGCCGGTGGGAACAGATGACAAAATTTACAAAACCGTATACACACGGGGACTAGATGTAAAAAAAGGGGCACCTGAGTGCTTATTCCGTTGTCCTCGATGTAAAAAAAAAAAATTTTTAATCATCTGAGCGCTTTGATTTGTTGCTTTACAAGATTCAGCGCTATATAAATTCCATACATTAATAGTAGTAGTAGTAGTAGTAGTAGTAGTAGTAGTAGTAGTAGTAGTAGTAGTAGTAGTAGTAGTAATAGTAGTAGTAGTAGTAGTGGTAGTAGTAGTAGTAGTAGTAGTGGTGGTAGTAGTAGTAGTAGTAGTAGTATAGTAGCAGTAGTAGTAGTAGTAGTAGTAGCAGTAGCAGTAGTAGTAGTAGTAGTAATAGCAGTAGCAGCAGTAGCAGTAGCAGTAGTAGTAGCAGTAGCAGTAGCAGTAGTAGTAGTATTAAGACAACAGCAAAAGGCAGGCAGGCAGGCAGACAGCTGGGGGCCTCACAGCCAGGAAGTGGAAGCGCAGGATGTTGGCGATGCCCAGCGCCTTCAGCTGCAGGACCACGGGGGCCAGGTCACTCCTCTGCATCTCCGGCACTGTGGCTGCCCACAGCTGACCGTACGCCTCCTCTGGGAGGGAAATCAGCAACATTGCTCGTGCCTTTATCATTACAAGAGGGCTACCACTGATTAGAACAAACATCATGGGAAAAGGTCACAGAAACGTATCACCTAAAAGAGAGATTTCTAAACAGATTTGTCATCAAAACTGATAAAGCGAGGGTCGTGAGCCAGTCTAAGGCTTGCTCAAATATCTCCACAGCAAGAAGAGTGAAAAGTTTATTTTATAGAATAAAACTTAATGCATTCGTAACCAAATTCAGTAGAAACAGTAAATGTCTATGTGGTGAGAATATCTCTAATACTCATATAATATTTGAATGTAAGAATACAAAAGCTTTTTTACCCCAATTTTCTGAAAACTCCCTTAGAAGCATATTCAATAATTTGAATTTGGCATTTGATATTGCAAAAGGTCTCTGGCATAGTCCTATAGGACATTTGTTATAGTTAGTTTCATTATCGTTAATCACTTTTTATGTTTTTGTTTCGGTTTTTTTTTTGTTTCTTTTTATTGTATCTTTTGCTTTGAGGGGTTTCTTTTCATGATTAGACTACTTTTCCCCCCTCGCATTTTTTAGTAGAGCCTCCACCACCACCTCAATTCTCATACACCCCTTGTATTTTTTTTCTCGTCTAATATCACTGAGAGTGAACAGACGTAAAATCGAAGACAACAACAACAACACCACACACACACACATACACCACACACACACCACACACACACACACACAC
>CM054143.1:1819839-1822339 GCA_028751875.1 Rapana venosa | reverse complement strand
CTTTTTGTTTTTTCTTTTTTTTTGTTTTTTCTGCAGCTGTATTTGTTTCCCTATCAGAGTGGCTTTTTTTCTAAGAATTTTGCCAGGGACAACTCTCTTGTTGCCGTGGGTTTTTTTACGTGCGCTAAATAATTACGAGTAACACACGGGACCTCGGTTTATCGTCTCATCCGAAAGACTAGCGCCCAGACCACCACTCATGGTCTAATGGATGGGGGAAAAATTTCCGGTCCAAACGGGGTACGAACCGCCGCACACTTCAGACCCGGACTTTTCGCTTTCTAGACAGGCGCGTTACCTCTAGACCACCGATCCACCTATACACACATACTTTCTTTCTGCACGTTTAGTGTTTTATAGGCTTCCTTTTTAAATAACAAAATCTGTTTAGATGTCACTGTTGACATGTTGTCAAGCCCTCTCTATAAAAATCACTTTCATTCATTCATTTAAACCGTCATGAACAGTTTTAGTTCCAATATCAACTTCACAAGAATGTCACTGCATGTGTTATCCATACATCACTCATACATACCAGATCACAATAACTGTAAAGAGAAAAAAAAATTTTTATTTGTAACCCAAACAAACAAAACCAGAAATGGGGTGAATATAGTCTTCCAAAACTTAAATGCTTGACCAAGACATAGCATAAGCCTCAAGTATTTGTTGTTGTTGTTGCTGTATTTGTTTATGGTTTTGAGGGAGGGGGTTGAGAGATGCTTGGGAAGGGGGTGGTTGCTTTCATGCCTGGTTTTGACTTTTCTAAATGTCACTGGGTGTGGCAGCTAACACCAAACTCAGTGATGCCGACAGGTGAGACAGGTGAGAATGAGCTGCATGGCTGTGTCAGTGTGTCTCTTTGTGACTGGTCAAGACCTCCACTCACCAATGCCTGACTTGGGGTTGTAGGCTTTCAACTTCACAAATCCACAGTCCACAACTGTAAACCAAAAAAAGATATGTATACATATATAGATATATATAGATATAGACAGACAGACAGCAGAGACAGACAGACAGACAGATAGATAGATATAGATTTATATGGAAAGAACACATTCAAAATGCAGACACACTGACACACACAAAGTGAAGAGCAAGTATGTTCAACACAAACAGGTTAAGGAAGACTTTGAAGTCAAAGACACTAAATCATAAAAGTTAAACATGTCGTCATCCAAAACTCTGACATTGTGTGCTGACATACAAAACTATGAAAAGCAACCTTTAAACTAACAACTTACACACATGCTTTTTAAAAATTATTTCCATGATGATTATATCATTTATTGAAAGTACAATTCTTTCACAATGTATGCTCTCAAGTTAAGCTATTCATCATACATGGTCTCGCGTGTGAAGTACAGTTCGATATTGATGAGTATTAACACCAAGGGAACAGCCCTATTCCCCTGGGCAGACACCTCAACGCGTTGAGACTCGACCCTTCCCCCTGTAAGCAGCACTACACCCCCAACAAAGACATGAAGGTCACCCACAGCACCCTAATCCAGCATCACTCGGTCAAGGGTCCAGGGCCCAGTGCTAAAATCAGCACGCCCCTCCCTTTTACCAAGTCCAAGTGTGGTCAGTTTCTGCTGTAGTCAGCACCAGCTGGGATGGGATGGATAGCAGCTGAGAGTGGCTGAAAGTGGGGGACACTGACAGCTGAGGGCTGGCTGTGAGGGAGGCAGAGAAGTGGCCACATACTGTAGACGATGCCGCTGATGGTGATGGAGGCCTCTGCGATGTTGGTGGCCACCACCACCTTCCTGGAGTGGGCAGGCGGCTTCTGGAACACCCGCATCTGCACACCACGCATGACACATCTGCACACCACGCATGACACATCTGCACACCACGCATGACGCATATGTCTCATCTGTGTAACATGCATTACGCATTATCTGTATAACACATAATGCATCTATCTTATCTGCATAACACATAACGCGTCTGTCTTATCTGTACAACACATGTAACGCATCTGTCTTATCTGTATTACACACATTTTTCATTATCCTCAAAATAAAAGAATCAATCAATCAATCAATCAATAAACACACAAACAAATTTAAAAATGTCTAAACCCCTTTGATCTGCAGACACTAGCTGTACAAGTGTGTGGTTAATAACAAAACAGCTCAGTGGTCAGAGCACTCCCTTTCTTTCCCCAAGCCAAGGTTAAGCAGCCTTCTATATGGTTGCCCTGTGAATAGATGACCGTTCGTGTGCCTTGGCTTCAATACAGTCCCCCAGTTCACCCAGTTGTAAATGAGCACCTGCCCTCTTTAGGGACAGGGAAGGTAAAGCAGCGAGGGAGAGGAGATGGGCGTCGTCCTCAAGATGCTTGCTCAAGATGAAGCGGAGGTCTCTGATGCCTCACTCCCAAATGGCTGCACAGGTTATGGGTTACCTTTGCCTTCTGATTGCTGACTGACAGCTATTTACCAGGAGGATTTTCTGGTCTGTACAGGAGAGGGGATGTAAGAATCAC
>CM054143.1:1799839-1814839 GCA_028751875.1 Rapana venosa | reverse complement strand
ACCCACCCCACCTACCCCCTTCCACCCACCCACCCACCCCTTCCACCCCCACCCCACCTACCTACCCCTTCCACCCCACCTACCCCTTCCACCCCACCCACCCCACCCACCCACCTACCCCTTCCACCCCACCTACCCCTTCCACCCCACCTACCCCTTCCACCCCACCTACCCCTTCCACCCCACCTACCCCTTCCACCCCACCTACCCCTTCCACCCCACCCACCCCACCCCACCTACCCCTTCCATCCCACCCACCCCACCCCACCTACCCCTTCCACCCCACCTACCCCTTCCACCCCACCTACCCCTTCCACCCCACCTACCCCTTCCACCCCACCTACCCCTTCCACCCCACCCACCCCCACCCCACCTACCCCTTCCATCCCACCCACCCCACCCCACCTACCCCTTCCACCCCACCCACCCCACCCTACCTACCCCTTCCACCCCACCCACCCCACACCCACCCCTTCCACCCCACCCATCCCACCCCCACCATAGCCGCAATCTGACTACGGGGATACAGTTAGGAACTGAATCTTCTACCACCTTCACCTAGACAGCTGGGAGGTACCTCCCTGCTCTTTCCGACGTTCAACTGTCAAGGTTTCTGCTGACGGGCACCAGGCTGCTGTAAACAAGTCAGTCACACTGCTTTACAGTCTCCTCCGAAAGGCTTGAGACATTCAGGGTGATTTTCCTGTCAAACTGGGAAAGACAGGGCAAGGCTGGGAATCGAACCCAGTGTCTCACGGTTGACTTGTTAGGCAGGTGAATGCCTTAACCGTCCTGCCCCCTTCCTTCTTGCTGAATGATGTACAAGTAAAGGAGAACAAGCCTACGTTAAAGGAACATAATAAAACAAATGTTGACAAAGAATGGACAGAAAAAAAGTTAAAGAAAATATGTGGCAAAAAGCAATCCTATAATTTTATTTTTTTGATTTCTTGTTTTCGTAGCAAAGCATTATGTATTCCTCACAGCAACAACAATTAAAAAAAAATTTAAAGGATCTGATGCACTGATGTTAATATTTAGTATACTATTAATGCTGATATTCATAACTCGATGTCTAATATTTTGTTCAATACAGTAAAAACAAGATGAATAAACACTGAAAGCAATGCAATATTTTTGGGTGAAGCATGATCAAGATTTGGAGGTATGTTGATTTCAGTTTTTATTGATTTGGCATAAACTACAGGATACAAAATGCCAAAGGAGTCAATTTGATTTTTTTTTTTAATTGCAGCTTACAGTCTAAATACCTAACATTCTACAACAAGCAACAGCTAAAAATTAAAATACTGAACTCTGACAAACAAAGCAACAATGCCAGCAGAAGCAGACAAGAACAACAGGGGCACTCACTCTTGGGAGTAATGGATGTCCACTGGGAATTCTCTCCCTTCCACAGTCATCACAGCTGCTGTGTCTTTCCTGTACACAGATTTACTTCTTTATTTAACCATTCTTTTGTCTATTCTTTTATCTATCTGGAGTTTTTTTTTCAACTATCAATTCTTTTATCTATCTATTCTTTCATCTATCTATTCTTTTCTATCTATTCTTCTATCTATCTATTCTTTTATCTATCAATTCTTTTATCTATCAATTATTTTATCTATCTATTCTTTATTTCGAGAATAATGGAATAAACACTCATGTACTTTTTTACATCTAGTCCCTGTGTGCATGCGGTTTTGCAAGTGCTGTCATTCATTCCCATGGCACACAATGGCCTACTGAGTAAGTGTGCATAAATGAGAGTGCATGCATATAATTATGTCTATTGTCTGCATGTGTGTGTGCTTTCATGTATCTACATGGATGACTTTTTCTTAATCTATTTATTTATCTGCTTTTTTTAAAGTGTAATATAGTACTTGTTATCAATTGATAGTGCTCTTATTGTGTGACATGTTATAACCATTTGTGCAATGGCAAATGTTTATGTGTGTGTGTACGTGCGCATGAGTGTATCAATATGTGTTTGTGTGTGCATGCGTGAGTGCATGTGTGTGTGTGTGATTTGTGATTTTTAAGACTAAATTTTATTACTTTCTGTAATGAATGTTCCTATTTATAATTTTTATGCAGATATGGCTTGAGACCCCTTGAATTCTTCTATTTATTGAGATGATAAAGTGCTGGTGTTGGTAGGCCATTGTGTGCTGGTGGAAACAGAAGACAAAATTTACAAAACCGCATACACACAGGGACTGGATGTAAAAAAGCACATGAATGCTTATTCCATTATCCTCAATATAAAAGAATAAATAAATAAATAAATAAAATTCGTACAGGTGTTTTCTTGTAATGCGTACAAGGTGATGTTCATATACTGTGATGTATTATTCTTCTGTGATACATGTTTTTCCTATTCACTTTTTTTTTTAATACAGCTTGTAGCCCACATGAATTTCTCTGTTTGTGAGATAATACAGTGTTTGAATGTGAATCAGCATTTTGCTTTTTTTTCCAATAAATAAAGATGGAAACTGGCAGACTGATACTACAGGCATCACTGCTGGTGGCAATCTGTTTAATGCCACACAGACGTACACGTGTGAATATGTGTGGAGCGTGTGCTTGTCATGAAGGCTCATCACTTTTAGCACAATATGCATACCTGTATATATATGAACATTTAAAAGCATACAGGCGCTTGTTCCTATGAGTATGTGGGACAACATTCAAACAATACAAAATTATCTGAACAGGCAGTAACGGCTTTCCTCTTTCTGACTTTTTCTTTAAGGAGCTAACTTGCTACACTAGTACTACTTTCAATATCTTGACTCTCTTTAGTTAATAATAATAATAATAATAATATATGGAATTTATATAGCGCTGAATCTTGTAAAAAACAAACAAATCGAAGCGCTTGCACTCAATCATTTACAGGCATGCAACTCTCCTTAAACACAATGAGCAACAGACCCCAAACCCATGCGCGCGCACTACGCACGCACACACACACACACACACGGAACAACACCCAGAAGGCGAATACACAAATACACAAATACACACCCTCTACCCCCACTTCACCCGACATACAAAGTTCTCTCTTTGTTCAACTTTGGGAAAAACTTCATTGATCTAAGTTCTACATGCTTTTCTTTCTCAACAAGTGTTTCCATTCAACTTTCTGGTGGCAAGGCAGTGACACATGTGAACATTATGCATATATGATTATGTTTACTCATTTTGTTCTACACATTCATAACTTTTTCTTTTTATTCTTGTTTTAAATAACAACTACAACTATTACTGTTCTTATGACTTTGCTACTGCTGCTGTAGTGCTATGATAGGCTGATCAGCTGCAAAAGGAAAGATCATTAGCAATTAATAACAATAATAACAATAATAATAATAATAGTAATAGTAATAATAATAATGTATGAAATTTACATAGCGCTGAATCTTGTAAAACAACAAAGCACTTACATTCAAATCATTTACACGCACGTGATCGCACATTAATAAGATCAACAGATATCAAATCAACACACACACATTCATATGCACACACTTCCCCACCCCCCCCCCACCCCCCACCCCCACCCACACACACTCACACTCACTCACACTCACTCACACTCACACTCACGAATACACTCGCGCATGTGCAGAGCACGCTTAGGCAGAGTGATGGAGATGGAGGTGGCTGTCGATTCAAAGAGTATGGATAGATTGTGAGGTAAGAGATCTTAGACAGGAAGTAAGTGTGTTTTGGGGCTGGGTTTGAAAGTATCAAGTGTAGGTTTTTGGTGAAGGAACAGAGGAAGATCTTTTTTTTAATCTATTTATTCTTTTATTTCGAGGATAATAGAATAAGCACTCATGTACTTTTTTTCATCCAGTCCCCTGTGTGTATGCAGTTTTGTAAATTTTGTCATCTATCCCCACCAGCACACAATGGCCTCCTCTTCCGAAAAGCGGAACGGGTTTTAACGTGAGTGCAAGATGGTTCCCGGCTAAAGGAGGTATTATATTAACTAAGAGCATTCTTGGCCTTGAGGATGTTGTTTTCCTAAATTGCTCTCTCTCTCTCTCTCTCTCTTCTCTCATCTCTCTCTCTCTCTCTCTCTCTCTCTCTCTCTCTCTCTCTCTCTCCCCCCTGGTTTTCCTATTCCAACTATTCTTGTTTGGTTTTATGTGTGTTTATTCTACAAGTTGATATGTTTGTTTGTGTTGTTTTCCTTTTTTCTTACATTAGCAAAGATTGCAATCGATGAAAATGTTTGTTGTTGTTGGTTTACACTTTGCAGCTCAGCAGCCGTTATGTTCATGTTAATCTTCATTGTTTAATTGAGCACACCATAAGCTACAGGCTTGTTGTTGCTATGATTCCAAAATGCTGTTTGTTTTCAATGCCTATACTCATTTCTGAATAAAACTATTTAAACCAAAGGAGGCAACTGATGCTATGATCGATCACAGGCACTGACTGCTGCACAAAGTCTTGAGGAGGACGACATCAACAATGCCATACTTACTCTGGGTCCCCGGTTTCATTGTAGTTGAAAAAATTCCTCATTTCCTGAAGAAGAAAAAACAACAACACACAAATGCAATGACTCAACCATTATCTCTGTGTGTGTGTGTGTGTGTGTGTGTGTGTGTGTGTGTGTGTGTGTGTGTGTGTGTGTGTGTGTGTGTGTGCGTGTAAATGTTTGTGTGTATGTGTGTGTGTGTGTGTGTAAATGTTTGTGGGGTGTGTGTGTGTGTGTGTGTGTGTGTGTGTGTGTGTGTGTGTGTGTGTGTGTGTGTGTGTGTGTGTGTGTGTGTAAATGTTTGTGTGTGTGTAAATGTTTATGTGGTGTGAGAGAGTGTGTGTGTGAGTGTGTGTGTGTGAGTGTGTGTGTTGGTGTGTGTATGTGTGTGTGCATGCATGTGTGTGTGCGTACATGTGAGGGTGTGCCTGAGTATGTGTACATGCCCGTGTGGGTGCATGCATGCATGCATGTGTGTAATGCATGCTTCAAGCATCTGTGTGCATAAAGATACAGGTATGTGTGTGTCTGCAGCAGAGTCTGTGACTACAATCATAAAATTTAACTTTTCTTTTCTTTTTTCAACTCTTCCAGTCTCTTCCTTCTTTCTTTCTTTCTTTGGCCTTGCTTCCTCCAGATGCAACCAGTGAATCCCCCACTGGGTTTGGAGATAGTTAACAGGTGTCCCATAACCTATGTGGTCGTAGGGGAGCCAGGTATCAGAGACCTCAACTTCTCCAGGGGCCAGCATATTGAGGGCAGCGCCCATCTCCTCTCCCTCGCTGCTTTACCTTCCCTGACCCTAAAGAGGCAGGTACCCATTTACAGCTGGGTGAACTGGGAGACTGTACTGAAGCCAAGGCGTGCAAACAGTCCCCCACCCAACTGGTAACCACACTCGATGCTGCTTAACCTTGGCTGGGGGAAAGCGATTGCTCCGACCACAGAGCTATCCCGACCCCAGATATTTAACTACCTGCAGTTAATCACTCACTGTTTGTTTACAGATTCAAGGTGCCCAATTTAACACTCATTACTTTACCACTCACTCACTCATTCATTATTCACTCGTTTATTCATTGATTGCTATAATCACACCTAAGGAGGCAAATATTTTTACACACTTTTTTTCATAAATGATAGTTGGTTTTAATTCTAATGAGTGGGTGGGGATAGCCTCGCTTGTGGTGACTCTATCACAAACACACAACTCATGCCTCAACTGTGGTGACTCTATCACAAACACACAACTCAAGGCTCAACTGTGGTGACTCTATCACAAACACACAACTCAAGGCTCAACTGTGGTGACTCTATCACAAACACACAACTCGAGGCTCAACTGTGGTGACTCTATCACAAACACACAACTCGAGCCTCAACTGTGGTGACTCTATCACAAACACACAACTCAAGCCTCAACTGTGGTGACTCTATCACAAACACACAACTCGAGGCTCAACTGTGGTGACTCTATCACAAACACACAACTCGAGCCTCAACTGTGGTGACTCTATCACAAACACACAACTCGAGCCTCAACTGTGGTGACTCTATCACAAACACACAACTCGAGCCTCAACTGTGGTGACTCTATCACAAACACACAACGCAAGCCTCGCTTGTTAAGAGATTTTCTACAAGCACACAATACAAGCCTCACCTCCGCATCCAAAGTTGCTGATGCTACCACCAGTCTTAGATCACTTCTTTTCTTCTGGATCTGTGAAAGATAAAGAAATATACATGTGTGTGTGTGTGTGTGAGAGAGAGAGAGAGAGAGTGTGTGTGTGTTTTTGTGTGTGTGTGTGTGTGTGTGTGTGTGTGTGTGCGTTTTATTCTTTTATATTGAGGATAATGGAATAAGCACTTATGTGCTTTTTTACATCCAGTCCCAGAGAGAGTGTGTGTGTGTGTGTGTGTGTGAGTGTGTGTCTTTTGTGTGGTGTGTGTGTGTGTGTGTGTGTGTGTGTGTGTGGTGTGTGTGTGTGTGGTGAGTGAGTGAGTGAGTGAGTGAGTGAGTGAGTGAGTGAGTGAGTGAGTGTGTGTGTGTGTGTGTGTGTGTGTGTGTGTGTGTGTGTGTGTGTGTGTGTGTGTGTGTGTGTGTGTGGTGTGAGTGTGTGTGAGTGTGTGTGTGTGTGTGTGCATGTTATGTAAAGAGAAGAGAAGAAAACAGGCCACATCATACACAAGAAGCATGAGATACAGATGTATGTGAGTGTGGTTGTAAGAGATGCACACACACACACACACACACACAACACACACACACACACACACACACAGAAACACACACAAAAGCACACACACACCTCTCTCTCTCTCTCTCTCTCTCTCCTCTCTCTCTCTCTCTCTCTCTCCTCTCTCTCTCTCTCTCTCTCTTTCTCCTCTCTCTCTCTGTAACTAGCAATTTTCTATCTGTGATGACTTTAATTTTATGTTTGTAGCAAGTGACAATGTGATTATTTTTCTTTACCACACAGTGTATAGCTGTTAACTATTGCAAAGCACGCAGTGTATACCTGTTAAGTATTGCAAAACACGCAGTGTATAGTTGTTAAGTATTGCAAAAGTAATGCTACTCACCTTCCGTAAGAGGCCAAGAATGATGTCTGTGTTCAAGGCTCGTTCATGAGCTTCGTCCAAAAGAATCACACTAAAACAACAAAAACATACAATTCATACAATGTACACTATAAAATCTGAATATTTATACCATACGACTAAGATTTGATTTACAAACATCCATGACTAAAACTGTACAATTTTCATACCAACTACCACTGCAATATTTCGATAATTATACACACCACTCCACCATAGCTTTCAATGCGTTTTCAGTTTTCCACAGAAAATATTTCATCAGGAATCACCAAAAATATGTAAGTATCACTACATTTGCCAAGAGAATCACGGGGCAGGTGTTTGAATAACTGTTTAATCCAACACAAGAGTGAAGCCTCAGGTGTACTATGGACATTGGATGGATGGATGGATGGATGGAGTCTCCCGTCGGATCGACAGATGAGTAGGCAGGCAGGCTTATCTGTCAGAATGTATCCTCATAATTATGGGAGAAGAGGCCGATTCTGGATGCACAGCACTTCCCACAGGTGTTGCAAGGGAAAACGTCTTAACGTGGACAACATGGACATTATTATCAAGTTTAGAACTACAGCCAGCCAAACACTGACATGGATTATAAGCCCCTAAGTCAATGTGCACATGTGATCTTCTGCACATGTGAACGCCTGATGGGAAGGAAGGAAGAGCTCCCTCAGCTTACATGATTATCTTAGAGGCCAGCTGGGGTGTGTACCTTACCTCCTTAACTCTTTCCTGACTCTGCACACTCTTCCACACTTTACATTTTAACTCTGCACACTCTTCCACGCTTTAGATTTTTACTCTGCACACTCTTCCATGCTTTACATTTTAACTCTGCACACTCTTCCATGCTTTAGATTTTAACTCTGCACACTCTTCCACGCTTTACATTTTAACTCTGCACACTCTTCCATGCTTTACATTTTAACTCTGCACACTCTTCCACGCTTTACATTTTAACTCTGCACACTCTTCCACGCTTTACATTTTAACTCTGCACACTCTTCCACGCTTTACATTTTAACTCTGCACACTCTTCCACGCTTTACATTTTAACTCTGCACACTCTTCCACGCTTTACATTTTAACTCTGCACACTCTTCCACGCTTTAGATTTCATTCCACAGCTGTAGTAGCAGTGCATGCTGCTCTACAGAATGGCCATGCTCCTCTTTCGTCATCAAGGTATCATTAAAACAACTCCTTTACTCAAATCTGTAAGCTCACACCAAAGTAACTGGCCTTGTAGTTTAGATGTCTGTCAATGAAATTATGTCTACACTTTACATTTTACTGACCCTTGTGGAAATGAAAGTACACATGAGATAAAACAAAACACTGTCAAACATTGTACCTGTGTTTGGACAACAGAAACTGTGTACCTGTATTTGGACAACAGAAACTGTGTACCTGTGTTTGGACAACAGAAACTGTGTACCTGTATTTGGACAACAGAAACTGTGTACCTGTATTTGGACAACAGAAACTGTGTACCTGTGTTTGGACAACAGAAACTGTGTACCTGTATTTGGACAGTGTACCTGTACTCGGACAACAGAAACAGTGTACCTGTATTTGGACAACAGAAACTGTGTACCTGTATTTGGACAACAGAAACTGTGTACCTGTATTTGGACAACAGAAACAGTGTACCTGTATTTGGACAACAGAAACAGTGTACCTGTATTTGGACAACAGAAACAGTGTACCTGTATTTGGACACAAAACTTGTACCGGTATTTGGACAACAGAAACTGTGTACCTGTATTTGGACAACAGAAACTGTGTACCTGTGTTTGGACAACAGAAACTGTGTACCTGTATATGGACAACAGAAACAGTGTACCTGTATTTGGACAACAGCGGATCCTCCATGATCTCTCTGATCAGCATGCCGTCAGTCATGAACTGAAATCAATAACAACGAAAATATAAGAGCAATATTCCCCCCTAAAACTGTTTATAGAAATGTGAAGAAATGATGGAAAAGAATGGTGCTACTGGGGCCTTGGTTACAGTCTCATGCAGAGGAGGACTTTGGGGGGAGTGGAGTCAGTATTGATGTCAATTCCAGAGTAATATTCCTGATCACATGATCTTCCATGGTGGCTTGATCCTGAGCAGTTGGATCACGAGTGCAAGGCTCTAATGTTCCCAAACTCCACTGCTGGCTAACCAACGACATCTCTTCCACATAATAGAATCAAAGAAAGAAAAGAGGACACAGTCATTCATTTACGTCAAACCTCCAAATTTTACATTTGCAAGCATTTTCATTTTTCTTCTACAATTTTCTTGCAACCTGTACAAATGGCCTGCACAGAGCACTTATAGATGGAAGCAATCGGCCAGTACAGAACGAGTTAAACAGATGCAGCTTTAGCGCTTTTGACTTGACTTGGGTTGACTGAAATTCTCCCTCACTCCTTTTAAGTCACAGGAGTACTGCACTGATTTATTTTTTCAGGCAGTGTGCCACTGGAAAATTGAAATGGTATACCTCATTCCTCTCCTGAAGACTTGTGCTTTCCTTTTTATCCCTGACCATTTTGTTCAGGGTGTTAGGCAATGGACATGATTGCTAAACCAATACATTCCCCTTTCTAAAGGACAAAGGTGTTTATTTGTTGTCTTTTCAGGGTGTTAGGCAATGGACATGACTGGTAAACCAATACACACCCCTTTCTAAAGGACAAAGGTGTTTATTTGTTATGTCTTTTCAGGGTGTTAGCAATGGACATGACTGCTAAACCAATACAATCCCCTTTCTAAAGGACAAAGGTGTTTATTTGTTATGTCTTTTAGGGTGTTAGGCAATGGACATGATTGCTAAACCAATAACATCCCCTTTCTAAAGGACAAAGGTGTTTATTTGTTATGTCTTTTAGGGTGTTAGGCAATGGACATGATGCTAAACCACTACATCCCCCTTTCTAAAGGACAAAGTGTTTATTTGTTATGTCTTTTCAGGGTGTTAGGCAATGGACATGATGCTAAACCATACACTCCCCTTTCTAAAGGACAAAGGTGTTTATTTGTTATGTCTTTTAGGGTGTTAAGCAATGGACATGACTGCTAAACCAATACATTCCCCTTTCTAAAGGACAAAGGTGTTTATTTGTTATGTCTTTTCAGGGTGTTAGGCAATGGACATGACTGCTAAACCAATACACACCCCTTTCTAAAGGACAAAGGTGTTTATTTGTTATGTCTTTTTAGGGTGTTAGGCAATGGACATGACTGCTAAACCAATACACACCCCTTTCTAAAGGACAAAGGTGTTTATTTGTTATGTCTTTTTAGGGTGTTAGGCAATGGACATGACTGCTAAACCAATACATTCCCCTTTCTAAAGGACAAAGGTGTTTATTTGTTATGTCTTTTCAGGGTGTTAGGCAATGGACATGATTGCTAAACCACTACACACCCCCTTTCTAAAGAACAAAGGTGTTTATTTGTTATGTCTTTTCAGGGTGTTAGGCAATGGACATGACTGCTAAACCAATACATTCCCCTTTCTAAAGGACAAAGGTGTTTATTCGTTATGTCTTTTTAGGGTGTTAGGCAATGGACATGATTGCTAAACCAATACATTCCCCTTTCTAAAGGACAAAGGTGTTTATTTGTTATGTCTTTTTAGGGTGTTAGGCAATGGACATGATTGCTAAACCAATACATTCCCCTTTCTAAAGGACAAAGGTGTTTATTTGTTATGTCTTTTTAGGGTGTTAGGCAATGGACATGACTGCTAAACCAATACATTCCCCTTTCTAAAGAACAAAGGTGTTTATTTGTTATGTCTTTTCAGGGTGTTAAGCAATGGACATGATTGATAAACCAATACATTCCCCTTTCTAAAGGACAAAGGTGTTTATTCGTTATGTCTTTTCAGGGTGTTAGGCAATGGACATGATTGATAAACCAATACATTCCCCTTTCTAAACGACAAAGGTGTTTATTTGTTATGTCTTTTTAGGGTGTTAGGCAATGGACATGATTGATAAACCAATACATTCCCCTTTCTAAAGAACAACGGTGTTTACTTGTTATGTCTTTTCAGGGTGTTAGGCAATGGACATGATTGATAAACCAATACACACCCCCTTTCTAAAGAACAATGGTGTTTACTTGTTATGTCTTTTCAGGGTGTTAGGCAATGGACATGATTGCTAAACCAATACATTCCCCTTTCTAAAGGACAAAGGTGTTTATTTGTTATGTCTTTTCAGGGTGTTTGTTTAAACTATTGATCATTTATCATTGATTGCATGACTGTGTAAGATTAGGTTGAATGCATGCGCTTTGATTTGTCTTTTCAAGATATAGCGCTATATAAGTTCCATGTATTATTATTATTATTAAGCAATGGACATGACTGCTAAACCAATACACACCCCCTTTCTAAAGAACAAAGGTGTTTATTCGTTATGTCTTTTTAGGGTGTTAGGCAATGGACATGATTGATAAACCAATACATTCCCCTTTCTAAAGGACAAAGGTGTTTATTTGTTATGTCTTTTTAGGGTGTTAGGCAATGGACATGATTGATAAACCAATACATTCCCCTTTCTAAAGGACAAAGGTGTTTATTTGTTATGTCTTTTCAGGGTGTTAGGCAATGGACATGACTGATAAACCAATACATTCCCCTTTCTAAAGGACAAAGGTGTTTATTTGTTATGTCTTTTTAGGGTGTTAGGCAATGGACATGATTGATAAACCAATACATTCCCCTTTCTAAAGGACAAAGGTGTTCATTTGTTATGTCTTTTCAGGGTGTTAAGCAATGGACATGACTGCTAAACCAATACACACACCCTTTCTAAACGACAAAGGTGTTTATTCGTCATGTCTTTTCAGGGTGTTAAGCAATGGACATGACTGATAAACCAATACACACCCCTTTCTAAAGGACAAAGGTGTTCATTTGTTGTCTTTTCAGGGTGTTAAGCAATGGACATGACTGATAAACCAATACATTCCCCTTTCTAAAGGACAAAGGTGTTTATTTGTTATGACTTTTCAGGGTGTTAGGCAATGGACATGACTGCTAAACCAATACATTTCCCTTTCTAAAGGACAAAGGAGTTTATCTTCAGCCTGCGGTCTTGTACAGACAACACAAGGGAAGGGAATGAGCCGGCTTACCAGTATTCTGGTGGTGTCTGGATCGTGGCAGTTGTCGAAGCGGATCAGGTAACCCACTTCATCCCCCAGAATGCTGCCACGTTCATCAGCGATGCGTGTCGACACCTGTCATGTGTTTGGTCAACAGTCTGTCAGATTTGTTTTGTACGAAAGTGTCACTGTCAGTAGTATATTCCATATATATATATATATATATATATATATATATATATCTATATATCTTTCTACATTTCATCTTTTGCTAGCAGCAGTGGTAGACCACAAGAATATCTATTTATTCTTAGGGCAGCAATAGACACTTCTGAATTATGGAGGGTGTCTTGCTGTTACATACCACAGAGGACGAGAGAGGTTTCAAACACTGCCGGGACCTCTGAAGAGTGCTCAACCAGGAGCCAAAACTCGAGTCAGGTCAGGGCAAAGGCATGGTTCTTACTCAAATATTCCCCTAATGCTGCCTTCAAAGTTTTATATTGTAGTGATTTGTTTACTTTCGAATCTTGGACAAAAATCACTTTTATGATGGGAATGAAGTTGTAACTGGTTACCTGCACTTGTTTTTCCTCACTATATTTTGTCAATTATATATATATATATCTTCTTCTTCTTCTTCCTTTTTTGTCATGTTTCTCCCAGGTGGGGTTTGACATTGATGAGCCTTCTCCATCTCTCTCTATGTGTGTGTATGTGTAAAAAAGTGAAACATTATAGATAGATAGATAGATAGATAGATAGATAGATAGATAGATAGATAGATAGATAGATAGATAGATAGACTAGGCTAGACTTAGACTAGACTAGGCTAGGCTAGACTAGACTAGACTAGACTAGACTAGACTAGACTAGACTAGACTAGACTAGACTAGACTAGACTAGACTAGACTAGACTAGACTAGACTAGGACAAGACAAGACAGATAGATTTATTTATTTATGTATCTATTTTTATATACTTCATACTTATATATATATATCTTTATATATTTCACATGTATACTTACAGTGATGGCAGCCACTCTGCGTGGCTGTGTGACGCCAATGACGTGATTCTCTGCTGCCCATCCTGCCTCTAACAGGTACTGAAACACCACCATCACATATCTTCTTTATATCTAAATCTATTTCATAGTACTGAAACATCAACATCACATATCTTCTTTATATCTAAATTTATTTAACAGTACTGAAACACCACCATCACATATCATCTTTATATCTAAATCTGTTTAATAGTACTGAAACACCAACATCACATATCGTCTTTATATCTAAATCTGTTTAATAGTACTGAAACACCAACATCACATATCATCTTTATATCTAAATCTGTTTAATAGTACTGAAACACCACCATCACATATCGTCTTTATATCTAAATCTGTTTAATAGTACTGAAACACCAACATCACATATTATCTTTATATCTAAATCTGTTTAATAGTACTGAAACACCACCATCAAATATCGTCTTTATATCTAAATCTGTTTAATAGTACTGAAACACCAACATCACATATTATCTTTATATCTAAATCTGTTTAATAGTACTGAAACACCACCATCACATCTTATCTTTATATCTAAATCTGTTTAATAGTACTGAAACACCAACATCACATATTATCTTTATATCTACATCTATTTAATAGTACTGAAACACCAACATCACATACCGTCTTTATATCTACATCTATTTAACAGTACTGAAACACCAACATCACATACCGTCTTTATATCTACATCTATTTAACAGTACTGAAACACCAACATCACATATTGTCTTTATATCTACATCTATTTAATAGTACTGAAACACCAACATCACATATCATCTTTATATCTATATCTATTTAATTGAAACACCAACATCACATATCATCTTTACATCTAAATCTATTTAACAGTACTGAAACACCACCATCACATATTATCTTTATATCTCAATCTGTTTAATAGTACTGAAACACCACCATCACATATCGTCTTTATATCTACATCTGTTTAATAGTACTGAAACACCAACATCACATATCATCTTTATATCTACATCTGTTTAATAGTACTGAAACACCAACATCACATATCATCTTTATATCTACATCTGTTTAATAGTACTGAAACACCACATCACATATCATCTTTATATCTAAATCTATTTAATAATACTGAAACACCAACATCACATATTATCTTTATATCTACATCTGTTTAATAGTACTGAAACACCACCATCACATATTATCTTAATAAATCTTTCATATACGAAACACCACATCACATATATCTTTATATCTAATCTTTTATAGTACTGAAACACCACCATCACATATCATCTTTATATCTCAATCTATTTAACAGTACTGAAACACCAACATCACATATTATCTTTATATCTAAATCTATTTCATAGTACTGAAACACCAACATCACATATTATATTTATATCTCAATCTATTTAATAGTACTGAAACACCAACATCACATATCATCTTTATATCTAAATCTATTTCATAGTACTGAAATATCAACATCACATATCATCTTTATATCTAAATCTGTTTAATAGTACTGAAACACCACCATCACATATTATCTTTATATCTAAATCTATTTAATAGAACTGAAACACCAACATCACATATCATCTTTATATCTAAATCTGTTTAATAGTACTGAAACACCACCATCACATATCATCTTTATATCTACATCTGTTTAATAGTACTGAAACACCAACAT
>CM054143.1:1787339-1794839 GCA_028751875.1 Rapana venosa | reverse complement strand
ACGTGACTACCAATGAACACGTTGAGTAACGTGGGCAGCCTACAGCCCAGACGTGACTACCAATGAACACGTTGAGTAACGTGGGCAGCCTACAGCCCAGACGTGACTACCAATGAACACGTTGAGTAACGTGGGCAGCCTACAGCCCAGACGTGACTACCAATGAACACGTTGAGTAACGTGGGCAGCCTACAGCCCAGACGTGACTACCAATGAACACGTTGAGTAACGTGGGCAGCCTACAGCCCAGACGTGACTACCAATGAACACGTTGAGTAACGTGGGCAGCCTACAGCCCAGACGTGACTACCAATGAACACGTTGAGTAACGTGGGCAGCCTACAGCCCAGACGTGACTACCAATGAACACGTTGAGTAACGTGGGCAGCCTACAGCCCAGACGTGACTACCAATGAACACGTTGAGTAACGTGGGCAGCCTACAGCCCAGACGTGACTACCAATATATTGTTGACTGATCCGTCTGCTGTAGCAGAGGAAGACGCCTACTGAAAGAAGAACAAACTTTCAGAATATCAAAGTTACTCCCCAATGAACATTCAGGCCGGGTGTTTGGTCACACATTAGAAGGACAGAGGAGGCCCTTATAAGAATTTGAATTAAACATTTATTCATGGCCACTTAATAAACCTTCATGAAGAGTGAACTGTTCAAACTGGACTAAAAACTGAATGTGTAATATGTGATGTGTTATTATGTATTGCCTAGGACAAAGTTAATCATAGAATATTTATCATGAATAAGTTCCTGTGTAGAGGGAAAGGGAATTTAACTTGGTCAGTGTACTGTGACCTCTTGTTGACTGGAGAGATAGTGTGAGTTTGCTGGATGTTGTTGCGAGTGTATCATGTGTGTACAACTGCATACAACTGGTAGCATGACAGTTGACACTGTAGACATCCTTTCTTTGGAGTCGATATATATTATATATAAAAGGAAGAAAAAGTACAGCTCGAGATGAGAGAGAGAGAGAGAGAGAGAGAGAGAAGAGAGAGAGAAGAGAGAAGAGAAGAGAGAGAGAGAGAGAGAGAGATGGCAAGACAAATCTCTTTATTTCAAGGGTAATATGTAATACTAATACTGCACTGAGAGTGAGATGCTTTCCTTTTCTTTTTCTTTTTAGTTGAGAATGAGAGAGACAGACTGACCGAGACTGGCAGACAGACAGACAGACAGACAGACACTGAGACAGAGAAATAGAAAGAGAGAGACTCAGAAAGTGTAGGGGTTTCTCTATGTATGTGTGTGTGTGTGCATGCATGTGCGCATGTTTCTCTCTGTGTGTGTGCGTGCGTACGCATGTTTCTGTGTGTGAGTGTGTGTGTGTATCAATTTGTGTAGTAAAAGTACATATGTGTGTGTGTGTATGTGTGTGTGTGTGTGTGGTGTGTGTGTGTGTGTGTAAATGTGTGTATATAGTGTGTGTACATGTGATGAGTGTGTGTGTGTGAGTTTGTGTATGTGTGCATACATGTGTGTATTTATGTTTGTGTGTGTGTCACACACACACACACACACACACACACACACACACACACATACACACACATTGAGAGAGAGAGAGAGCGAGAGTGAGAGAGAGAGAGAGAGAGAGAGGAGAGAGAGAGAGAGAGAGAGAGGGAGGAGGAAGGAGAGAGAGAGAGAGAGAGAGAGAGAGAGAGAGAGAGAGAGAGAGAGAGAGAGAGAGAGAACTCTGAAATAGTTTAATAGTACATGGGCCTTAGACCACACTACAACAAATGGGAGTGCTAGGGTGTACAATGGAAGAGAACAGTGATTTCACAATACAGATACAATTTGAATCAGCTGAAAAGCTGCACTTCTATGTACTGGTGTACACATCTTCCCCTGTCAACAACTTAGGATTATAACTAGGTAACTTTGTACAGTGTAGCTTACTCATTCCAGTTTGATCACCAAGCACCAGCATAACTTATGAGAGAAGAAATGAGAGAGAGAGAGAGAGAGAGACAATGACAATGACAAATTCTTTCATTTCAAGGATAATGAATAAGCACTCATGTGCTTTTTTACATCCAGTCCCCGCCCGTAGGGATACATCTTAATACTAACCCAACACTTATACAGTCTCACAGTAGAAACATGGGGAAATAACCCTTTTCAAAGAGAGAGAGAGAGAGAGAGAGTGTATACACTCTACAGTACCATTATCAGTGTATCAGTTGTCTTTCTTCCTCAAGCAAGCGCGATCAGTTACCCGCCACACGATAAAAATCTATATTTAATCATTTGGTTATCCTTGTAAAAGTATCAGGTTATCTTTGCAAAGGTATCACATTTTTTCAGACAAACCTGGCTTCCAAAATGTGTGCGCAGCTGAAGTGGTCGTCATGCTTCTCTTTCAAACGTGTGTGTGTTGTCTGCTGAGACCATGCACCGAAGAGTTTGCAAGGGAAATAAATCTCATAGGGGTAGCTTGTTCGATTATTTTTCATTTGTGTGTGTGTGTGTGTGTGTGTGTCAAGCCAAGTCAAGTCATTTTTTTATTTCCAGATGGTACATTGAATAAGCAATGCATTTGTTTTGTGTGTGTGTGTGTGTGTGTGTGTGATGTTTAAATTGTGTTACATAATGCTACAATGTTGAGTTGTTACACTTGTACCATTTAAAAAGCAAATGAAATCTATCAAAACGGTTTAATAATATATATATGTACACACACACACACACACACACACACATATATATATATATATATATATATATATATATATATATATATATATATATATATATATATATATATATATATTATGACTTTTCAATATATATTATATATACACATATATACACATATATACACATATAGATACATAGACAGACATATAACACCCATATGCAATGTTTATTTACTAAACAGCCTCTTTTTTTCTCAGTTGCAGGATTGTCGGATAGTATGATTACTATTGTCATGGTAAAATCTACAATTTTTTTTATCAAAATGACTTCAAATTGTCTGTGCAGTTTTAGACCACGTTTGGCTGTCAACCAGATTATTTGTAGAGGTGTATGGGCCTGCTAAGAAACAAGAGGACTGAGATTTCATTTTAAGTTTCCACGTTTTTCAAATGTGCACTGCAGCATTTTGAGTAAGAGCGGAGACTAGATTTTAGTCTCTTTTGCAGACCTGTGTGTGTCCTAGTTTTGAGCAAAATTCGAAGTCAGAAGAATCAAACTTATGGAGTTCCCTTGACATTAGGTAACAGTCAGATCTTGCTGTAGCTTGAATAGCTGTCCTTAAAAAATAAAATAAAAATTTTTAAATTATGATATTCAGGTTTGAATTCAAAAGCTTTTCTTCATGGTTATAAATCAAAAGTATGATAGATTAACTTTCACATATATTCGGTTGATTTTTGTGCGTTGTAATCCTTAATACAAAACGAAATAAAATAGCTGAAAGTTGTCTTTGCATGCACACTTTCATCACAGCTGACTTGGGCTATCTTCAGAGCAGTTGCTGAGATTTGGGAGGGGGGGTAGGGGCGGGGGGGGGGGGGGGTAAGTGGCTGCTGCTCATACTCACTGTATGGATGTGTCACCCTTTTTCTTTTGTCTTTTCAATTGATGCAGATAGTATAACACCATCTTTTATCTCTTTTTTTTCTCCTTTTCTTTTCCTTCTTTTTATCTACTTGTTCTCTCTTTTTCTTCTTTTTTAAATTTTCTTATCCGATTTTTTTTTCTTTTCCCATTTTTTGTTCTGTTGTCTTTTCTGAATTATTTGTCTTTTTTTTCTTCTTATTCTTCTCTTTTTCTTGTTGTGGTCGTGTTTTTAATGGGGGGTTTACACACCTCTCTTGAGAGGCGAAACCAGTGACAAACTAAATACAGAAAATGTTATCCCGCTTCCTGCCTAACGCCCAGAGCAATCATTGCCCTAGCCTGTGACACCATGTTCGTCCTCTAAGAATTAGCCTATGACCCCTGAATCCACCTCTCTGGCTTTGTTGCTGCTCTAGTGTATGATTTGATTTTATTTATTTTTATTTTATTCTTTCATATCGAGGATAATGGAATAAGCACTTATGATGATGCATGCAGTACTATTGTGTTAATAATAGATAGATAGATAGATAGATAGATAGACAGACAGACAGACAGACAGACAGATAGATAGATAGATAGATAGACAGATAGACAGACTTTTCATCTCATATTTATCTGCCCCTGCCTTCAATGGCCAAAATTCTCCATCACCCTGCCGAAGCATATAACATTGTGTGTTATTCTTTTTTTCTTTTATTTCGAGGATAATGGAATAAGCACTCATGTGCTTTATTTCATCCAGCCCCGTGTATATGCAGTTTTTATTCTTTTATTTCGAGGATAATGGAATAAGCACTCATGTGCTTTTTTTCATCCAGTCCCCGTGTGTATGCAGTTTTGTAGATATTGTCATCCATTGTGTGTGTGTGTGTGTGTGTGTGTGTGTGTGTGTGTGTGTGTGTTGTGTGTGTGTGTATTTGAATTTGTTAAAACTGTTAATCATTGTTGGTTGCAGTGAGGGAGAGGAGATGGGCGCTGCCCTCAATATGGTGGCCCTTAGAGAATTATGATCTCTGACGCCTCGCTCCCCTACGATCTTATAATTATGAGACAGCTAGATATTTTTTGGTTGAAAATGAAGAAGCACTCAAGATCATTTTTCCCGTTCAATCCCCCAATGCATGTGGTTTTGTAAATGCTGTCATCATTTCCTCCTTGTAAACAATGACCTCCTCTTCCGAACGGTGGAACATATTAACGCGTGTTGTGGCGTGCGTGCGTGTGTTCGCACACGGGGCCTCGGTTTATAATCTCCTCGGAAGGACTGACGGAGGAGTGGAGTTGGCGGCACTGATGTTAACTCTGAGGGTAATTCCCCTTGAAGGGACGTCTGGGTGATGGCTGGAACCCGGACCGTCAGATCAGAAGTGTCACTCTAACCACCAGGCCGCTCCGTCCCAGAGAGAGAGAGAGAGAGAGAGAGAGACAGACAGACACAGACAGACAGACAGACAGACACAGACAGACAGACAGACAGAGACACAGAATGACAATGAGAGAAAGAGAGAGACAGACATACACACATACAGAGAGAGAGAGAGACGGACAGACAGAGACAGACATACAGAGAGAGGCAGAGAGACAGACAGAGACAGACAAACACACATACACAGAGAGACAGACAGACAGAGACAAACATACATACAAAGAGAGACAGACAGACAGAAACAGACATACGCACATACACAGAGACAGACAGACAGACAGACGACGGACGGACGGACGCAGGGATGCAGAGAGAAAATCAAATCAAGTCAAACGAAGTGTAATCAAAATGTGTCAAATCTTTATTATTAATTTCTGAAACAGAACATGGGAGATCAACATCATGTCAAGTAGGAGGGAATGTCATTTCCTGGGTTCCTCATACCCCACTACACCCACCCTCCCACCCGCCATTCAAACTGCCACCTTCTCATACACACACCACACACCACACACACACACACAGATACACACACACACACACACACACACACACCACACATATCCTGCTCTACCCACCAACGTGTTTACTGGGTTGTGGTTGGTTGGTTGGTTAGCAGGTTGGTTGGCTGGCTGATTGTTTAGCAATTATTTGTTGATTAGTTGGCTCTCTCTTCTCTCTCTCTCTCTCTCTCTCTCTCTCTCTCTCTCTCTCTCTCTCACACACACACACACACACACACAACACACACACACAATATAATGTTATGAATTATTATGATTGTTTGAATTGGGCTGTTTGTTAGCACAGGTATCTGCAGCAGAGCGGAGGAGAGAAGGAGAAGGGGTGTACATGTGAGACATTCACAGAGGTAGGAGGGTGCTGCATTGTGGAAACATTGATATCAGACGGTACTGATCTGAAAGCTTTACTATCTGTGGGACAGGCAGCCAGCCGACAGACCCCGCAAGAGAGCGGTCATATGTTGGATGTTACATCAGTGGACAGGTACTTGCAAGTTGTGCTAACAGACCCTAACTGAGAGTAGCAGGGCTGGCAGGTGTGGTCATGAACTTGTGTAGGACAGTGTGTTGTCAATGACAACACCTACATACTTTACAGAGCTTGAATTCTATTGAAGTTATAATTGTGAATTATGGTTTTGGTCTTATCAGTGTTTAGTTGCAACTTATTCTGAATCATTCCGTTTTTTATATCATAGAGACAGTAGGACACGTTTGCCAAGAGAGAAGGCAGCTTTTCAGGAGTATCACTGCTTTGAAGCTGAGAGTCATCAGCATGAAAATGACAATTGGTCTAAGACAGTTTATTGTATACGAAAGTGGAGGAGCATAGAGGTTGAAAAGAGCAGGGCCCAGCACTGATCCTTGTGGGACTTCACAATACAGTTTGGCAGGTTTGGATCGACTTTGGTTTACAGCAACTGTCTGGAATCGGACTGTAAGATATGAGGTAAACCAGCTGAATGCAGTGCCACTAATTAATACCAACCATGTTTTGAAGGCGGGAGGTGAGAAATGAGCGATATAATTATAGTGTCAAAAGCTGCTGACATGTCAAGAGGAGGGAGAAGGAAGATTTTTCCCAAATCAGAAGCATGTAGAAGATTATGTAGTGTGTGGACTTAAGTGGTTTTAGTGCTGTGTTTCGCCAGATGGACGGACTGAAAAGGAGGAGGAAGGCTATTGGAATAAAGGTGGTGGTTGAGCTGTTTCAAAACTACTTTTTCAAGTACTTTAAAGATGAAAGGAAGGCTTAAAAGTGTTTTATGATTCTTCAGACTGTTGGGATCAAGGTCACGCTTGTTTTTTAAGTACAGGTATAACAATTGCTGTTTTGAGAGTTGACGGAAAGTCTGAAAGGAAAGATAAGTTTACTACTTTAGTGGTGGTGGGTACAAGCTGTGGAAGGTACTGCGAGAAAAGAGAAGCGGGTAAAAGATGAAGCTCGCAAGATTTTATTGTCATTTTCACTAGTAGGATGGAAGACATGGAGAGGGGTGCCAGTGAACTGGGGATCAGGAGGGGCAGGCTGGAAAGGAGTCTGATCCAGTCTGGAGCGAATGTTGCCCGACCTTACCATCAGAAAGGGAAGGCAAGATAGAAGGATGTTCAGATGGGCTGCAGGTGGAAGGAAAGAGGCTTGCCTTCACAGATCCAAGAAGAGTTGAGCTGAGCGAAAAAAGAGTTTTCATGAATGTAGCACTGATATTTGTGAAGAGTGGTATTCTGTCTTTGCTGAAGCAATCAGATGTTTACCTTCTTATATGCCTATATTTATTGTTAAGTTGTTTGTTGATTTAAGTGTTTGTTGTTTGCCACTGCCGCTACAGTTGCCGGTGTTTGCGCTTTGCTATCAAGATGTCAGGAGTGTATCATGGCGCACAGGGCCTGTCAGGCAGGTCGGTCAGTGGGAGGCGCGTGCTTATCTGACGGTGGCCAGAAAACCGAGTTGTGGTGTGTA
>CM054143.1:1772339-1774839 GCA_028751875.1 Rapana venosa | reverse complement strand
TTCCAGCTTCTGGTCATTAACCCTGATATCAGTGCTAATGCCGTTGGTGTTATTAGTCATCAGTTTGGTCTTCTCTGCACTGATTTCCATGCCGTATGTTTTGGAGGCCTTATCCAAGTGTTCTGTTAGGCTGGCAAGCTCTTTTTCTGATCCTGCTATTCCATCAATGTCATCTGCGAAGCGGAGGTTTGTGAACGTTCTGCCACCGATGCTGACTGATCCTTCATGATGTTCCAGTGCATCAGCCATGATTCTCTCAAGGAAGATGTTGAAAAGAGTGGGTGAGAGTAGACAGCCCTGCCTTACTCCAACTGTTGTTCGAAACCATTCTCCAATGTTGTTGTTGTAGTACACTGCACTGGTGGCCTCGCTGTACAGCTGTTTGATGACTCTGATCAGGTTTGCATTGATGCTGTACAAATTCATGGTTGCCCACAAAGCTGCATGCCACACCCTGTCAAATGCCTTCTTAAAATCGATAAATACGTGGTAAAGGTCTTGTTGATGTTGAAGGTACCGCTCACATAGTATTCTGAGGTTGAATATCTGTTCTGTTGTGCTGCGCCCTGCTCTGAAACCTGCTTGTTCCTCAGCAATAATGGTCTCTGCTTGTGGCTTCAGTCTATTCAATATTATCTGCAGCATGACCTTGCTTGGGTGACATATGAGGCTGATTGTGCGGTAATTATGGCATTGTTGTAGATTTCCTTTCTTGGGGAGGGTGATGATGAGTGACTGCGTCCATGGTGTTGGCCATTTTCCTGTCTGCCAGATCTTGTTGCAGATTCTTAGTAGGGCGCTGATCATGGCTTCCCCTCCAGCTTGGACCAGCTCAGCTGGAATGTTGTCAGCCCCTGCTGACTTCCCCTTTTTCAGCGATCTGACTGCTGTTTCCACTTCTTCTCGGAGGATAGGGTGACTGTCTGTGTCTTTGCTTTCGGGTACATTAAGGACTTCTGGATCTCCTGCGGTTCTATAGTTATACAGGTCGGAGCAGTATTCTGTCCATCTGTTCAGAATATCCTGGTCTTCTGTTGCTCATCAGGACAGATGTCGAAAGTATGCTACTGATGTAAAACGCAGCAAAATTCGTGCCAGACACAACACCATCATTGGCACATGGAATGTACGGACACTAAGAGCTGCAGGCAAAGTGGAAGAACTGACACATGAGATGTCCAGATATCATTGGCACATCCTTGGGCTCTGCGAAGTCAGGTGGAAAAACATGGGAGAAACAACGACCCAGGAAGACCACAAATTATACTACAGTGGAAAACAGGATAAACATGAACACGGCGTGGGGTTTCTCGTTCACAAAGACACCGTGAACACCGTCATGAGCTGTCAGCCTGTGTCCAGCAGACTTATTACCATCCGCCTGAGAGCAACCCCCTTTAACATAACTGTAGTACAGGCATACGCCCCTACATCAGACTGCACAGATGAAGCCGTAGAAGAATTTTATGACCAGCTACAAGAGGTTCTGAATCAAACACCCAAGAAAGACATCCTCGTTGTGCAAGGCGACTGGAACGCCAAGGTAGGAGAAGATGCATGGAAAGACTGGGAAGGCGTTTGTGGGCCACATTGTAATAACCAATCAAATGAAAGAGGCTTGAGACTCCTGGAGTTTGCCAGTAACAACCACCTCCAGCTAGTGAATACACTTGGCCCACACAAGAAATCCAGAAAATGGACATGGCATAGCCCAAATGGAGAACACCACAACCAAATAGATTACATCATGGTGAAAAGACGGTTTCAGTCTAGCGTTAACATCGCACAGACACGAAGTTTTCCAGGAGCAGACATAGGGAGTGATCATGATCTTGTGATGATGACTTTCCGACTACGTCTAAAGAAAATCCACAAGCGGAACAACATCAGGATCAAATTTGACCTCGAGAAGCTGAAGGACCCAGAGGTATTAGAAATTTTTCAAGCAAGGATAGGTGGAAAGTTTGCAGCACTCACTGTGATAGACTCAGACATAGATACACTGACGAATAGTTTCAATACAGCAGTGACTGAAACAGCAAACGAGCTTCTTGGCAAACGCCGACCAGTCAAAAAACCATGGGTCACACCTAACATCCTACAACTATGCGACAAGCGTAGAGAGTTGAAGAAAAAGAAAAATGAAACAAAAGAAAGAGCAGAACAATATAGGGCAGTCAACAAAAGAATCAGGAAGTCCATGACGGAAGCAAAAGAGAAATGGATCGGTGAACAGTGCCAAGACATTGAAGAGAACATCAAGAAAAACAATAGCAAGAAAGCATATCAGCTGGTGAAAGACCTGACTAGCACGAAACAGAGAAAAGGTTTAACAATCCAAGACAAAAATGGGAAGTGTCTCACTGACGACCAGGATATATCATTAGTATGTTAAATTAAACGCGCGCGCACACACACACACACACACACACACACACACACACACACACACACACACACACACACACACACACACACACACGCACGCACGCACGCACGC
>CM054143.1:1762339-1769839 GCA_028751875.1 Rapana venosa | reverse complement strand
TACAAAACTGCGATAAAACAAGCACATAATTTCTTTTTTAACGTTCAGTGATCGCAGTTTTTGAAGGCAGTATATCCTTGATTGACATTTATTATGTATAAAAACAGTGCTTGCATTAAAATTCAACGTATTATCTAGAATTGTACTAAGATATTTATGCTCTAGCACTCTCTCTCTCTCCTTTTGTTCCGTCTATGAACAGATCAGGAACTTCGGGTGTATTTCTGCGAAAAGGGATAGCCTAGGGGTTAGAACATTGCGCTCGCAATCTGACGACCCGGGTTTGATTCCCGTTCAAGGGGATATTTCCCCTGGAGCTAATATCAATGCAGACTCCACTCTCCCCAATAGTCCTTCGGATGAGACTGTAAACCGAGGTGCCGTGTGCGAACGCATGCAGAACATCTTGTGCACACGTTAAATCCTGTCCCGCTTTTCGTAAGAGTAGGCCATTGTGTGCCAGTGGGAACATATGACAATATTTACAAAACCGCATACACACAGGGACTGGATGTAAAAAAGCACATAAGTGCTTATTCCATTATCCTCAATATAAAAGAATTAAAAAAACAAAAAAACACAGACGTACGTACGCACACACACACACACCACACCACACACACACATACATACATACATACATGCATGCATGCATGCATACATACATACATACACACACATACACACACACATACATACATAAAATACATACATACATACATACATACATACATACACACATACAACATACCTACATACATACAACATCATGCATGCATACACACACACACACACACACACACACACACACACACACACACACACACACAGGATGCCCGGGACCTGGCAGTATAAATAGCATCCCCAGCTTCTGGAAATTCTGTGCTAGGAATTCCGTTTTCAGCCCCTCTCTTTGTTTCTGCCTTGTTCCTTTTCTTCCCGTCACCTTCTTGTCTAGTTTCTGCCTGCTTGGTCCATTCTCCTGCCTTTTTTTCTACAATGGCTTAAAACATAGCAATTGTCTCTACGCGGAAGTCGAAAGCGCTGGGCCTGACTTGTCAGTCACCTAACGGCAGCGCGACGCATTTTTGGGGCTCATATGACAGACAGCAATAGGCCTAGTTACTGGCTGAGCGTGCCACGAAGAAACATCCCCCCTTCACACACACACACACACACACATTCAGAGAGAGAGAGAGAGAGAGAGAGAAAAGAGAGAGAGAGTAACTCGAACTCCAATGTGTTATTGAGGGTATAACTATGGGTAAGCCAGTGGCTTCTTTACACCAGGCCCTCATCAAAAGAGGGGTAAAAGCAATGACCAAAAAAATAAGAAAACAAGCAAATCAAATAAATATTGGATAGTACTAACACCAAACTAGCTGAATAAATGCTTATATAATAGTTCAACAAACATTGTCCACACATTATCAAGCACATGTACGTCTTTTTCCACTCACTCTAAGGTGTATCTACATCAATAACATACCTACATACAGACACGAATTCAAAGTCAGCTGCACAAGAACCATTTTACAACAGTCATCAAAATCTCGAATTGATGACCAAGACCAAAAAAAAGAGAGAAAAAAATAGAGAAAAAGGGGCTTAACCACCAACATTCTTATCATAGATTGGCAAAGTTACAAGCACACGACTATAGCAAAAAGCCTAAGATCTCCTCCCTTATGGAAACATAACAGAAAGAGAGAGAGAGAGGGGAGGAGATACGCAAAAAAAATCTTCAAAATGCTCGTGCAAACGGTGTACACACACACACACACACACACCTGCTGTGGTCCTCTCAGGTCCTCTGTCCTCTTCTCTCTTTCTGTGTCAAAGACAAGGCCACAGGGGAAGGAGATCATTCGTTTCACACTTTTGTTGAAGATAAAAGATAAAACCACTGTCGCAAGTATCCATGAATAATGTTATCTTTAAGGAAAAACCGAAACATACAATCCTATTTATGGGGGTTTAGATTGTACTTCTCTCTCTCTCTCTCTCTCTCTCTCTCTCCTCTCTGTCTCTCTGTCTCTGTCTCTCTCTGTCTCTCTGTCTCTCTGTCTCTGTCTCTCTCTGTCTCTCTGTCTGTCTGTCTCTCTCATTGGACGGGATGTATAGTGGTTGGACTTGCAACAATGCAACACAGCAAGACCACGCAATATAATAAATTATGTCACGACTGAAAAGGATACACGAGAGAGATATATGAGAGAGAGAGAGAGCGAGAGAGAGAGAGAGAGAGAGAGAGGGGGGGGGAGAGTTAGAGAGAGAGGAGGAGAGAGTGAGAGAGAGAGTTAGAGAGTGAGAGAGAGATTTGATCAGATGTAGAGGTAAGAAGAGTGCAGCTCCCTTCCTTTCTTTTTGAAACGTTCTGTTTATTTCTTTTTTGTTGTTGTAAGTACTCTTTTATTTATCTATTTTTTTCTGTTTAATGTATTATATTGTCAATTTCATAGAAATACAAAACGTCACTATAACTCATGTGTATGTGTGTGCGTGCGTGTGTGCGCACGCTTAGGTGTGTGTGTATGTATGTGCATACGCGCGCATGCGCCCATGATTGCGTGTTTCTATGCATGTGTCCATAATTATGTGGATGGAAAATGTTAAAGTAGGGGAGATGGTTGCCTGGAGCTGTGATGCTGATTTGCGCTACTATATGTTCACTTGATTGGTTTTAGCTATGCTTGCTTGTAACCACATGAATACCTGGCCCTTTTGAGATATCAAAGATTTCGTATTCGTGTTCATATTCGATGCGATGTGATAAACGCAACACAACACAACACAACACAACACAAGGCATTGTGGTATCACGGCAAGACACTACAACATAGTATTGCAGTCATACAATACAAAATTAGTCATGACTTAAAGCAGTATGCAATACAACACAACACAGTACAACACAACACAGTACAACACAACACAGTACAACACAACACAGTACAACACAACACAGTACAACACAAAGTATTGCAATTCCGGGACAAGACACCACGAAAATAAATAATACTGAGGCAATGTGACACAATACCGTGGTAATACCATATACAATCTGCCATGACCTATATAATAACATACAATATAATACAACACAATACAACACAATCCAACGTAATACAATACAACACAACACAATATAATAAAATACAATACAACACAACATAACTCAATACATTGCAATACTGTGGCACGGCACTACAAGATAATATTGCGGCAATACAGTACAATACAATACAATAAATACAAAACAGTACAATACAATACAATAAATACAATACAGTACAATACAATAAATACAGTACAATACAATACAATAAATACAATACAGTATAATGCAATACAATAAATACAATACAGTATAATACAGTACAATAAATACAATACAGTACAATACAGTACAATAAATACAATACAGTATAATACAGTACAATAAATACAACCTAGTACAATACAGTACAATACAATACAATAAATACAATAGTATAATACAGTACAATAAATACAATAGTATAATACAGTACAATAAATACAACACAGTACAATACAGTACAATAAATACAATACAGTACAATACAATACAATAAATACAATACAGTACAATATAATACAGTACAATACAATACAATAAATACAACACAGTACAATACAGTACAATACAATAAATACAGTACAATGCAATACAATAAATACAATACAGTACAATACAATACAATAAATACAATACAGTATAATACAGTACAATAAATACAATACAGTACAATACAATACAGTATAATACAGTACAATAAATACAACACAGTACAATACGGTACAATAAATACAATACAGTATAATACAGTACAATAAATACAATACAGTACAATACAATACAGTATAATACAGTACAATAAATACAACACAGTACAATACAGTACAATACAATACAATAAATACAATACAGTATAATACAGTACAATAAATACAACACAGTACAATACAGTACAATAAATACAATAGTATAATACAGTACAATAAATACAACACAGTACAATACAGTACAATATAGTTTAATACAGTACAATACGGTGGTTTTGCACTACAAAATTTGTCCTGACTGAAAGTATGATACAACACAACACATTTGCAATACAATAGAATAAAAAATATAAAAAAAAGGTAAAGGTGTCCCATGACGTATAAGGTCGTAGGGGAGCGAGGCGTCAGAGACCTCACTTCTCTAGGGCCAGTATATTGAGGGCGGCGCCCATCTCCTCTCCCTCGCTGCTTTACCTTCCCTGACCCTAATGAGGCAGGTACCCATTAAAAGCTGGGTGAACTGGGGGACTGTACTGAAGCCAAGGCGCGCAAACGGTCACCCATCCAACTGGTAACCACGCTCGATGCTGCTTAACTTGGCTGGGGGAAAGCGAGTGCTCCGACCACTGCGCTATCCCGTCCCGAATACTACGGCAATACAATACAATACTACGGCAATACAATACAATACAATACAATACAACACAATACAATACAACACAATACAATACAATACAACACAATACAATGCAACACAATACAACACAATACAATACCGCGGAAAGACACTATAATAATTTATGATATCATGTTAAGCTGGGGAACACCCACCAACTGACAGTAATGTACACTACACGACACTACACTACACTACAATACATTACACTACACTACAATACACTACACTACACTACACTGCACTACACTACACTACACTACACTAACACTACACTACACTACACTACAATACACTACACTACACTAACACTACAACATACAATACATACACTAACACACTACCCTACACTACAATACACTACACTACACTAAACTACACTACACTACACTGCACTACACTACACTACAATACACTACACTACACTACAATACAATACACTACACTACACTACCCTACCCTACACTACAATACACTACACTACACTAAACTACACTACACTAAACTACACTGCACTACACTACACTACACTACACTACAATACACTACAGTACAACACAGCACAACAGAGCCCAGCACAGCACAACACAGCACAACACAACACAACACAACACAACACAACACCAAAACACTCACCTTCTTCTCCCGTAGTCTTTGAAGCTCTGTAAAGAAGAAACTGAAACTGAAAAACGAAAAAAAAAAAAAAACCACAAACCTATCTCAAATTTAAACCTGCGATTTAACAATGCCGGTGTGACGGTTTGGGTTTTGGTTTTGTGGATTTTTTGTTTTGTTTTGTTTTTGTTCACTGAAGTCAAAGCATCCTTCCTAGACTATCCTACAAAACAGAATATATAATATTATTATAATTATTCTTAAGGCGCTCTACTGACATCTCACCCATTCAGTGCAGAACTTCAGAGACCAATGCTAGCAAGACCCCGTTAGCTGGGCTCAATGCGCGACAAAGGGACGCTCTCTTACAGATTATGGTGAAATACTTTTATCGATGTTTGTGTATGGCAGGAACATATCTTCTTTCTTTGTTTTTTTTAAATTTTAAATCCACACTTGCTAGAAGGAAGCCTGGCTTGTCCACAGCTGTTGAACTCTTCCTACAGCTCTTGTCCTTGTTGTGTTGTTTAAAAAGACACAGTGCAGAGCCTATTTCAAAGCCAGAGCGATATATCATATAAAACGACCATGCTCGCTCTTTTTGGGTCGTCTGAGGAGTTGGTCAAATGCAGCCTACGAGCTGCCGTATCAATTACGTGGTATTTCATTCTTTCTGATCCGGGTTTTTCTCTCTGCCTCTGTTTCTGTTGTTTCCTTCCACTCCCCCCCCCCCCCCCCCCCCCCCTTCTACTCCTCGTCCTTCTATCCACTCCCTTCCTTTTCCGCTTTGTTTTTGTTCCTCCCCCTTTTTTCCCCCTCTCATTCTGTTAATGTTAATCCGTCCTTCTCCATCCAGTCGTGCGAGTGGTGTGTGTGTGTGTGTGTGTGTGTGTGTGTGTGTGTGTGTGTGGTGTGTGTGTGTGGTGTGTGTGTGGTGTGTGTGTGTGGGTGTGTGTGTGTGTGTGTGTGTGTGTGCGTGTGTGTGTGTGTGTTGTGGGTGTGTGTGTGTGTGTGCGTGTGTGTGTGTGTGTGTGGTGTGTGTGTGTGTGTGTGTGTGTGGTGTGTGTGTGTGTGTGTGTGTGTGTGTGTGTGTGTGTGCGTGTGTGTGTGTGAGTGGGTTTTGCGTGTGTGTGTGTGAGGTGTGTGTGTGTGTGGTGTGTGTGTGTGAAAGGTGTGTGTGTGTGTGTGTGTGTGGAAGGTGTTGTGTGTGGTTGTGTGTGTGTGTGTGTGTGTGTGAAGGTGTGTGTGTGAGTGTGTGTGTGTGGAAGGTTGTGTGTGTGTGTGTGTGTGTGTGTGTGTGTGTGGAAGTGTGTGTGGAGGTGTGTGTGGGGTAAGAGAAGAGAGAGAAAAGTAGAGGAGTGTGTGAGAGAGAGAGTGTGTGTTGTGTGTGTGTGTGTGGTGTGTGTGTGTGTGTGTGGGTGTGTGATGTGGTGTGGTGTGTTGAGAGAGAGAGAGAGAAAAAGTATGTGGTGTTGTGTGAGAGAGAGAGAGAGAGTCAGTGTGAGAGAGAGATGGAGAGTGTGTGTGTGTGTGAGAGGATGAGATGGTTGTGCGGCGCGCATGTGTGTGTTATGCCTGCGTGTGTGTCTACACGTGGATGGTAGCACAGTATGTGCGTGTTGCGTTGTGGGAGCGCGCGACTCATACTGTGATGTGTACAAGCATGATGTGAATTTATGCATATGTAAGCGTAGCAGCGCAGTAGAGCGTCACGCGCACGCACGTGCGTGAAATCCTCCTCCACCTAGTGTACTCACATCTTCACTCTGATGTCCAACCAAGATAATTCGCGAATGCTACCACCACCCCCACTCACCACACACCACTCCTCCACCACACCACACATTTCACTTCAAATTACATTTATCCAGCGCATACTAACTCACCCACCACTACTCACAACTCTCTCACTACACCACTACTACTACTACGACACAGCAAGATAATCGCGAAAGCAACCACATCCACACCAACACACACACCACATCCACACACACACTCGAGAAGTCCACTTTACCATACACTACTCACTACTCACCACACACTACACACACACACACACACACACACACACACACACACACACACACTCACATCCACACACACCTTCCACACAACACACACACACACAGAGGAGAGAGAGAGAGAGAGAGAGAGAGAGAGAGAGAGAGAGAGAAAAGGAGAGAGGAGAGAGAGAGAGAGAGAATGAGACAGAGAGAGAGACAGAGAGAGAGAGTCTATTTTACTTATTTATCTACCTATTCATCTGTTTTATTCTTTTATTTCGAGGATAATTGAATAAGCACTCAAGGGCTGTTTTGTTTTTACATCCGGTCCTCGTGTGTATGCGGTGTTGTAAATTTTGCCATCCGTTCCCACCGGCACACAACGGCCTACTCTTC
>CM054143.1:1749839-1757339 GCA_028751875.1 Rapana venosa | reverse complement strand
AGAGAGAGAGAGAGAGAGACAGACAGACAGACAGACAGAGACAGAGACAGAGAGAGACAGAGAGAGAGAGAGGAGATTACAAAAGTGTTTACAAAGCTGTCATTGCCCAGTGTCCCAATGCCTTCCTTTACGGGGGTGAGAACAGTCATCTACGTCACCTCTGACCCCTGGTGAACCCCGCAGCCCTAGCCCAGAAATGGACAGAGATGTCACAGACTGCTCACAGTATAATATGTTGAATGTCACAGCGCAAACATCCACCAGCCAATAGTTCCAAGCAGAACAGACCACGGATGCGCCATACTCGTAATCCAAAGTGGAGGAAGACAAAGAAACGGACAAAAGGGACCAGGAATGGAAGCGAACAGCCTGCAGCCAGGACTTGCAAACATCTGTGACCACAGGAGGCCTGTCGAGTTATCTGACGGCCTCGAGACAGTAGAAGACTTTAGTATCTCAGAATGAGAAAGCATGTAGGGGAGGGGGGGTGGGGGGGGGGTGGAGTGGAGCAAATGGCTTCCAGCTTGTTTTGTTTGTTTGTTGGTTTGGACAAATAAAAGATCATTTAAAAAAAAAAAGGAACAGAGCACACAGTCTGCTCAACACCACAGAGCAAAGGTACTGAAAACGGAGAGTGTTGTGTGTTGTAGGCGGTGTCGTAAACAGGTTCGTGTTGTTAAGTGGTTTTTGTTGTACAGTGGTTTCAAAAGTAGTTATTGTTGTCCTAAAGTGGACAGGCTTGACGGGCACAAGAATTCCTTCATGGGTGTGGAACCTTCCTGCAGAGCCTGTCTGTATACAGAGTGCAAAGGGCAGAACCAAGGATCCCAAACCTGACCATTCCTATCGTTCGTTTCTTTCTGTGAGCCTGGGAATAGAGTGTAAACATGAGGCTTTCCCTGGCGAGTTAGGCAGAATTTGGTTTCCCTTGGCAGTCTCGACTGACTTCTTTTTTCTTTTTTTTACATAATATCTTTGTATTGCATTTATTTCTGGTCGTGTTTTCATGTGTGCTGATAAAAAAAATGATGTGGTGAGCTGTTTAAAAGTAATGTCAAGTTATGTTTGGACCACGTTTGCACAGCTAAATGCCCGCGCTCCAGTTAGTGACAGGAAACCATTTCAGGACATCAAAGTTGTATGTTCTAATAGAAGCTCCATCACCACTTTGTTATCAGGTCTTAGACATTTCTCTATATTTCTGTCCAAAACGACAGGAAAAAATCGATTCAAAAACAGCATCCTGATGATAACTACTGGCAAAGCCTTGTAATCATGTGGTAAAAATACACACCTGTATGAACAATCCATTAAATGTATTCCTAAAAAAAAAAAGACAAATGAACAAACAAGTTTGTCAACACTCACAAAGCCCCAACGGAGTTTGACCAACAATCATCAGTCAGTAAAATACACGAATAAATCAAGTCAATATATATAGATTAAAATAACTAAAGAAAAAAACTCAGTCATCAGTCGATGTAAATGATCAGATGTAAGACTGGGTTCAAATCCACCAGAGGCCACCAGTTCATGAATAAAGATAGATACCTACCGTGATAGCCACAGATCGCAAAGATGTGTGTGTGTGTGTGTGTGTGTGTGTTTACAATACATAGCTTTCTAATTCTATACAGTGAAGTTTGTGATCGGGTAACGGTTGGCTCAGCCAGAGGGCCGCCCCTTGAGCAGGCAGGCAGGCAGGGGTGGGGTCAAATGTGTATAAAGCTGCGTATTAGGCCCTTCCTGCGCTGGCTGACCTACAACAAGAAACACAGCGAGCACCAGGCGTTAGTGATGGCGCCTGCGTGCTGCCCAGTGTCCGTACATACATAATAATAATAATAATAATGTATGGAATTTATATAGCGCTGAATCTTGTAAAGAAAACAAATCAAGTCAGATTAAATTCGCTGCTGTCACGGGACGTATATGAGACCACCTATCTAATTTCTGGTGTTACAATAGTCTGGGCGTGGGGGGCGTGCAGCAGGCGCGGGGGGGGGGGGAAGGTGCGCATTAGGCGCTGCGCGCTGCCACCCTAGTATTTTTTTTTTTTTGGTTTGGAGGCTGTCAGCACCGCTCAGTGTCGGGGGGGGGGGGGGGGGGGGGGGGGGGGAGGGAGGAAGGGGAGAGAATGGCTGGTTACGCCTAATGCTAACAACGCACGCACACTGGTGTCTCGCTTAGGCATCACCCCCGAGGTCGGAATGTGGCTACCTTCGTGGTGGGCAAAAACGATCGCGTACGCCAAAAACATCTCACCATGTGGTGAACTTCGGAACTCTAGCCGAGGAATTGGGAAAACAAATGAAGTTGTGATGTTTGGTGAGCTAGTTTTTGAATTAATGGCGGATTTCTGAGGTGCTGTGGATGTTTGGTGAGCTAGGTTTTGAATTCTTAGCGGATTTCTGAGGTGCTGTGGATGTTTGGTGAGCTAGGTTTTGAATTCTTAGCGGACTTCTGAGGTGCTGTGGATGTTTGGTGAGCTAGGTTTTGAATTAATGGCGGACTTCTGAGGTGCTGCGGATGTTTGGTGAGCTAGGTTTTGAATTCTTAGCGGATTTCTGAGGTGCTGTGGATGTTTGGTGAGCTAGGTTTTGAATTAATGGCGGACTTCTGAGGTGCTGTGGATGTTTGGTGAGCTAGGTTTTGAATTCTTAGCGGATTTCTGAGGTGCTGTGGATGTTTGGTGAGCTAGGTTTTGAATTCTTAGCGGATTTCTGAGGTGCTGTGGATGTTTGGTGAGCTAGGTTTTGAATTCTTAGCGGATTTCTGAGGTGCTGTGGATGTTTGGTGAGCTAGGTTTTGAATTAATGGCGGACTTCTGAGGTGCTGTGGATGTTTGGTGAGCTAGTTTTTGAATTCTTAGCGGACTTCTGAGGTGCTGTGGATGTTTGGTGAGCTAGTTTTTGAATTCTTAGCGGACTTCTGAGGTGCTGTGGATGTTTGGTGAGCTAGTTTTTGAATTAATGGCGGACTTTTGAGGTGCTGTGGATGTTTGGTGAGCTAGTTTTGAATTCTTAGCGGACTTCTGAGGTGCTGTGGATGTTTGGTGAGCTAGTTTTTGAATTCTTAGCGGATTTCTGAGGTGCTGTGGATGTTTGGTGAGCTAGGTTTTGAATTCTTAGCGGATTTCTGAGGTGCTGTGGATGTTTGGTGAGCTAGGTTTTGAATTCTTAGCGGACTTCTGAGGTGCTGTATTACTGGGTAGTATTGAACAGAAGGAGAGGTGGTGGTGGGGTGGGGAGGGGTAAAGTAGGGGGGGGGAATGGAGGTGGATGAATGAGGACAGAGAAGCAAGAATGTTGAGAACAGGAGTGAAAAATGAATCCACAAGAACTAACAACTACTTTATATTTTCCAAGAAACTGCTAACTTGAGATATTGAAAACGGAACCTGCTAACTCATTCAAAGTCTGACAAATGTACACTTTTTTCAGCCTATTCTGAAAATCGTCATTTAAAATGAACAACAACAACAAAGCAAGTTGCACACAATTCATTAGTCGCTCTGTACTTCATACACTGCACAAACAAACGTTTTCTACATCTACAGGACGATAACCCCCCACAACAGGCAGGAAGAAAAGCAACCACCAATAAAACACCCGCTCACCCTCACGCCACAGCTTTCTTCCAAATCTACCCCTCCCCCCCCATACTTTTCTCACAAATACAAACAAAACGCAGGAAACAATCAACAATCAACAACAATCAACCATAACATTGCACGAAGTAGAAACAAGCAAACTTATTCAAGGGACAGCATTTCGCAATGAATACAGCTTCCGGTCTGAACCGGAAACAGAGAGGGGAGATCAGCAGCTGGATACCTTTTCGGAGTGACGGGTCTTTCTGCGGCGATACATCAGCACGGCGACGACCACCACGATGACGATGAGGAGGAGGACGACGGTGATGACGACAGCGGCGATGCCAGTGGCGCTGAGCAGACACATGTCAGACTGGTCCCCGCAGTTGTCGTAGCTGTTGCAGTAGAGGGACTCCGAGATGCAGTGAGAGTTGCGGCAGCTGAACTCCCCGCTGCTGCAAGGAGCTGGGGCAAGAGTGTAGGGGGAGACAAAAGTGAAGGTGAGGTTTGTGGGGGTTTTGTTAGAGGTCTGTTTTTCCTTTTAGGAATGCTCAGCGTATGTTACTTAAGTACTATAATTCCATTTTCTTTTCTTGTTTTAATCACTGTATGCAGATTCATATGTGTGTATATATATATATATATATATATATATATATATATTATATATATACCAAGATATATTTTTCAATAATAATATTCTTAATTTTAAATATCACCCCCACCCCCTCCCCAAACTCACATGTATCTGAGAACACACCCCTACAGGTGTACTCTGGCCTCTCTTTCTGTACACCTGGAGGGAGGAATGTGTTGCATGTACTCAGCACTGTATCTTCCACCCACCTCCCCACCCCCACCATAAAAGGGGCGTGTTTTGTACACTCCACAAAAAGCAAACAGGTAACAACCCAAACTGATAAGGTAACTCGATAACAAAGAAAGAAAAACACACAGAAAATAGGATTCTATTAGCAAAAACAGTTAATAATAATAATAATAATAATAATAATAATAAATAATGGTGGAGTTTATATAGCGCTGAATCTTGTAAAGCAACAAATCAAAAGCGCTCAGATGACATCTTTTTTTTAAATACATTTTTTTAAATTATTATTTTATATCGAGGATAATGGAATAAGCACTCATGTGCTTTTTTTTAAACATCCAGTCAAGTCAAATATTCATTTATTTATTATTTATTTATTCTTTTATATCGAGGATAATGGAATAAGCACTTATGTGCTTTTTTACATCTAGTCCCCGTGTGTATGCAGTTTTGTAAATTTTGTCATCCGTTCCCACCGGCACACAATGGCTTACTCTTACGAAAAGCGGAACAGGATTTAACCTGTGTGCAAGATGTTCTGCGTGCGTTTGCACACGGGGACTCGGTTTAAAGTCTCATCCGAAAGACTTTTGGGGAGAGTGGAGTCTGCACTGATGTTAACTCCAGGGGAAAATATCCCCTTGAACGGGAATCGAACCCGAGTCGTTAGATTGCGAGCGCAATGTTCTGACCACTAGGCTACCCCCCCCCCCCCCCCCCCCCCCCCCCCAGTAGCCTTACACTAGAGCTATCAATGAGCAGGTCTGCAAAACAACAAGAACGCCGTGAACAGTAATCATTTATATAAAGCAAACTGAATGCTGAGGAAGGCTAGCTTTGGAAATACAGCTGACACCAACCTCTTCCAGCAAACCAAGATCAAGATCTGCCCAATTAAATCAAAGTTACTTTTCCACAGGGAACAGCTCAGTGGTCAGAGCACTCGCCCTCCCCCAGCTAAGGTTAAGCAGCGTTGAGCGTGGTTACCTCTTTAGTGGGTGACCGTTTGTGCGCCTTGGCTTCAGTACAGTCCCCCAGTTCACCCAGCTGTAAATGGGTACCTGCCTCTTTTAGGGAGAGGGAAGGTAAAGCAGCGAGGGAGAGGAGATGGGCACCGCCCTCAATATGCTGGCCCCTGGAGAAGCTGAGGTCTCTGACGCCTCGCTCCCCTACGACAGCACAGGTGATGGTTCACCTTGACCTTTACTCGGTTAACTGCTGGTTAAGAACCAAAGTAACAAAGAAGACGATGTCAGACGAAAGTACAGAGTGGCGAGTTAATCAACCAGGAAAACGAAAAGACATGATGATGATGATGATGATGATGATGATGATGATGATGATGGTGGTGGTGGTGGTGGTGATGATGATGATGGTGGTGGTGGTGGTGGTGGTGATGATGATGATGATGGTGGTGGTGGTGGTGATGATGGTGGTGGTGGTGGTGGTGGTGGTGGTGGTGGTGGTGGTGATGATGATGATGGTGGTGGTGGTGGTGGTGGTGGTTGATGATGATGATGATGATGATGATGACGATGATGATGACGAGGATGACGACGACGACGACGATGATGAGGATGTAGAGCGATGGCTGGTTACCCAGGTGGAAGGCGGTGACGACCAGCTCCATCTGGTCCTGCAGGTAGGTCCTCTTCTGCAGCTGCACCACGGCCTCCCGCCCCGTGCTGGTGAACACCCCTTCAGGGGGCTGAGAGGCGTTGCACAGCCGACCTGCACAACACCACACCACACACCACACATAGACACACCACACATAGACACACCAATACACCACACATAGAAAACCACACACACAAACCACACCACACACCACACACCACACCACACATAGACACACCACACACACACATAGACACACACCACACATAAGACACACCACACATAGACACACCACACATAGACACACCACACATAGACACACCACACATAGACACACCACACATAGACACACCACACCACAACATAGACACACCACACATAGACACACCACACCACACATAGACACACCACACATAGACACATCACACATAGACACACCACACATAGACACACCACACATAGACACACCACACATAGACACACCACACATAGACACACCACACATAGACACCACACATAGACACACCACACATAGACACACCACACATAGACACACCACACATAGACACACCACACATAGACACACCACACATAGACACACCACACATAGACACACCACACATAGACACATCACACATAGACACACCACACATAGACACACCACACATAGACACACCACACATAGACACACCACACATAGACACACCACACATAGACACACCACACATAGACACACCACACATAGACACATCACACATAGACACACCACACATAGACACACACCACACATAGACACACCACACATAGACACACCACACATAGACACACCAAAACACCACACATAGACACACCACACATAGACACACCACACATAGACACACCACACATAGACACACCACACATAGACACACCACACCACACATAGACACACCACACATAGACACCACACATAGACACACCACACATAGACCACCACACCACCTAGACCACACCACACATAGACACACCACACATAGACACACCACACATAGACACACCACACATAGACACACACACACACCACACATAGACACACACCACACATAGACACACCACACATAGACACACCACACATAGACACACCACACATAGACACACCACACACCACAAATAGACACCACACCACACATAGACACACCACACATAGACACCACACATAGACACATCACACATAGACACACACCACACATAGACACACCACATAGACACAACACACCACATAGACACACCACACATAGACACAACCACACAAAGACACACCACACATAGACACATCACACATAGACATACCACACATAGACACATCACACATAGACACACCACACATAGACACACCACACATAGACACACCACACATAGACACATCACACATAGACACACCACACATAGACACATCACACATAACACACCACACATA
>CM054143.1:1687339-1732339 GCA_028751875.1 Rapana venosa | reverse complement strand
TGTGTGTGTGGGGAGAGAGAGAGAGGAGAGAGAGACAGAGAGAGAGAGAGGAGAAGAGAGACAGAGGAGACACGAGAGAGAGAGTCAGAAGAAGAGACAGAGAGAGAGACAGTGAGAGAGAGAGAGAGAGAGAGTAGAAGGAGAAGACAGAGAGACGAGAGAGAGAGAGGGGAGGAGAGCAGACAGACAGGACAGAAGAGCAGAAGAGAGACAGAGAGAGAGAGACAGAGACAGACAGACAGACAGGACAGACAGAGACAGACAGAGACAGGCAGGCAGGCAGACAGACAGACAGACAGAGAACAGAAGGAAGCAGGTGTACTCACAGGTGGGAAGCCAGGCGTTGACAGAGGGCCAGGACCACAGCAGCCCAGCCAGGAGCCAGGCCAGAGCCTGCAGCCTTGCGCCCCCGCCCGCCATAGCTCAGCCTCCTTACCCAGCAGCAGCAGTCAGGAGTCAAGATGGTTGCCACCAACAGCAAATACAAACAAACCCGCAAACCTGTATCATAAACTGAAAATCCTTTGGCACTGTAGGAAGATTCTCAACAGAGAAAACCAAAATAATTTTTAGTTGTTTTTTTTTTTGTAACTGTAGGCCTAAGAATTTTCAGTAAAATTTTGATTGATTTATTTATTCACTCCAGCACTGATTTTCCTATGTCCTGGTTCACACTTGATGCAAGTCGTTCAGTTTTGAAGTTGTGTTCTTCACTGACCACATGTTTTTGTCTAAAAAGGATATTGTTGCAATGCAGTTTTTAAATTCAAACAGTATTTCTTTTTATCTACACACGCTGCTTTGGAAGTATCGAAATTTACCTTGCAAATAAAGACATTTAAAAATTGTCATGCATATCCCTGCTCAACACCTGGATAAGTCAGAATTTCTATCAAAACGGACCAAATGTTTGGTTCTTCAGGATTTCACGAGTTCCCAAGTTGTCTGCAACATGCGGTGAGCATCAACACTTCCATTCGACACTGGTTTTTGACACAGCCAATCCGGCGACTCGCGCAACACGACCACGCTCTCCATCATGTTGATTGGCTACCTGTCAGCTGCAGCTTCCGAGTGACCAATCAACAAGTCAGCAGACCCGACCAATCACAGGCACGAAGTCATTACTCTAAGTAGTACTGGACTTGGTGAACTAAAATACAATTATTTTCTTTAGTTCTAAAGTCTGTCGAAGATGGTACGACTATACTATAATTATTATACCATTTTTCCCATCTCCAGTGCAAGAAAGAAGCTATGACATGTGTGTGTGTGAGGAGGGGCAAATGAGGAATAATTATTTTGTTTCCATCTAAATTTTTTACCCCCCCACCTTTAAAAAAAAATCTATTTGTTAACCAATAAGATTTCGGGAGTCTAGGAACAAACTTGGTCATTTCAAAACTATGCAGCATGCAGGTATCTGGGCAACTATTACCTGACTGAGATGTGGCTGAGTGCAGTGTACCTAAGGCAGAGTGGCAAGGACTCCTGTCACCCTGTTGGGGATGGATGAGTTCGAGTCTACCCCTTGTCAGGCGTTTGATGCATGGTTTGGTCATCCAGTCCCTTCTCTGTTCATGCGTGTCTGATTTACTCGGTCATGTCACGGGGAGAGGTATGTGCATGCTGTCCTAAGGAATCAGGGCCTAATAGTTATTATTAATATGATGCAAAGGGTATGTAGTTTGGGGATCAGGTTTTGTGTTTTCAGTGACGATCATGGTACACTATTCCTTTGTTGAGTTTTTGGATGTGTGTGTGTGTGCGCGCGCGCATGTGTGTGTGTTTGCTTTGCATTGTATTCTTTTGTCTTTTCTTTTATTCTCTGTTGGCTGGTCTGCCAGCATCATCAATCCAATCTCTTCAACGTATACAAAACTCTGCAACTCGACTAATCCTCAGAAAGAAAAAATCTGAGCATATTACCCCTCTCTTGCAATCTCTCCACTGGCTGCCTGTGCCACAGAGGGTAAACTATAAGATCAGTACCCTCTGTTACAAATGTCTCCACAAAACAGCACCCGCCTTCCTCTGTGAATGTCTTCACTTGTACACTCCTCGTTCTCTCCGCTCTGCTGCAGATACCTTGTCCTTACGAATACCTAGATTCAACCAGTCCACCATCGGCCGTCGCTCTTTCTCTGGAATGATCTCCCTCTCTCTCTCCGCCAAAAGCCTTCTTATGACACTTTTAAATCCAGTCTCAAGACATATTAATTTTATTTCAAACCTAAGATTTTCCTCTCCTGCTTCATCTCATAGTTTTTCCCTGCCTTCAACAGCCAAGATTCTATTGCCCTGCCAGGGTGTGTGACCTCTGTGTGTGACCTGTGTGTGTGTGTGTGTGTGTGCGCGCGTGCACATTTGGACTTGATGGAACTATTACTTGTTACTGGTTTATAACTGTGTAAGAATGAGTTGAGTGCAAGCGCTTTGATTTGTTTCTGCAAGATATAGCGCTATATAAATTCCATTTATCATTATTATTTTGTATTGCATTGTATTATATTGTAACCCATTTAAAGTCACGGCAGATCTCTCTGCGTGAAATTCAGGCTTCTCTCTCTCCCTGGGGAGAGCGCGTCGCCACAAGAGCAACGCCACCCTTTATTTTTTGTCTTTTCTTGTCTGCTTGTGTTTATTTCCCTATTAGAATGGCATTTTGCTACAGAATTTTGCTGTGGGTGTTTTTACGTGCGCTTAATGTGTGTAGTACACAGCACCTCAGTTTACCGTCTCATCCGAAAGACCAGCATCCAGACCACCACTCACAGTCTAGTGGATGGGGGAAAGTTTGGGGCACAAACAGGGATTGAACCACCGCACACTTCTAACCCTGACTTTTCGCTTTCCAGGCAGGTGCGTTACCTCTAGACCACCGACATCATGTTGTTTTGTTTTATGTATTGTGGTTCATAACTAAACACACACACACACACACACACACACACACACAGAAGAGAGAGAGAGAGAGGAGAGAGAGAGAGAGAGAGAGAGAGAGAGAGAGAGAGAGTAAATCAGTCATTACACATGGAAAGAACAGGCTAAGCAAAGCGTCAAGGACTCACTTGTGATAATAATCACAACTTTCACAGTCAGTGGAAAACATCTTAACATTTCAGAAGACGTCTGTTAAAACGAGAAACGAATGTAATAGCAGTATGAAAGATTTAAAGAATATAATATAGTATAATGTTGCGAAATGAAGTTCTTTATAGTATTAAAAAAAAAGCAAATAAGCTTTAATTCACAATAAGTTAGCAACTGCGGTTATTCCACACTAATAATATCGACTTTTTGTGTGTTTGTTTGTTTGCTGTTGTTTTTCCTGCAGAAGTGCTTGAAAAAGTGCTGGGGCCTTTTCCTCGCCAATATTGTCACAACCTTGCTAGTTGATTTTTTAAAACAACGACAACGATAAACCCCCACCAATATTAACAATAAATCATTAATACAATTTGAGGGTCTAGCCCATAGAAAGGGCTCCACCACACTTCTTAAGACTAAAGATTATGAGTGTATTTTTCCTGCCATTGTGAACAAACATCTTTCAAACGATTGTTTGTTGCCTCTTAAGTAAGCTGCTGTGAACCTTACATGCACACAATCATTACAAACCGTTGGACCTTAACCCTCAATTCCACCCAGGCCAACCTTTTGTCAGTTCTGATGTAAACTAAGGGCCAAGGCCTGACTTACATTGTTGTTATACTGTAAATATTATGTCGAGTTGTCGTCAGCCACGACAAGCTCTATGCATAACAACCTGTACTTTACTTTTAAAGGAGCACTTCTTTTTAAAAAAAACAACACATCGGAAATCGAAGTATGGCTGCCTATACAGTGTGGAGAGTTACTGTACAGCACAACAGTAGGCATGGTCTGTCTGTAAGACTGTGGAGATTTACACAACAGTAGGCATGGTCTGTCAGTAAGACTGTAGAGTACTGTACAGCAAAGCTGTTGTAGAGGGAGAGTTACTGTACAGCACAACAGTAGGCATGGTCTGTCAGTAAGACTGTGGAGAGTTACACAATAGTAGGCTGGTCTGTCTGTAAGACTGTGGAGAGTTACTGTACAGCACAACAGTAGGCATGGTCTGTCTGTAAGACTGTGGAGAGTTACTGTACAGCACAACAGTAGGCATGGTCTGTCTGTAGGGCTGTGGAGAGTTACACAACAGTAGGCATGGTCTGTCTGTTAGACTGTGGAGAGTTACACAACAGTAGGCATGGTCTGTCTGTAAGACTGTGGAGAGTTACACAACATTGGTCATGGTCTGTCTGTAAGACTGTGGAGAGTGTACAACAACAGTAGGTCATGGTCTGTCTGTAAGACTGTGGAGAGTTACTGTACAGCACAACAGTAGGCATGGTCTGTCTGTAAGACTGTGGAGAGTTACACAACAGTAGGCATGGTCTGTCTGTAAGACTGTGGAGAGTTACACAACAGTAGGCATGGTCTGTCTGTAAGACTGTGGAGAGTTACACACCAGTAGGCATGGTCTGTCTGTAAGACTGTGGAGAGTTACACAACAGTAGGCATGGTCTGTCTGTAAGACTGGAGATTACACACCAGTAGGCATGGTCTGTCTGTAAGACTGGAGAGTTACACAACAGTAGGCATGGTCTGTCTGTAAGACTGGAGTTGAACTGCCTGCTTCACTACAGCACCAGCAGGACTGAGGCATTGCTGAGCCGCTGGGCAAGTGTGTGATGTGGAATTGAACAGTGGCTGTGACAAAACAACCCCAGAGAAAAATAAAATTGGTGATCTAGTCGTCATCACTAGGCTACCTATCAACTTTCTGAACCAGTCTTGTATGAAGAACTGAGGACCAAGCTGATCTGATGTGTGTGTGTGTGTGTGTGCGTGTGTGTGCGTGTGCATAAACATGTAACTGAAACTGGTAATATAACAATATTTCAAGTATGTTGCATAATTGTTGCAATTGTGACATGGGCGAAAGTAGCGATGGATTTCATTACACAACGGATTCTTTTTCAAACGTCGAGACCTAGATTAGTTTTTCAAATCTTTCATGATTTGTTGAAACAAGAGAAGGCAATGTGCTTACAGTTACAGAAAATCATCACTCTCGGAAATGTTTGGACAAAATGTATTTACCTATAAACAATCTTTGTGTCTGTTAATGATTGGTCAAGCTGTGCTTTAATAATTATATTAAAACTTTCCAAACTATCCTCAATACACTGAAAAAGGTCAAAGCATTCCATCTTTTTTGTTTTGCGTGCTTGTTAGAACAGTCAGGATGTAGGTGGTATAAGAGCAGGTATATTTGAATGACGTGATGAAATAGAGAGTTAAAGCCTACTAGAGGAAGAATGATCTTTATGTGTCTTTCATTTTCTCTTTCATGCAGTGTGGTGTAAACATGTAATTGCAGATCCAACACACACACCCCCCACACGCATACACCCCCCACACACATACACCCACACACAGAAACTCAACTCTCAGAACAAACACCAGACAATCAGAGTGGCTTTAAAAAAACACAAAGTGTATTGGATGAGGCTTACAAACAACAGAATAGCTGCACATCACAAATAAACCATACTGAACGTAACGAATTATCCACATGCGTACAGCGAGCCAATCATGAACCCAAACCAGAGCCATGATCTTTTGTAACACAATGCTGGCTGGACACTGAGAAAGTCATCAAGGTTCACCTCACGTGATGATGCACAAACAGGTCGACATCATTCAGCAGAGAAACACAGGAACTGCTTCACACACACTTTACGTTGACAACTGAACTGTACCAGGAAATAAACACGAAGGGGACCAGCATATCATGTATTGATGTATACAAAAAAACAAACAAGACTTTTGAATATAAACAAAGCATATATACAACACATACACAACATTTGTTCAATGAAATAAAATGCAGATGTTTGCTTCTGCTTTTGATTTTAGGCAACAACAATAAATTAAAATAAAAAAACAACAACAACAACAAACCAAATCCCTACCAGCTCATAAATAAATAAACTGATAATTCCTTGAAATAAAAAAAACAAAAATAAAAAAAAAACCATCTGTAATAATGCCTGTTGAAAGTTTAGCATCAAGCCACATTATTCTATACCACAGTCAGACAGTTTGACCAAAGTTCTGAAGAAAATGATCAGAATAATAGAACTGTAATGGGACACATGACAACAGCATACATGAAAGCAGACTATCACACCTTTTTTCTAAAATACAGATAAAAATCCTCACTTTACCAACAAAAAAAACACCAAAAAAAAAAGAAAATATAAAAAAAGCAACAAAAGCATCAACCCTCACCTTATAAATCTTGCATATGATATAGCAAAGCTAAAATAAGCAGAAGCCTCCTGTAAGAATGGCAACACATAGAGTTTGTAGGCTACTTTAAATATTTAAAAAAAAGACTACAGATAAGAACAAACGAGACACAGTAAAACTTTAGCATGCGCACAAACGATGACACGAGTGTTTAATTGACTGAGCATGCATGTAAGCAGTAAGTTCTCACATAATTATGGTCTTTCACAAGCAGTAACAACACCTACCAACCAACACCACTTTGATGGAGTCTACATGAATACACACACACACACCAGTGGAACATTAATTTACAGCATTAGCAGCGAAAATCAGTTGACAAAGACTGCTTCAACCAGAATAAGCAGCAGCAGCGACAACAATACTTCTGCTGCTCACACAGCAGTATACTGGACAAGCCAATTAAAGAAAGAAGGAAAAATTCTTCGAAAAAGAAAAACAACATAAACCAGCATGACGTTTGGAAAAGGAAAAAAAAAAAAGAGAAAAAAACCCAGAATTTAAGCAAAATTTAGAGTGAAACCCAAACATACAAGTTTTGAGATGGAATCTGAACCACTGTGGTCAAGTGCTTTCCTTCATGTAGATTGTGTACACACATCTGCAGGCTGTGCTATCTATCAACAACTGCCAGTACCATTATGTTGTTGTCTTTGTGACTGAACGACGCTCTTCAAACAGTCATCAAAGCCTCTTCATTGTTTCAACGACACACTTTGTTGCTTGACGTTTTTACACTGACAGACCTTCCTGCTACACACGTATACACACACATCCACCAGACAGTTCACAGCACTACACCGACACAGCTCTGCAGTGAACAACTGAGGATGGAGGCCTATGTGAATGCTTCCATGTCTCCACCCTCTGCAGTGTTTGAAATCTTCTGCCTTCTAATCTATGAAAACCTGCCAAACAATAATCGATTAAAACAGAGTTTACAGCCTCATTTTTCAAACAGGTTTTTGGACCTTTGGATTTTGTGCCGGATTGTGTGGCGTGCCCGAGTCTGCAGGTCAGTGCTGACCTCAGCTGCTGGCTGGTTACAGGAGAAAGCAGAGCCCACAGCAGGGAGGGGCTCAGGAAAAGACAACCCGTCAGGCAGCCACTGTCCAGCAGAAAGAAAGGGAAACAACCTAGATCGGCCATGTCGGGAATGAAGCATGGGGCTTGGACATCCAGACCATCAGTCTGTCTATACGTACAACTGCACTTCCCTTCCGCAGGGGAGAGAGAGAGAGAGAGAGGAGAGAGAGAGAGAGATGTAACCCCTCCATGTGTATTCAGTCAAGGATGGGAACGCTGCCTCTCTTTCAAACCAACACATTAGGCAGATCTGTTCAGACTTGACTTATCTCTGTGCCAGTATACACACACAGGAGGAAGATCAAAACACACACACGTGATACAGATGCCAGGAAGCACATCTGTGTCAGGTTTTTTTTGTTCTTTCCGCTCTTATTCCAAACCACCAACCACTCACGGTTGTATCAGAGTTGGAACAATGGTCATCGCACATAGCTTGCACTTTGCCTTTCAACACAGATGACTGACAGCCTTCACAACAGCATGTCCTGATACACAAGTCTGTTCCGTCAAGAGAGAGGAAACGATACGCATGAAGAACAGACAGTGACTAACAACACAATGACCTGTACATTTTCCCAAGAGCTGTCAGTCTCCTTTGCTGCTTGTTCTGCGCGCTACAGCTGACAAACCGAGGAAGAGCCACTAGGAGCCACTACACATGCAACACACATCCAAAGTAGGTACAGCGAATATGACACAGATCCAGATCACAAAATCAAAACAAAAACAAACAGAGATGTCGTACTATTTCATACAACTGCCCAAAACAGACAACAACAAATATGCGAGATGTAAGCACCAGCACCATCTCTGGTTTTGACTGTATGCTAATGCCTTTGAGTTGCCTTAAAAGAAATTCTTTAAATAAAAAAAAATGTTAACAACTCCATGGAGAAATGTTCCAGATTTCTGCTCCAAGCACCAATTATTACACTGTATGCCCCAAATAGAAAAACAAAATAAAAATGATGGATATTCGCTACATGGGCAGCTGAATAGTCTGAACATTTCTTTCAGATCACCATCTTTTTTAACACATTAAAAAAAAAGTAGCAGGTCTTTTGCAAACTGCCTAGGAACACAATGGCCTGGTTAAAAACAAACCCACAAAAATTGTCGTCCAACTATATGGATTATCTCCTCATGCTCTTGACTTTGAGCAAGTATTGTGTTAAGATGACTTTCTGAAAAAACAGACTGCAAATCATTTTAAGTTTCTAGTGCACATCAACATTGCACAGCAATGTAGACAGTTAAAAACGGGTTTTTTTCAAACTTTAAAATCAGAATTTCATTTGAATTCCTTTGCACCATGAAAGAAAAGAAAAGAAACGAAACCCTGGTGACATCTGAAACAAGAGCAATTAAAACCATGTCTCTTTCCGTCTGCCACAAGTGAGCACTTCCTCTGTTTCTCAAGCTTAGATTTTGTTTTTTCTTGTGACAATCTGCTGGTATTTTGAAGCAATCTGAAATAAAATCTTGTGTTTTTTCTTGTGACAAACTGCTGGTATTTTGAAGCAATCTGAAATAAAATCTGGAAAAACGAAACAGGCACAGTCACTAAAGTACTCTAAGTTTGTGCATCAACCGCTACACAACTGCCAAGGACAGACAAGCCATGTGCACTGACATTGTGCAGTTTACACTTCTCTATACAGAAGCCTGGTCCATGTGGCACTATCTGCCTGAACACACCAGCAGATTTCTTTCCCCTTGCAAATCTCACACACACACACACACACACACACACACACACAGGTGAAAAATTCATATATGAAAAGGGTTTTCTCTGTTTTCAGGAATCTCAGAAAATGGACACACACAGATTGCAACATTTATTAATGCCGTTAGTGGCGTGAGACTGGTATGAAGAAGAAGATGATATGGCGGACAAGAGTTCAGCATTTCCTCAGTTATACAATGCACAGCTAGTATGATGTGAGGTGTGGTATGTATTTTTAAAATAGATTTTCAGTAATACACATTCCCAGTTATACAATGTCATGTTTGTATGGATGTATGTTCTGTCTGTTTCTGAAAAACCAGAAATCACTTTGAGTCAGAACAGAAACACGTGATTTTGGATACAATTTTATTTTTTAAAAACCTGCAGTGGCAAGAGGATTCACCCTAAAATGTCTCTTCAGAATATTGCCTGTAACGCAACACATCTCTCTCTCTCACATCAGCCGTCTGCCTCACTGTCAATGTGCAGCACAGAAAGATGAATTCCCATTTCACCCTGCTAGTTGCTTCAGACATGACACAACACATATCGCCTGACAATACTGATTATGACTAGAAAGCACAGACATCTTTTCTACTTCAAACAGACGACACGAGGCATCAAACACAGACACAGCTTTCACAACGAGAACAGACCATGAGCAAGTACTTCGTTCATTGGTCCAACTAACAGGTAAAAAAATGTAAAAAAATAACCCTGGGTATTACAAATACAAGGATGTCGCCACCAAATAAAAAACAAAATAAAAATAATACATGATATCAAACAATGACAAAATACCAATTAGAAAACGCGTCCAACACTAACAAAACTGTGATGAATGGCTTCACCCCCCTAAACCACACACAGTGTACCACGTTTGCCTAAGAACTCATGTCAGCCCTTCAGTGGTGTCTGGTTTGGGTTGCAGAGACTGTGGCATAAAGCCAGACTGTGCCACTTGGTGCTGTCAGGAAACTGTGGGCCATATCAGGACTGCTGGGGTTAAGGTTCACCCACAATCAGATGTCTGACTGAGGGACTGACTGACAGAAAAGGGTTTTGTTTTTTCTGTGAGTTTTTTGGTCACAGGCTGGTCCACATACAGGTCAGAACATGAGCTCCTAGGTAAACAAGACTCACCAGATACACGAGGAAAACAGTTTATACTCACACACACACACTTACAGAAAAATCCACACATGCATGCATGCACAAACACATACTCACATAACTGGGGAAAACCCTTCACTCACATACACACTCACACAGAGCATGAGGACTTTACTTTCACAATGTTCATTGCACATGAACCAAAACTGTTCCACATGAACCACAATGCCGCCACAGTATACACATTATGGCAAGTTTACAGTGGTCAGCAAAAGTAAATAGCAGCACATATATACCTCTGCTTCCAGAAAATGGAAAGACAATTCTATGTTTGTAGTTAAGGAGCCGTCCAAGGAGAGCTTTGTTCTCTCCCTTTTCTCTTCTTTCCTGTTTAGAGTAAAAAATGCCAGCTTGTAACATTACCACCAAATAAAGGAACAAAATACTCAACAAGAATTTAAATAATTCAATGTCTGACAATTTTTCGATACCAAAAAGAAAATGAGGAGGAAAAAACCCAAACATTATTTCAAAAGCTTTTGGTCAAAGAATTCTGCGTTAAAGCAGGAAAATTTGGCATGTAATAAGACAAAAACAAAAAGCTGCAATCCTTTCTTTTTGTGCAAATGGGGAATGATGATTAAAGGAATATTATTTTCAATTTGCATTAATATCTATTTTGCATACTGACTGTTCAGGATTTCGCCTTTGCATTGTGAGTGTGTAAAATTTCACATAAAAACTGGTTATAAATTGCAAATGAAGATTCAAATTGTGGGGTACTTACGAAAAATATTACCATGAAACCGAGTAAAATATTTTTTAAAAAGCTTCTTACAATCATTGCATGTCTCTCAATACATAACTGGACCAAAAAAAGTATTAAAAAAACCCCAAAACAGAAATGGTGGATGAAACAATGAAAAAAAAAATTCTAGGGTTTTTTGTTGGTTTTTTTGGGGGGGGGAGGGCACTAACACACAGAGAAAAAAATGTGGTCAAAATTGAAATCTGAGAGAGAGTTTGGAGACATTCCCAACCACAAAATTTCGCTCAAATTAAATCTAGTACAGACGTAGATTTTAGGGGGGAGGGGAGGGGAGGAGAGGAGAGGGGGATATGAACACCCCCAGGTACAGTTTAGCAAAGTCTGGACGATGCACTGAGATTCACCAGCTACACCACACAAGCAGAACATCATCTTACACAGTCACTATCTTACCAACACTCTCATGCATAACATGGCAGTAAGTTCTTTTTTTTTTTTAAAGCAAGGAAGACCAAAGTAAAAAACAAAAAATGGCAGCCATAGACAATGGAGATGCTGATCGTGGGTGTTGGAACCATGAATCCATTCATGGTGGAACTGATCGCTGTGGCCTTGAGCTGGTAATTTCTTTTCGCTGCTGCAAACTCAAGTTTCATTCTTAAAGAATGAGCTAAACCCCCACCCCACCGATTAAAAAATAAAGCTTGTACAATCAAAATGTTAGGGGTATCTGTACAAATTAATATGTAAATGTCAACTGATTTGTTCGTTTTTATCTTTTGGTCTGTCTTTTTACAGCAATCAACTCCAAATTTTTCTATAAAGATTTTGTTTTTATCCCCGTATAAAGATTTCAGATCTCATTATTACCTCTGCACTGGCACCTTCACATAAAACTGTAGATCTCTATAAAAACAACAACCACCACCCTCTTTTATGATGGTAAAACTCACTGAAGGCTTGAGATTCCGTCAAAGCTTCTGATAAAAATTTATAGACAACCCAAAATGCAGCCAAAAAAACCAACACCCCCCCTTCATAAAAAAGAGGCGCAAGATCAAAATACTGTGATGGAAATAAGACATACGTACGAAATGCTGTTTAAAAGTGTGGAGCCTTTATTACACCCATGACTTGTTCCCCCCAAAATCAGACATGTTCCATGACTACAATCTTCTGCAGAAGAGGAGACAGACTCCACAGCCTTTTACGGTGGCGTCAAAGACTGCAGTCAAGTCACACACACACACACAGACACAGACACTATATTCCCGACCTTCTGGCTCCCATTCTCACCACTCCTCTCTCTCTGTCTGTACTGCACACCTGTGCTAAAAGAGCGACCGACTCCCACAAGATGAACTAAGCGACACGCGCCTAAGACGGTTTGATCCCAACAAAGCATGGCTCGTCTCCTGCGACAAAGTGATAGATACACACACTCACACTCACACACAACACGATGGCTTGGACAAAGAAACAACCTGGCTGGCTGCCTGAAGCGAGAATCAGCGGAGGTGAGGGAGGTCCTTCCTCTGCATGACGGAGACTTGCCACATCACCACACGCATCTCGCCACATGACCACACAAGTCAGAAAGAAGGGTGGATGGAGAGGAGACGACGACAGAGAGAGGCTGTCCACGTTCCTGCCCTGTGGGGTGAATGCCTCCAGTCTGTTGGCGCTGTCAAAGCCGTGCCTGATCGATTCCTCGCTCTCTAGAACAGTCGCTTCTTGTCTTTCTTGGTGCTGCACACAGACACACACAGACATTGCAGTGGAGACATGCAGGGCGGTGAGCACAGCAAGGCACACATACACATCTGTGACATGTTTCAGCTGTTTTCCTACATGCCAGTCACACATACACATCTATGACATGTTTCAGCTGTTTTCCTACATGCCAGTCACACATACACATCTATGACATGTTTCAGCTGTTTTCCTACATGCCTGTCACACATACAGATCTATGACATGTTTCAGCTGTTTTCCTACATGCCAGTCACACATACACATCTATGACATGTTTCAGCTGTTTTCCTACATGCCAGTCACACATACACATCTATGACATGTTTCAGCTGTTTTCCTACATGCCAGTCACACATACACATCTATGACATGTTTCAGCTGTTTTCCTACATGCCAGTCACACATACACATCTATGACATGTTTCAGCTGTTTTCCTACATGCCAGTCACACATACACATCTATGACATGTTTCAGCTGTTTTCCTACACGCCTGTCACACATACACATCTATGACATGTTTCAGCTGTTTTCCTACACGCCTGTCACACATACAGATCTATGACATGTTTCAGCTGTTTTCCTACATGCCAGTCACACATACACATCTATGACATGTTTCAGCTGTTTTCCTACATGCCTGTCACACATACAGATCTATGACATGTTTCAGCTGTTTTCCTACATGCCAGTCACACATACACATCTATGACATGTTTCAGCTGTTTTCCTACATGCCAGTCACACATACACATCTATGACATGTTTCAGCTGTTTTCCTACACGCCCGTCACACAAACAGATCTATGACATGTTTCAGCTGTTTTCCTACACAGATCTATGACATGTTTCAGCTGTTTTCCTACACAGATCTATGACATGTTTCAGCTGTTTTCCTACACAGATCTATGACATGTTTCAGCTGTTTTCCTACACAGATCTATGACATGTTTCAGCTGTTTTCCTACACAGATCTATGACATGTTTCAGCTGTTTTCCTACACAGATCTATGACATGTTTCAGCTGTTTTCCTACACAGATCTATGACATGTTTCAGCTGTTTTCCTACACAGATCTATGACATGTTTCAGCTGTTTTCCTACACAGATCTATGACATGTTTCAGCTGTTTTCCTACACAGATCTATGACATGTTTCAGCTGTTTTCCTACACAGATCTATGACATGTTTCAGCTGTTTTCCTACACAGATCTATGACATGTTTCAGCTGTTTTCCTACACAGATCTATGACATGTTTCAGCTGTTTTCCTACACAGATCTATGACATGTTTCAGCTGTTTTCCTACACAGATCTATGACATGTTTCAGCTGTTTTCCTACACAGATCTATGACATGTTTCAGCTGTTTTCCTACACGCCTGTCACACAGCGCGCACATCCAGCCTGACTCCGTCAAGGGCCCAGTGCTAAAATCAGCGTGCCCCTTTTCCTTTCACCAAGTCCAAGTGTGGTCAGTTTCTGCTATAAATAGCACCGGCTGGGATGGAATGGATAGCAACAGAAAACACCATATACATACACACAACATCCCCCACTCTCATACACACACAACTCCTCCCTGCTCTCTCTCTCACACACACTCATCCCCCCACCCCCACCCCTCCACACACACACAGAAATCAACAGACTCTCAAAGCTGAGGACACACTCTGAGGTTTTCCAGGGATCCACACACACAACATCCCCCATTCCCACAAAACACACACACTTACCCCCCACTCCCTCACACACACAACACATGCACACAACATCCCCCACTCCCCCCCACAGAAATCAACACAGGAACTCTCCCAGCGGAGGCGGCCTTACTCTTTGAGGTTCTCCAGGGATCCATACACACACAACACACACACACACACACACACACACACACACACAACACACACACACAAAACACACACACCACACAGAAAAACCAACACACAAGGCGGAGGCCACCATACTCTTTGAGGTTCTCCAGGGATCGGCGCCGCTCCCCCCACTGCTCCTCCCAGGCCCCCTTCTCCTTCTCGAAGGCCTTCCACTTGTCGTCCAGCTCCTGCTGCTGCTGCTCCACACTCTTCTTCATCTGCTCCGACCGCTTCTGCAGCTGTGGGGCAGCCACCACACAACACCACACAGCTTTGTTAGCGTATAGGGTAGGTAGGGGAGGTGGTGTGTGTAGTGTGGGGAGAGGGAGAGATAAGGGGAAAGTGTGCATGTATATATGTGTGTGTGTGTGTGTGTGGAGGACAGGGGGGGGGGGGGGGGGTCAGGTCTATGTGTGTGTGTGTGAGAGAGAGATTTGAATTGAGTTGAGAGAGTTGAGTTGAGTTGCATTGTGTTGTGGTGTATGTGTGACATAGCTTTGGTTGGCTGCATATAATAATAATACATGAAATTTATATAGCGCCATATCTTGAAAAAAACACCCAAATCATAGCGCTTTCGTTCATCCCACTCATTCACATACAGCCAGTTACAATCAATAGTTTTTACAAATTCAAATGTATACATTCACACGCACACACATAAAGGTTATACACTTCGGCAGGGTGGTGGGGGTTTGTCTGTTGAGGGCAGGGACACAAATGAGATGGAACAAGAGAGGAGAATCTTAGGTTTGAAATAAATGAGTCTTGAGGCCGGATTTAAAAGTGTCATAAGAAGGCTTTTGGCGGAGGGAGAGAGGGAGGTCATTCCAGACCGATGGACCAGAAACAGAGAAAGAGCGACGGCCAACGGTGGACTGGTTGAATCTAGGTGTTCTTAAGCACAAGGTATCTGCAGCAGAGCGTAGGGAACGAGAAGGAGTGTACAAGTGAAGACATGAGATGAAATTGGAATGTGTAGAATGGAAGCATCAATACTGGCACATGTTCACACACACACGTACACACATACACCCACCCACCCACACAAAGCGGAGGCAATTTAAACCTTGTACACAAACCAAACACATCTCTCTCCACAAAGACTCACGTCTGCTTCTGAGTCCTGCAGTTTCTGTTTTTTCTCCTTGACCTTCATCTCGAAGACCTGCTCCATCTCCGCCTCCATCTTCTTCATCTTCAGGTTGTGCTCCTGCCGCTCCTCCGCCATCTGAGTCAGGGGGTCCCTGCACACCAGCAGCAGTGTTGTTAGTGTTGCTGTTGCTGTTAGTGGTGTTGGTGTTGTTAGTGTTGTTGCTGTTGCTGTTAGTGGTGTTGGTGTTGTTAGTGTTGTTGCTGTTGTTGTTAGTGGTGCTCTAACTGCCCAGCTTTAGCACCCGCATTATTATTAGTGCTCTTACTGCGCAACTTTTTTTAAAACTAAAATTATTAATGTTCTTATTTCACCCCAACTTTTAGCACCCACAATATTGTTGCTCTAACTGCGCAACTTGTGTGCACTCAAATTAAGTTCTGATTTCATAGCTTTCTGCACAGCTTTTTACACTCACGTTGTAATTGCTCTTATTGTGCAGCTTTCTTTATCTATAATTTGAACTGTATTTGCATCATACTTTATTACTTTGTGATGAGTTGCGCTGCATTCTTTAGTAATGCATTGTTTTGTTTTGAAAGCACTTCAATTCTGCCTTGTTTTACATTGGACCACTGCATTGCATTACATGGTTATGGTAGAGTTCTCTCTATGGAATCATGATAACAGTTATGGTAGAGTTCTCTCTATGGAATCATGATAACATAGTTATGGTAGAGTTCTCTCTATGGAATCATGATAACAGTTATGGTAGAGTTCTCTCTATGGAATCATGATAACAGTTATGGTAGAGTTCTCTCTATGGAATCGTGATAACAGTTATGGTAGAGTTCTCTCTATGGAATCATGATAACAGTTATGGTAGAGTTCTCTCTACGGAATCATGATAACAGTTATGGTAGAGTTCTTTCTATGAAATCATGATACCAGTTATGGCAGAGTTCTCTCTATGGAATCATGATAACAGTTATGGCAGAGTTCTCTCTATGGAATCATGATAACAGTTATGGTAGAGTTCTCTCTATGGAATCATGGTAACATAGTTATGGTAGAGTTCTCTCTATGGAATCATGATAACAGTTATGGTAGAGTTCTCTCTATGGAATCATGATAACATAGTTATGGTAGAGTTCTCTCTATGGAATCATGATAACAGTTATGGTAGAGTTCTGTCTATGGAATCATGATAACAGTTATGATAGAGTTCCCTCTAAGGAATCATGATAGCTTTTCCCACCAGTGGATATATTTACTACTCGCACTGTCACCCTTTTTTCCTGTCTGCATGCCTACGCGTTTGTCCTGGAAAGTGGATTTTTCTCTTCAGTTTGATCAGAATTATTTTCCGGCTGCTTTGAGTTGTGTGAAATGCTTTAAATGTGTTTCACAGTACCCAGGTTTGTCACCTATTGCAGGAGACCACCAAGCTGACCGCTATACTGAAGTGGGTGGCAGAGTCCAGTAAATCAGTTATGCAGGAGTTTCAAACCAAGTGACTGTCCTTTCTAAATCGGTGACATTGTTATTTTGCCACCACAAATCTTTTTGCTCTGCTCATATAAGTATGCGTGAGGATGATCACATCATGTATGTGCATCTGTATGTTGGAACAAATCACCTCCAAGACTAACCTTCAGTTACAAGGTGTTACAAAATGTAATGGTACCATACGGTATTTCCATGATCCATATATTATTACTATTATTATTATTTCAATGATCGAAGTGGCTGTAGGGGAGCAGGTATCAGAGACCTCAGCTTCTCTAGGGGCCAGCATATTGAGGGCGGCACCCATCTCCTCTCCCTCGCTGCTTTACCTTCCCTGTCCCTAAAGAGGGCAGGTATCCACTTACAGCTGGGGGAACTGTACTGAAGCCAAGGCATGCAAACGGTCACCCATCCAAGAGTAACCATGCTCACCACTGCTTAACCTTAGCTGGGGAAGAGCCAGTGCTCTGACCACTGAGCTACCTGTCAAGGTGTATCCACTATAGCTGGGGAAGAGCCAGTGCTGTGACCACTGAGCTACCTGTCAAGGTGTGACGATGTATCCACTATAGCTGGGGAAGAGCCAGTGCTGTGACCACTGAGCTACCCGTCAAGGTGTGACGATATATCCACTATAGCTGGGGAAGAGCCAGTGCTGTGACCACTGAGCTACCTGTCAAGGTGTGATGGTGTATCCACTATAGCTGGGGAAGAGCCAGTGCTGTGACCACTGAGCTACCTGTCAAGGTGTGATGGTGTATCCACTATAGCTGGGGAAGAGCCAGTGCTGTGACCACTGAGCTACCTGTCAAGGTGTGATGGTGTATCCACTATAGCTGGGGAAGAGCCAGTGCTGTGACCACTGAGCTACCTGTCAAGGTGTGATGGTGTATCCACTATAGCTGGGGAGGAGCCAGTGCTGTGACCACTGAGCTACCTGTCAAGGTGTGATGATGTATCCACTATAGCTGGGGAGGAGCCAGTGCTGTGACCACTGAGCTACCTGTCAAGGTGTGATGATGTATCCACTATAGCTGGGGAGGAGCCAGTGCTGTGACCACTGAGCTACCTGTCAAGGTGTGACGGTGTATCCACTATAAATAAAACCAACAAGGCTGCCCGTGCAGGCAGAGGGCCTGACTCACTTGGTGAGGGAGCCAGGCTTGATGCGGCTGTCAGAGGAGGAGGAGGGGGCCAGCTTGTTGTAGCGGAAGTTCTCGTAGTGCACGTTGTTGGTCACGTCCTTCAGGTCCTGCATGTGCGTCCTGCCACACACAGAGACATAGATAGACATATGTGTACACATACACAGCACTGTCAGCCATGACACAGCACTGTCAGCTATGACACATGACTGTCAGCTATGGCACAGGACCGTCAGCTATGGCACAGGACTGTCAGCTATGACACAGGACTGTGAGCTATGACACAGGACTGTCAGCTATGGCACAGGACTGTCAGCTATGACACAGGACTGTGAGCTATGACACAGGACTGTCAGCTATGACACAGGACTGTCAGCCATGACACAGGACTGTCAGCTATGGCACAGCACTGTCAGCTATGGCACAGCACTGTCAGCTATGGCACAGCACTGTCAGCTATGGCACAGGACTGTCAGCTATGACACAGGACTGTGAGCTATGACACAGGACTGTGAGCTATGACACAGGACTGTGAGCTATGACACAGGACTGTGAGCTATGACACAGGACTGTCAGCCATGACACAGGACTGTCAGCCATGACACAGGACTGTCAGCCATGACACAGGACTGTCAGCCATGACACAGGACTGTCAGCTATGACACAGGACTGTCAGCCATGACACAGGACTGTCAGCTATGGCACAGGACTGTCAGCTATGACACAGGACTGTCAGCTATGACACAGGACTGTCAGCTATGTATATACTCCACACGCAGCAAGCATCATTTGTTACCAAACTCAGGACAACAAGCTCACCCTTGCAAGTCCACACACACACACCCACACACAGAAGCCCTACCATAATTATAAGCAGACGGAATTTAAGCATTTACAGTCGAACATCTCTATATAATGAGAAAGTTCTGGGCTGCTCTCTCTGAGGACAGTGGACAGCTACGGTCTAGTTCCTATCCCCCCCCTCCTTTACTAAAAGCAAACACACAAACAAAACCAACAGAAGCTTTTCCTAGCAGAATTTTTACAGGAAAACTTTCTAGTTGCTCCAATCCAATCCTGTTGTTTAGAGCCCCGCCGACCACAGAGGCCATATCAGGGATGTCACCTCAGTTGCTCTGGGTTGTTTTACATGTCCTGAATGCATGTTGCACACAGGTTGTCTTTACACCAAAAATTTTTTATTTTATGATGTCATTTGAAAGACTAGCACCCTGAACACAGCTCATGATCCAATGGATAGGGGGAAAGGTACCACACATATACTGCACACACACCACACCGCACACATCTTCTTGTAAAATGAAAGCAATAAACTTAACAACTGACACACAAAGGCAAAACAGTGAAAAAATTTTTTTAAGTACAACTGCCCCCTCCACCTCCCATCTTGCATGTGGCAAAAATGGCCAAAGAAAAGATAGGACACCATGAATGAAAACAGACAGACGGACTGAAGTCATGAAGAAAAGACAGACAGCACAAGATGAATGAAAACAGACAGACTGACTGAAGTCATGAAGAAAAGACAGACAGCACAAGATGAATGAAAACAGACAGACAGACTGAAGTCATGAAGAAAAGACAGACAGCACAAGATGAATGAAAACAGACAGACAGACTGAAGTCATGGAGAAAAGAGAGACAGCACAGGATGAATGAAAACAGACAGACAGACAGAAGTCATGAAGAAAAGACAGACAGCACAGGATGAATGAAAACAGACAGACAGACTGAAGTCATGAAGAAAAGACAGACAGCACAGGATGAATGAAAACAGACAGACAGACAGAAGTCATGAAGAAAAGACAGACAGCACACCATGAATGAAAACAGACAGAAGTCATGAAGAAAAGACAGACAACACAGGATGAATGAAAACAGACAGAAGTCATGAAGAAAAGACAGACAGCACAGAATGAATGAAAACAGACAGACAGACTGAAGTCATGAAGAAAAGACAGACAGCACAGGATGAATGAAAACAGACAGAAGTCATGAAGAAAAGACAGACAGCACAGGATGAATGAAAACAGACAGACAGACTGAAATCACGGAGAAAAGACAGTTCTAAGCAGACGTAGAGCGAGGCATCACCTGATCAGCATGTTTCGCAGAGCGATGAAGTCATTGTGCTCCAAGTTTTCCACTGCAAACACACAGACAGGAAAAATATAAAGAAGTTACTACATCAGTAATAACAACTGGTAATTCAAGTTGTACTGTAATAATGGTTCATGAGTAGCAACAACTGGAAGTTATACTGTAAAATTTATACTGTGTTGTTTTGCAACAGACTACATTGTAGAGTGCTCAGGATATTACAACATACTGTACTGCGCTGTACTACACTGCACTGCACTGTCTTTTCCTTTAGTGAGTCATATCCATTCTACTGCACAGTACTGCGTTTTCCTGAAGCAGTGTATTCAGGTGTCTGAAACTTGGACTTGCCTTCTTTACTATAACCCAGATACTAAAATGCAACATCGTCTTTAAAAAAAGAAGTTTTTCCTTGTCCTATATTTTTTTAACTTATGTGAGTATAAAGATTTATGGACCGAGCTGAGTAAGTGCATACCCATGTTTGTATAATTTGTCAGTGTACAGTGTGTCATATTCAATCTGCTACTGCAACAATTCCTACCCAATTACAGATAATGTATTGAATGTACCCCCCACCCCCCTTTTTAGAAAATGCAATTCAGTAAAAATAAATGCTTTTATATAAATGTGTGTGTGTGCATGTGTGTTGTGTGAGTGAGTGTGCATGAGTGTGTGAGTACATGACAGTATGTGCGCATGTATGTATGTGCCTGCACACAAGCCACGTGTGTGTGTGTGTGTGTGTGTGTGTGTGTGTGTGTGTACAAGGCAGGGAATGTGTGCATGTGAAAGTGAGTGTGTTCATGACTACAGGCTGGAACTGTCCCCCACCAGCACCCCCCCTCCACCCCCACCCCCACCCCCCACCCTCACCCACCCCCCACCCACCCTCCACCCCCATCACCACCCACCCTCCACCCACCCTCCACCCCCATCACCACCCACCCTCCACCCCCACCACCACCCACCCTCCACCCCCACTCCACCCCCATCACCACCCACCCTCCACCCCCATCACCACACCACCCCACCACCCACCCACACCCTCACCCCACCCCCACCCACCCTCCACCCCCATCACCACCCACCCTCCACCCACCCTCCACCCCCACTCACCCACCCCACCCCACACCACCCACCCTCCACCCCCCATCACCCACCCCACCCCCCTCCACCCCCATACCACCCACCCCTCCACCCCCACCACACCCCCTCCACCCCCCCCACCTCCACCCCCACCATCACCCCACCCTCACCCACCCACCACCTCCACCCCACCACACCACCCTCACCCCCACCCCCTCCACCCCACACCCACCCTCCACCCCCACCATCACCCACTCCCCCCACCACACCCACCCCCACCCCCACACCACCCCCACCCCCACCAGCACCCACCCTCCACCCACCACCCCCCCCCACCACCCACCCTCCACCCCACCATCACCGCCCCCCTGCCACCACCACACCCAGCACCCCACCCTCACAAACACCCCCACCACACACACCACCACACCACACACCACAAAACACACACACCCACCCCACACCCACACACCACACCCAACCACCCACACAACAACACCCACCACACCACCAGCCCACAGGACCCACACACATCACACCAGCACCACCCAACCACCTACAGCCCACACACACACAACACCATCCACACACACACACAACCACAAACACCAACCACACACACACACACACACACACACACACACACACACACACAACCACACACACACAACCACACACCACACACAACACCAACCACACACACACACCACACACACACCAACCACAACACCACACACACACACACAACACACACACACACAACCACACACACCAACCACACACACAACACAACACAACCACACACACACACACACAACCAACACACACACACACAACACACACACACAACCACACACACACACACCACACACACACAACCACACACACAACCACAACACACACAACACAACCCACACACACACACACACACACACACACACACACACACAACCCACACACACAACCACACACACACACAACCACACACACACACAACCACACACACACCACACAACCACACCACACACCACACACAACACACACACCACACACACAACAACCACACACACAACCCACACACCACACACACACACAAAACCACACACACACACACACCACACACCAACCACAACACACACAACACCACACACACCAACACACACAACCAACACACACACAAACCACACCACCACACACACACACACACACAACCACACCACACACACCCCACAAACCACACCACACACCACACACAACCAACACACACACACAACCACACACACAACCCCACACACACAACACCAACCCACACACAACAACCACACACACAACCACACCACACACACACAACACAACCACACACACACACAACCACACACACACACAACCAACACACACACACAACCACACACACAACACAACCACACACACACAACCACACACAACACACACAACCACACACACCACACAACCACAACACACACACACCCCACACCACACAACCACACCACACACACACACACACAACCCACAACACACACACCACACACACACACACCAACCACACACACAAAACACACACACACACAACACACACAACAACCACCACCACAACCACACAACCAACACACAAAATCAGGCTTCTTCTTGTTAGAAAAACACAAGGTTACACCACATCACTACTATCCTACAGAACAACCGTACATGAACTCCGTCTTATTGCTGAATACAATGTAAGACCATAACATGAAATCAATCCTATTTTTGTAATAAAGCCTGCAGTCCTACCACAAAATCAATCCTATTTCAGTATGTTTTTCCTGGTGTAAACACGGTCACTGCTTGTCTGGCCATCGTTGTATGTATCGCAATGCTGCATCTTGCTCTTGCTGATCCTTGTTTGACACAGGGTTCTTTTCCCACGTCTTGTACAACCTTCAAACTGTTTACTCATGTATAACTTTTGCTCTAACTGACTCAATAGTGTTTGGCAGCAGAAACTTTGACACAGTAGACTACTCTTACAAGCATTGCTTGCTTGTTGTAATCATTTCATGTGTAGGTGTTGTGATGTTCTGAATGAAAGAATAACAATATTGATCATTTTTATCATACAGCATATCATCCTCACACACCTAGACAGTTTTATCTTTACAATATAACAAAAATACGTATTGGTACTGTACTGAGTGTTTCCCTAAGATTGGCACAAGTGTATCTTTGTCCTCTCCTCTCCCCCACAATTTATGTGATTTGCAATAACATTCACATTCTCTCTCTCTTTCTCTCACACACACACATGCATGCACACACTACACGCATCAAAGAACCTATCTTAGGTTCTTTTGTTCCATGGCATTGTCTTGCACAGTGATAACAGTCTTAGTATTGTGTGAATGTAGTGTGATAAACTTAAAACTGTAGTAAGGAGAACTGATAAGTAATATAAGAATGAAAAACAAAACTTGTAAAGAAACTGTAAATGTAACTGTCAAGGAATTAAAGAAACAAGAACAATCCTCAAAAGCAACTTCATTTCAAAATCATCTAAATTCCTTTTTCAGTATAGACTTGAGCAGGAAGACTGAACATCATTATCTCCCTTATTTCTGGTCTGAACTGTCAGATCAAGGCAAATGCTGTTGGAACAAAGAAAACTAAACAAACAAACAAAAACAAAAAAAGAAAGTTAACTCAGGTTAAAAAGAAGAGAGAACATTCCACACCAACTCTTATATGCATTATTTCATGAACATTTTTTGAAAGGAAAAAAGTTATCTTTAGATTAAGGGAAACAGAACTCTGACAACAAGCACAAATGCTTGCAAACAGAAAAAAAAGTGTTTTAAAACATAACCAAAAAAGTCACAGTTTCCCTCTTGTCTTCATATCCCTGAAACTGCAAAACTGTCTTACTGAAATTCTATTGTTCTTAATTCATCAAAAAAAAGAAAAGGAAAGAAAGCGTACAGAGGAAATGACACACAAGCATGCAAAACATCCACAAACTCCGCTCCTCTCCATGACACTGACCCTGAGTTTCTTCTGAATCTTCATCTCTTCCTCGTCATCACAGTCTGGAAACTCGTAGATCTTGATTTTGTGCTGGGCAATTTCGTTCAGAATCTGAAACAGCCACCACCACACAGCAATCACTGACACTGGGCACTGACTCATCACGGGTGGTGTGGATACAGTGGAGAACAAATAAAACATGACAGTGTATGCACACACTCTAGCAGCCCTCCATATCCACACAGCAAACCATGCAAATGTACATCTATGTTCTATGCCTTTATACACACACACCAAATACAACACATACACACAAATTACAACACACACACACAGATTCCCCCCCCCCCCCCCCTCCCCCCCAATTACAACACACACACAGATTCACACACACACACACACACACACACACACAGACAGAGACAATCTTCACGCAGTGTATCAACACTGACCGTTTTCTTGAACTCTCTGCACTCATCGGGCGTCATGGTGTCGGCTTTGGAGATGAGGGGAATGATGTTGACTTTGTCGTGCAGGCGCTTCATGAACTCCACATCCAGCGGCTTCAGCCTAAAGAAAGAAGCCATGCCTCACAGCATCACCATCACACAGAGGCTTCTCTCGCTCTCTCTGGCCTCTCTCTCTCTGTGCCTACACTGACTGAAAAACTAAAACTGCCAAAGACTTTCTTGGTCACTGATGCTTTACACAAAAATCTGTTTTGGGAGTTACTTTGTTCTTTTTAACCTACTTGTGCAAGTTTTGGGGATGAAAAAAAAAGTTGCTCTGAATTTACCACTGCTTTTGTTTTGTTTGGGACTTTTGTCTTACTCTTCTTACCTTGTGTATTCTGATCGGGGGAAAAAAGGAAAGAGAGTGACAGAAAAAGGGACATTTCTAGGGCTACATTTTTTTTTTTGCTAGGGATATTACGATGCTCAAAGTGACTCTGGAATCCCCACAGCGGATGTTTAATGTCTACCAAGCCAGTTCATTATCTTCTGTCTACCAAGCCAGTTCATTGTCTTCTGTCTACCAAGCCAGTTCATTATCTTCTGTCTACCAAGCCAGTTCATTATCTTCTGTCTACCAAGCCAGTTCATTATCTTCTGTCTACCAAGCCAGTTCATTATCCTCTTCAACAGCAGATGTTCACTGTCTATCAAGCCAGTTCATTATCTTCTTCAACAGCACATATAAATTCCATACATTATTATTACATGATTATTATTATTATTATTATGTTAGCACAGATCAAGCCTTGTAATTGTTCACAAACTACAGCACAACAAGTGAACAACAGATAATAATCAAAAGACATGAATAATTCTGTCTTCTAAAATGGAAAAGAAAAAAAAGTATCTGTTAAAAGTCTGTTTGATACGGATCTTAGCCCAGATCAAGCCTGCCTACATAATCTTATTCACAGAATACAGGAAACAGAGAAAATCAAGTGACACTAATGACAGTCTCTTCTAAAACAGAAGAAAACGAAGCATGTGCTCACCATCTGTTCCCACACACACACACACCACTCACACACACACACACACACTCACACACGCGCACACACACACACTCACACACGCGCACACACACACACTCACACACACACGCATATACACTCACACACACACACACACACACGCACACACAGACACACACACACACACTCACACACACACACTCACACACACACACACTCACACACACACACACCACACACACCACACACACACACACACTCTCACACACACACACTCACACACACCACTCACACCACACACACACACTCACTCACACACACACCCCACACACACACACACCACACACACTCACACACTCACTCACGGTACCGTGACCCTGGTGACCTACCCGTGGCCTGTGGGGGCGATGAAGTACAGGCAGCAGTGCACCCTGGTGTCGGGCATGATGCTGCGATTGACGCGCGACTCCGCGTTCAGGTATTCCTCGTATTTGGAGTCGATGAAGTCCGTGATGGGCTGCCAGCTGGTTTACATCACACACACACACACACGCACACACACACACACATATACATGTACACACACAAACATGCACACACACACGCACACACACATACATGCACGCACGCACGCACACACACACGTGCACGCACGCAAACACATCACACACACACATCAGATCCTGAGACGAATAGACCATCATGCACATGTCTGTACGTATGTACACAGTCAGTTTAGCATGACTTAAAATGGAAACACGTTTAAATTCGATGAGAAACTCTACTGCACGCAGGCACACACAACCACAACCTCTTCTGGTATCACACATCCACACACGGCAGCTGATATCCCAAACAATGAACAATGATGAAGTAAAAAAACTCTCCTTTTCATTCAATCCAACTCACAATCCCCCAACCCACAATTTACTTTTCAGTAATTGGCACAACATTATTTCTTGACGATTCAAGAGTGTTGCAATTTGGTGAACTTCAGTCACTCATCACATAACACACATAAAGAAAGAATGGAGATACAGAAGGAGAGAGTGTGTACTGTATGTATGTATATACCAGGGTAGGTGTCTTGATCAAACACATGACTGTCTAGAAAGCTAGTGGGTGCCATTACTATCAGGAGCTGAACTTGTCCCCTGTCCACAAGACCATGCGTGGTGGCCTGAGTGCTAGTCTTTTGCAAGTAATAATAAATACATACATTCAGCACATATAAAAATACCCACAGCACGATGAGAATTGTCGCTGGCAAAACTCTGAAGGAGAAAGCCACTTTCATAATTATGGAAACAACTACATCCATAAATGAGGGGTAAAATAGTACATACAAAAAAGGGTTGTGTGCACTGAACTATTTGCAACAAACTTTCTACACACAGCAATCTGAATTTCACAGTCAGAAATCCGTCTCGACTGACAGTGGTATACCGCTAACACTGGGTGTGCATTAAAATATCAGCTGTCTTGTATACAACACAACTCACAGTTTAATCCACAATCAGGTGAAAAGGATTTGTACATGTCTGTATCCTGGTGATGTGTCAGAACAATCCCACTCATCACAGAGTTTTGGTATTATTTCATTTTATTATATTATCTTATTTTTGTTGTTGTTGATCTTTCTCCCTCACCAGTTACTGTTGTCGACGGCATCGCCAAACCCTGGGGTGTCCACTACGGTCAGTTTCAGCTGGACACCATTCTCCTTCAGCACTGTCTGGCTCGTGTCCACCTGGGGCAGGCAGTCAGTCAATCAATCAGTCAGTTAATTAATCATCTTCTTAAACTAACAGCACATCGACCTATCTGCTCATTATTTGACTGCATCTGTCTTCTGTTCATTATTCAGCCTTTCACAAAGTCAGACAGGGGGCAGTTAACATTACTGAAGGAGTTATTTACTTCATTATGGTACAACTATTGCTGCTGTTTCCCTTTTGTGTGTGTGTGTGTGTGTGTGTGTGTGTGCACGTATGTGTGTGCGTGCATGTATGTGCACGCATGTGTGCGTGTCTCAGTGTGTGCAAATGCATGTGTATGTGCACTATTGTATAATTTTCATGAAGGTAAACATTCATAGGCATAAATTTTACCTTTCATATCTAGAAGGGCATGAACCATTTCCATGTGCATGATTGCAATTGCCATCTACTACTTCATGTGCAATTGTTATCTACTACTTCATGTGCAATTGCTATCTACTACTTCATGTGCAATTGCTATCTACTACTTCGTGTGCAATTACTATCTACTACTTCATGTGCAATTACCATCTACTGCTTCATGTGCAGAGATTTGCACAACGCTATGCCTTGTTTCAGATGCGTTTCAGATTCGTGCTTTTTTGTCTATTTGTTTGGATTAGTTTTGCTATCATGATCTTTTATGCAGCTTCTTCCCTTTTTGAAAATGCACAACTGACTCGTTTAACTGTACTGAGTAACTGACAGACTACCTTTGTCAATAGCAAAGCACACATACATGAAAGCTAGTAGGTAAAGGTAAATGTGTTCCCATAACCTACGTGGTCGTTGAGGAGTGAGGTGTCACCTCAGCTTCTCTAGGGGCCAGCATATTGAGGGCGGCGCACATCTTCTCTCCCTCGCTGCTTTACCTTCCCTGACCCTAAAGAGGACAGGCAGCCACTGACAGCTGGCTAGTGGACAATCAGTCAAATCACTGACTGTCAAACAGCCACTATAGTATAAGCATGTATACTTATTTCTGTCTAGCGATAAAACATGAACCTGGAGAGTGATGAGCTCCACCAGGTACAACCTGCCTATAGTATGAGACACTGAAACATTCAGTGCATTACCACACACAACGCCTCCCTCCACCAGGTACAGAAGTAAAAAAGTGGTCTGACATCAAACATAATCAAATAAACAGCAGAATATGTGCTTTCTGTTATCAAAAAAAAAAGAAAAAAGTTTTCTTGGTGACACAGCTTTGAACTCCTTTTCATACTGACTGTTCAATGTTACAGTCTGACAAACATAATCAAACCAACAGTCAAACGTGTGATTTTGGCTATCCAGTACATCAGCAGTCAGACACTTCTCTAGAGCCCGCAGGTGGGGGTGACAGCAGGGGGTGAGGGAGGATGCCAGCAAGCAAGAACTCACGCTGACGGTTTTCTTGATGCGGTGGGAGGGGCCGGGGTACTCGGCACTGTACAGGTCCGTCAGGAACAGCGAGTTGATCAGCGTGGACTTCCCCAACCCCGACTCTCCTGGAAAACAACAATGCTGCCTGCATATATATACCTGTATAAAACATGTACGAAGGCATCTTCGTGTGTACACACTCTGTGTGTGTGTGTGTGCGTGCATGTGTGCTTTGTGTGTGTGTGTGTGTACCAACGCCAGCAACCAGCACACCAAAGTGGTGTTAGTTTGTTTGCCTCGATCACTACATTAGTGACTGGACTTTACATCACATCAATAGAGAGACAGCAAGGGAGGACAGAGAGAACAGGCACTGACTACGGCAGTCAGACAGACTAGCAACATGACAGAAGACCAAACACAAAGTTGTACCACATGGTCAGAGGAGGTGACACACAGATAGATGTGACAGAGCTGGTCTAAGGGAAATCTCACTCATTTCAACATTCCTAAGTCTTCCATTATCCCTCTCAATGGAATGCTTTTTCACTTAATTTCTGGCTTTATGGCAGAGCACTCAGCTCTGTCTATATAAACGCTCCACTTCACAAAGCACACTGTTCAACATGGAATGGAGAGACCTGTAGAAAGAGACTGATCTTTCGACTAAAAACCTCTTAAGAGGCCAATAGTCTTTTCTTCAGTCTCATGAACATGTTCAGCATGGATTCTTTGATGGTAGATAGAGCAGAGAAAAATGTATTTACACACACACACACACACAACACACACACACACATACACCACCACCACAACACACAACAACAAAACACATACCCCACCACCACCACCACCACACACATACACACATATACCACCACCACAACACACACACTGCACTTGTGTTTCTTTATCAGTCAAACAGTCAGACACTTACAGTATCGGGAAAAGATGTACATGACATGTATATGTATGTCCATTAAGTCCCGAGATCCAGACATAAAATCTGTCAGTCCCTTAATCTAGAGCACGCACACATAAAGATCGTATCTTATCAGTCCTTTCAGAGGTATTTTTTTTATTCTTACCATCATCAAAATTACCATCTGACAAACTGACTGAATTGGAAAATCCACAGAAACATCAACTTTGAAGAATGCAATTGAAATATAACATTCCCCAAGTCAGAATGCAACTACCTTAATGGTAGGCAAAACGATCGCATATAATGCACAAAAATCATCACTGGTCAACCTCAGAGCTCTAGCTCTAGGGTCAGCAGCAAAAAAAAAAAAAAAAAAAAGGCTTCTATTGTTGAGAAAACTTCACCATGATGTACAGCATCCTCTTTTGTTGTCTTTGTCAGAGATGTGGAAAGCTCACGCCTTTCTTTCTTTTGTATGTATCTCATAGTTCACAGGGGAAAAATGTCTTCTTTACTGTAGCATATAATTACAGTCATTGGGAGTAGCTACTCAGCCACCACATCATCTTATCGTCCTCCCCCCCCCCCCCCCCCCCATCCCCACACTTGCTCTTGTAGCACACATTGACATATATGAGGGTGTACATACACACACTTTTTTTCCCTTTTGTCTTTGCCCTGTTTGTCTGTCTTTGTTTGTGTGTGTGTGTGTGTGTGTGTGTGTGTGTGTGTGTGTGTGTGTGTGTGTGTGTGTGTGTGTGTGTGTGTGTGTCTCACATATAACTCTCCCCCACTTACCCACAACCATGAGGGTGAACTGGAAGCCCTTCTGGACTTACCCACGACCATGAGGGTGAACTCGAAGCCCTTCTGGACTTACCCACAACCATGAGGGTGAACTCGAAGCCCTTCTTGACTTACCCACAACCATGAGGGTGAACTCGAAGCCCTTCTGGACTTACCCACAACCATGAGGGTGAACTCGAAGCCCTTCTGGACTTACCCACGACCATGAGGGTGAACTCGAAGCCCTTCTGGACTTACCCACAACCATGAGGGTGAACTCGAAGCCCTTCTGGACTTACCCACAACCATGAGGGTGAACTCGAAGCCCTTCCTGACTTACCCACGACCATGAGGGTGAACTCGAAGCCCTTCTGGACGGACTTGCGGTACACCTGGTTGGGGAGGTTGGCGAAGCCCACGTAGCCCTCCAGCTCCTTGCGCGTCTCGCCCACGTACTTCTTCTCCCGCTGCTCCTTGTCCTTGTCCATCTCTACCTGGTTGCCGTCCTTCTCCTTCAGCGCCGGCCGCTCGCGCTCATGGCTGTTGGCAAATCGGGAACCGGGGTCAAACTTCACGGGTGGGGGTGCTTCGCCTTGCCCTGCGCTACGGAAAAAAGCATCCCGCTTCGCTGCGTTGATCTGAAACACGCACACAATGTCATGGTGTTGTTGGTTAAAACAGAAAGATAACAGATACAACACACCCCTTAACTTTGATACTAAACGACAACACACCCCTTAACTTGATACTAAACGACTCTTGTTGCCCTGGGTTCTTCTGTATGCACTCAACTCATGTATACCACATAATCAAGATATTTCACGTCCCCAAAAGGCGGCCGCCAAACACCAGGGAGACACTGAATGTTCTCCAACATGCAATGATTCAAAATTCCTATCACAGAAAAAGGGAGGGTGTGCCTCTCTCTCTCTCTCTCTTTTCAAGTTTTTATCAGTTAACAGCCTGCGTTTCCAGTGACTACTTTAAAATTGTCAGAGAGATAATAATATAAAGCTGTGATGAGTCACACATACCAGGAAATCTGATTCAGCATTTTATACAAACATGCCATTTGAAACTCAGCAACATACACACACACATGCGCATGCACGTGCACACACACACGAGTCACAAAAACCACCAAGTGGGAATGTGAATGCAACAGATTGATGGCGAATGTTCTATAAAATTATATGAAGAACTAACTCCCTGAAGTCCAAAAACAGCTGCCTCAGAGCTCTAGCCAAGGAACATACTGAGAGAGAGAGAGAGAGAGAGAGAGAGAGAGAGAATTGGGGGGGAGGGGAGTTCCCTCCTCTGTTTATAAATAGTTTATTATCGACCCCAGCTGGCCCTAACATCCTAACAAGCCTGGGAAAGAATTATAAACAACATGAGAGTAAACCATAAACACACACACATACACTACACACACACTCACTACACACACTAATTATGACACACCCTGAACTAAAAATATGCCTTGAGGACTTAATTAATGACCTGGGGATGTACATAAGACACATAAAGGTTGCAGTTAACCAATACAGAACACACACAGAAAGGACGGACTGGGAAGGATCGTTCTTCTTCTCCTGCCTTTATTCCCTCATAGTGGGTGGAATGTATAGTGTCTAGTCTTCTCCTGCCTTTATTCCCTCATAGTGGGTGGAATGTATAGTGTCTAGTCTTCTCCTGCCTTTATTCCCTCATAGTGGGTGGAATGTGCAGTGTCTAGTCTTCTCCTGCCTTTATTCCCTCATAGTGGGTGAAATGTGTAGTGCCAGGTCTTCCCCTGTGCTGGTCACTCTGCAAGAGGTCTGCCTGCTGGCCTCAGCTGACACATTCTGACTTCAGCTCATGACATTAAAATGTTCATTAGAAAGAATTTCAGATTTGTTTAAAAAATTTTTTTTTTAAGGCAGGAGAATGGGAAAGAAAGAAAAAGAAAGAAAGAGCGAGAGCGAGAGAGCTTGAAAGATTTATCCACAAAAAGGGCATTGGCCCATACATGAAGGGGGTTGCCGAACTGCTTAGTATATATATATATATTTTTTTGAAGGGGGGGGGGGGGGGGGGGGGGGAAGCAATAGTATAATGACAAAATGTTATTGTATAACAAAAAAAATCAGTTACAAAAATATGACTTAGGATAGCAATATCTCTTATTCTGAAAGCTTTACACAAAGTGAGGCTGGACGAGAGACAGACAGAGAGAGTAAGGGGGGTGGGGGGGGGACACACACACACACACACATGTGGAGATAGAATCAGACATACATGTGGAGATAGAATCAGACATACACGCAGAGCTGCACAGAACAGGGAGAAAAGAAAGAGCGGGAAGGCAAGGCATGAAGGGGGGAATGCAAGAAAAAAGAAAAAGGAAGTTGGAAACCAAAGCCAGTTTCAAAGAAAATGTCCCCGAGATAAAACTGACAGCGCATGTTCTTCACAATTTTCTCCCAATGAACACGTCTTAAATGTCATTCAGAATTTTCCCTTGGCAAATACTGAGTTTTGGACTATGCAAACTACACGAAGAAACAAGAAGGGAGGAGGGAGGGGAGGGGAGGGGGGGCAGTTGGGGAATAGAGGAGTGGGGAGAGTAGCTGACCTGGAGACAGGGGGATTCCAGAGAGAGAGAGAGAGAGAGAGAGAGAGAGAGAGAGAGAGAGAGGGAGAGAGAGAGAGAGAGAGGGAGAGAGAGAGAGAGGGGGGGTGGGGGTGGCCAGAGATGCAGACACAAATACAGCAAAAAAGACAAAGAATTATGTAATAAAAACCAACTGATAATCTTTAGGATGCACAAAAAGGTAAAAGTGAGTGACAGGGGAAACAGTAAGACAGACCAACATACTGAAATAATTATACACATAACAACAAACATCATTCTCTTGTTTCCTTTTTTAAAAATATAAATCTATTCCACCAGTTTGGGGGCCCTCAAGATTCAAACCCATAACCTGCCACTTCAGAACCATCTGACTCATGGTATTGTTATGGCTGCTGCCTCTGTTCTTGTGGTGGTGTTGGGCGCTCCCTAGCTTAACACTCTGGGGGTCACCCAGAACACACACACTCAGCTGTCTCACTCCTCACAGTACAGGTCTGGGAATCACTGTGAGACTTAAGCTTACCCCATGTTGTACCCTACGAGAAGTTTGCCTGTAGTGAACTGTGTGAATGTTTTCCAGCATCTCGCAATACAGGCAGCCAGCCATACTGACTCTGACTTCAATATCTGGTATCTGGTTTATAAGCCGGTCGCATTATCCTGTACGCTATTGCCAACACACACACACACACACACATTAAGTAAAGACCTGAACTCAAGCAGAACTGATTATAGTGGCTAATGCAGCACACACCGGCATGCAGCAGCATGCATGCATCAGGCAGTGTAGAATGATAGCCGGGCAGACAGGTGCACCATGTTATACAGCAAGATGCCGGTTCAGCCCCATTATAAACACACCCCATCCCTCCCCGGCAAGAAGGCGAACTTTGGGGGATAGAGTAGAGTGGAGGAGAGGGCGGCACAGAAGCAGACACTGCGGAACTGACGATGGAGGAAGCTATTTGTGAACTATGCTGAACAACCCCAGCCCCCCCCCCCCCCCCCAACCCTCTCCACACTCCCCTTCCTTATCTCTCCCCCACAGCAAACCTTTCCTTCTCTCCCTCCCCACCCCACCCCTTCCTCAAGCACTGCATGCACCAAATTGACGAGGCACAGCGACCAAACTTGTGCAGAGTTCGGCAGTAGAGTGGCGTGGATCATGGTGATCTCACCTAAATGGGCTACTATAGCATAACAACCGTCTGTGATGACATTCTTCCTACGTTCTGGGAGGGCTGTGAATACAGCTTCAGAGGGTGCAGGCAGGTTCACACGGTTTTTTTTATTTTATTTTTTATTACTGCACTGTGGAACAGCTTCCCCTCCCTCCCTCCCTCCCAAGATTACAGGGGCTGAGTGTGTCAGCCAACTGAGTCAGCGCAGAAACAGCACCCGCCAGCTATAGCAGTATTCCAGGGAGGGGGGGTACAGCATCCACATCTATTTAAAAAAAACCCATCTACTGTCTCCCTTGACTTCCTTTACTCTCTTTGTCCTGTATCCTTTACCCAGAACCCACTACACATAGTTGTATTCTTGGGAAAAAACCCCACAAACACCCACTACCATATCTATTCGCATTTACAGCAGATGTTGCTATTTTCAAAGCAACTGATATGTACATGTACACAGCTGCCAAATGAAATGTGTCATGGTTTCTTTGGAACAAACTATAAGCAGTTGGCTTGTTGTTGCTCACAATGCTTACATGTATACATTATTACAACCATGTCTTTTTCTGAATAAACACCTCTTTAAAACCAACAACAACAACAACAACAGAAAACAGAAAAAACAGAAGAAAGCCAGTGAAAGAGGGACTAGAACGGCTGCTAGTGAGAGAGAACTTGTGACTGCATCAGACAGACAGCTGTCCTTGTTCTGAACTAAACGGGCTGACGGCAAGCCACCAACTATTAACAACTATCAATCTACAATGGTACACACTTTCTCTCCATTTGATTTTTGATTTTTCTACTATGAGTACTGTGTCGGCTAAAAAAAACCCACCACCAAGTATTGACGGGCTGTTCTGTTATGTTCATCAAAGACCTTATTATGGGTTTACTTTCCACGTTACTGACAGCGCACTTACTAACAGGAAGTGTCTCAGGAACAGGGAACTACATAATGAAAGCCTTCACATAACTGTTTTACAGTTGATGTATACATAATAAATCTGACCCCAGAATTTCTGATGAAAGCTTCAATTCACGTTAATCACTGAAACATCAAGGCTGGAAATGAATAAAGTGGAGAAGTGAAAACTACGCTATACAACACTGTTCATTTTAAGCTGTGAAGTGGACAAGACTTGACATCATGACTCTTATAATACTAATCACCATCACCATCATGATGGGATGTCCTTATTTACCATTTACATGACTTGTTTGCTCTTTCTTTACACAAACATCCCCAGCAGTAAGCTGTCCCAGGCTGGTCCCCAAGGACAGGACACTTCATGACGTAGTTTTCTAGGTGGATACATACATGTATACCTGATCTACCTGCAATCCACGTTCTCACAATCCCTTTACATCCCATCACTTCAGACTTCCAAGCCCTTTCCTCAGCTCCCCAATCTTGCCCTGCCCTACCCTGGAAATTGATTATCGGATCTCTCGTCTCCTCCACCACCACCACCCTCCCCCCATTCTTATACAACCCTTACCCCCGCCCCCCTTTCCTCATTCTCTCCGCGCTTCCTGCTGCTCTGGCTTCTGACGCTGACGAGTTTGTCTGTCTGTCCATTTTGGCAGGGCGCCAGATCATCATACAGTAGCCTCGCCTAGCCTAGCCACGCCACGCCACGCCACCTGAGGCAATCTTGTTGTGCACAGTGCATCCTCATTTCCCGACTTGCCCAGGCGAGGGGAGGAAATGTCTGTCTGTCTGTCTATCTCTCCCCACACGAAGTCGGTATGGACCATTAAGAAGCGATGAATTACTTGAGGCGGTGATGATTCATTTTTGTTGTGAGTGATTATTAACTTGTAGGTTACATACAGCTAGTGTGGAACTCGTGGAATGTTAACATGATTGGTTATATATATATATATAATATATATATATATATAATATATATATATATATATATATATATATATATATATATAGTGTTTGTTTTATACAGGAGTCGTTGTTGTTCTCAGAACCCACAATGGAATGTCAAAATCAAAGGTTCTATGATAATCAGTAATTAATTGTTGTGTTGTTGTTGTTGTTGTTGAATATTACCATAACCATCATCATGATCGACATTATGGCTATTATCAATATCATCATCGTTGTTATCGTTGTTGCCTTCATCATTGCTGTCCCAGTGAACTTCACAGAGACGACACGAGGCAAAAACGACACTGCAGCATTTCTCAGTGCTGTTGCCGTCAGAATAATAATGCCTGCTTGTAATGGTGTGATGATGTTCCAGGAATCACATCAACGATTGTCCCCCCCCCCCCCCTGCCCCTGTGTGTGTTAGTGTGTGTGTGTGTGTGTGTGTGTGTGTGTGTGTGTGTGTGTGTGTGTGTGTGTGTGTGTGTGTGTGTGTGTGCGTGTGTGTGTGAGTGAGTGTAAGTGCGTGTGTGCATGTGCGTGTGTGTGCGCGCGTGCATGGGTTATGCACGTGTCTGTATGAGAAGCTGACAGAAAACAAACAAAACGCACACACATACACACAGTAGACTGACAACACTGAAAAAGAAAATGGACAAGACAACCCCGTAACTTACAAAGACACAAGCTTGGGCACACAACCGACAAAAAGCGCTGGATTCTAAACAGATGTCTGTCTTTCTGTCTCTCAGTTTTTTTTTCTTTCAATGAACATGTTCATGTAGTCCCACTATTGTTTGTTAATCATGTTATATAAGTATTATGTCAGAATAATTTATAGATGTTTATGTTTCCCCCATGAAAGGGGCTGTTGGCCTGTATTCATTATAGTTCAGTCCCCCCCCCCCCCCCTTCTCCGGTACAGAAGCAGCCCCAGTGACTCCTAATGGCATGGATCGTTTAGGCTGCACACCAGTATTAAAAAAATCACTCTTTTCCTTCTGTTTTTCTATGTGACTCTTATATTCATACCGCACGTACTAAGGCATCCACAGAAATAAAAACCACTTTTTGTGAAAGACTAGCCTCTGACTCAAAACTCGTGTGATTTTGAACAAATTTGGTAGGTTTGAAAGTTTTTTAATTTTTCAGCAAACACTGTACCCCCTCAGTCCTTTGTCGTCTGCTAGCTTCCTTACCGCAATATGCGTGCGCGGGGTCAACGCTGTAGAAATACAGGCAAACCTCATTTGATGGTTATTTCCAACTTTCTCGTGACTACCTGGTATTGCTCTATGTCCTCAATCCCAAAAACAAGTGCACAGTCCATTTTTTATGCTTAAAAATATCTGTGAAAATCACCCCAATTTTTTCCCCACTCGCTCTCTATAGAAGATACTATGTGACCCCTAAATTAATACCGGTGTGCGGCCTGTATACAGAGAAGCAGACACCCTCACTTCATTTCACACAGCTAGGCTACAGGGCACAAGACACACATGACTAACAGGAACAGTGGTGGTGTGATGTAAGGCAGACAAACAGACCACTTGACACTGTACTGTAACACTATTTCCAGCCATTTCCTGAGTGACGCTCCACAACAGATTTATAAGCCCTTGCTTGCTTTGCCACCTAAGTATCTTATTATTTGATTATGAAGTACATAGAGTAGTGGAGTGTAGTGTAGTGTGCAAAGTGGTGCTTCCAGTGTGACCATATTGTTTTAAACAAAATCCCCCCCCCCCCCCCCCCAACACACACACACCAAAGAAGCCATGCCAAGGCTGTTCTGTACATACATGCATGATGCTTGGAAAATTAACTAGTAAAACAACAATAAACAGAGACAAAAAGACAAACAACAAACCCCACATACAGCATCGTGTCCATGCCTTTTTTATGTGAAAAAAGGTCTTGTCATTTGGAGTATTCTATCAATAAAATAAAATGGTTTTGTTTGGATAATCATTCAGATCAAAGGCCACTGCGTGCGTGTGTGTGTGTGTGTGTGTGTGTGTGTGTGTGTGAGCGCGCGCGTGTATGAGCGTGTTGGGTGGAAGAGGGGGGGGAGGGGGGGGGGGGGGGGGGGGGCAGAGCAGACAGTGGTCATCACAGCACACGGAAGTGTGAAATGATTAAAAGAAATCTGTCATGCAGCAAAAATAAATGCTTATCTTACATCTGTGTGTGTGTGTGTGTGTGTGTGTGTGTGTGTGTGTTGCGCGCAAGCATGTTTGAGAAATAGACAGACAGACAGACACAGAGAGAGAGAGAGAGAGAGAGAGAGAGAGAGAGAGAGAGAGAGAGAGAGAGAGACACACAGAGACAGAGACAGAGGCAGAGAGAGAATGAGTCAAGTCAAGTCAAATTTTTATTTCCAGATGGCACATTGAATAAGCAATGCATTTGCTTTTTTTGCCAAAATAACAACGTCAACCGCAATGAAAGCGTCTAATCATGCAATATGACAACAATGTCAACCGAAATGAAAGCGTCTAATAATGCATGAATACATTTTTACAGTTGTTCTGGCTAAAAAATAAAATGTTCATTGAAAGCTTACTGTCAAAATTTGAAAGTAAAACACAAGTTTGAAGAACTACCAGCTAGTTATATGAACTGTGACAATGAGAGATATATTCCCCTGCGATTTACAATTATTACTCGCGCGCGCGCGCGCGCGCACACACACAAACACACACAGAGGTAACTTGGCACTAATAATACCAACATCACTGTCTCTCAAATACACTCACACACACACACTCTCTCTCTTAAAATCTCAAACTTACTTTTTCACTCATTTTGGCGGCTCAAAAAAACCGAAAACGAAACCCGAACAAATCAATCCTCCCCAGCACTGCCTACACACACACACACACGACCACTAAACCAGAGGGAAACAGTCAACAACTTGCAAAGATAGCTAGCACGACAGAAAGACGCGATGGGGTGTGTCTCTTCTCTACAATTAGTGAAATTGGTCATGTATCATTGTACTACTACACAGGCCTATAAAGTCTTGGTGAGCTATGGTACGGTACGGTACTGTGAGTGTAGTAACATCATTAAGTAAGTACTGTCTGTGTTGTCTGTGTGTGTGTCGGAAAGCACAAGACCATTTCAAACGGCGGCTGCTGCGCAAAGCAGGAAGCTGCTCCTTTACACCCATATCCTCAACTTGCGCTCTTGGGTTAGTGCGTACACGCGTTCGCGCGCGCGACAACAACACATAGAACGTCGTACACACACACACACACACACACACACACACACACACACACACACACACACCACACACAGAGTGTTTAAGCTCGCGGGCACATGATTGTGTGTGTGTGTGCGCGTGTGCGTGCATGCGTGTATTTGCGCGCGCGCGCGTGCGTGCATGCGTGTGTGTGCCCGTGCGTGCGTGTGTGTGAGCGCGCTTGTAAGCTGATGCACGCATCACCGCGTAATATAATATGACAGAAAAGCCAAGCTGATAACTCTAATTACAGCACACACTACCATTCCCAAGCAGCGGAGAAATGGCGCACAGTTCCTGACATCCCATCACTGAACACCGGTACTGAATGCATACCAGCATTTGGAGAAGATGACAGCAGATCCTAACTATGGTCTGTGTCCAGCGCAGTGCTGTTCCCCAAAGGAGAACGCCTCGCCAACCACCGGGGCCGCCGCAGTTTTCTTTACTTTTCTGGTCTGCATGAATACCTAGAGCAGTTTTCTTTACTTTTCTGGTCTGCATGAATACCTAGAGCAGTTTTCTGTACTTTTCTGGTCTGCATGAATACCTAGAGCAGTTTTCTGTACTTTTCTGGTCTGCATGAATACCTAGAGCAGTTTTCTTTACTTTTCTGGTCTGCATGAATACCTAGAGCAGTTTTCTTTACTTTTCTGAATACCTAGAGCAGTTTTCTTTACTTTTCTGGTCTGCATGAATACCTAGAGCAGTTTTCTTTACTTTTCTGGTCTGCATGAATACCTAGAGCAGTTTTCTTTACTTTTCTGGTCTGCATAAATACCTAGAGCAGTTTCCCTGTGAGAGTAGTAAGCTTTGGACAGAAACTTGCCAAGCACAAGCAACTGTCCTGAAGCTAGAGGTTATTTGACGCGCACTAAAAGCATGCCGCATAAGGAACGTACATTGCTGGTCTCTTCACAGAGAGAGTCAGTAATGTCTAAATTACCACTCAGGTTTAGTGGCAGGTGGGGGCACAGTCTAGCTTCAGACCAAGGACCTCTCCTTTTCTATGCTGAGCTCTACGTCACCCCACCCCACCCCTCTTTCTTTCTGTTCTCCAAACGTTGTTTCTCGCCTAACTTTTCAAAGATGATGATTGCCGGGCTTTCTGCAGCGCATACATTTTTTTCTTCACGGTTTTAAAAAAATATTTTATAACCAAAACTGAGGTTGCTATATTCCGTCTTCAGAGATGGTATCTAAAGACGACATCAATCAGTGCGCATGTGCTTTTGTAACTGCCATCCATTCCTGCCGGGTCGCAGTTGCCTCCCCTTCTACGAAAAGCTCAAAAGGGGGGGGGGGGGGGGGTTTCATTCATGCACGGGCAAGGTTGTCTCTGCATGCCTGTGTTCGCACACAGGGCCAGAGTGTGACGGACGTTTCACCCTGCCCCCAGCCCAAAGCTTGACTTGTCAGCTGCTGATCTGGTCATGCACGCTAGGAGCCAAGGCCCACATGGAGTCAAATGCCGCTGTGCTCCGTGTTGTCATGTGGAGATTGTCTTCTGCTACGGAACTATCAGCATACCAACCTACATCAACATGTTCAGTTTTCAGCGCCATGTTGAGTCCAGAGAATATCTTCAGCCATGTCCAGCTCAATTTCTCAGCACAAGCTTTACTGCTCTCCTTCAGGCCCTGAGAATTCAGAAAACCACCCTGAACTCGGAACATGGCATAATGAAATGAATGCTAGAGAACTGCAAGCATTGCTTGTTACACTCCATCCATTTATAGAGAGCTGTGTGCTATTAGATTTTGGTTGCACAAAATCAAACAGCCCCCCCCCCCCCCCCCCTTCCCACACACACACACAGAGCTGTAAAACACCCTGAAATCGGAATACGGCTGTCTAGACTTATAAACAGCAAGTTACTTGAATACAGTCTAACACGTCAAGCTTCTGATCCAGCCTGTGCTCAAGGCCTCTCAGCGATTCCTAGCTGGGTGGTGATGACGAGACAAAGAACACATTCTGGGTGACCCCCACAGTATGACGCTGGGGAACGCCCAACAAACAGCAACAACGACGACGACGACGATGTCTCTCATCCCTAGGACGTTAAGGAGATCTATAGGAGTCTTGTCCAAAACAGTCTCTTCCAGCCTGGTGACCGCGAGCAGAAGCGACCCTGTGGCCTTTGGATCAGACCCGACACAGACAAGACAACCCTCCTCCGGGCCAAACACCAAACCAGCAAAGAACAAACAAACAAACAACAACAAAAACCCAACTAAAACCCAAACCACTCTCTCTCTCTCTCTCTCTCTCATCTCTCTCTCTCTCTCTCTCTCTCTCTCTCTCTCTCTCACACACACACACACACACACACACACACAAACACACACACACACTCACGAAAGCTATCAACAACCACTTAAAGACAGTATGGTGATATTTGGTGGGGAGGAAAGCTAGGATGAAGAGAACGCGCGCGTACACACATCTACATCCCCATAATGAAATACACTGCTGACAGAAAGGAGAGAGGAGGAGTGGTGTGGACACAGAGTAGTAGCTTTATCCCAATGGCTGGAATGGAAAAGTCACTAGCAAGGAACCGACTGTTATCTGACCAGGAGCAATTTTGTCAGGCGGCTTTGTGTGGACAGTAAAGAATGTCAGTGCATGGTGTGTGTGTGTGTGTGTGTGGTGTGTGTGTGTGTGTGTGTGTGTGTGTGTGTGTGTGTGTGTGTGTGAGGAGAGAGAGAGAGAGAGAGAGAGAGAGAGAGAGAGAGAGAGAGAGAGAGAGTGTGTGATCGTGTGGTGTGTGCCACAGAGAGAGAGAGAGAGAGAGAGAGAGAGAGAGAGAGAGAGAAGAGAGAGAGAGAGAGAGAGAGAGAGAGAGAGAGAGAGAGAGAGAGAGAGAGAGAGTCTACAAACAAAAAGCCGCCCAAAAGAAACGATAGCTACAGCGAGTTACCATCTTTCTCCTCCGGATGGAAAAAAGTATGCGTATGCTTATTCTGTTACCCTTGAAAAATAAAGATTCATTGATTCGTTCATTCAAAGATTCATTCTCCTCCCCGCCCCCTCCCCATACCAACAAAGTCTCTATCCCTACGTGGTGTTTGTTCGAATTACTGTTGTCCCTTTTCTTCATAAGCATGATGATGATCACCAACTAACTTCCCATCTTCTTCTTCCCTTCTTAATAATAATAATAAATGGAACTTATATAGCGCTATATCTTGCAAAGACAAATCAAAGCGCATGCATTCAACCTAATCTTACACAGTCATGCAATCAATGATAAATAATCAAAAGTTTAAACAAACAGATATTACAAACATGGTGCGATGCAGACAAAATCTATGAAATAAAATTTCGATAGTCAAATGTTTTTCAAAAGCACACGTACACTCGCACAGGCCGTATACTTTAGCAGGGTGATAGAACATCATCATAATCATTCATCACCATCGTTTTCTTACATTATCATCATTTTCTTCTCTTTTTCACACATCCATCATCAGCTTCATCATCACAGTCACCTCTTTTGACCCCCCCACCCCCAACTTTTTTTTTTTTTTCAGTTTCAGTGCAGACCTCTCTCTCTCTCTCTCTCTCTCTCTCTCTCTCTCTCTCTCTCTCTCTCTCGTTCAGTGTATTCTGACAGCAGAGTGACTCATTTTTGCTCCACGCCAGACCATTGCAATGCACCCCCGAGCTCCGGAAGAGAAGAGAAGAGAAGAGGAGAGAAGAGAGAGAAGACCTTGACGTGCTGTCACGCCACAACTCAGAATCGATGATGTTCGCACACGCTCACAGACACACAGACAGGGAGGAGGGAGGGGAGAGAGGGCGGGTGGGGGATGGATGGCGCGAGAGAAAGGGAGAGGGTGAGAAAAATCAATAGTCAGAGAGAGAGAGAGAGAGAGAGAGAGAGAGAGAGAGAGAGAGAGAGAGAGCACTGGGTAAAAGGGGAAATGGGGGAAAGGCAGATGGGGAAGGAGGGTGGAACAGAGGTCAGCAGACCACTCTTATCCTCCCCCCCCCAAAAAAAAAAAAAAAAAAAAACAAACAACAACAACAACAAAAAAACCAACAACACCCAAACCGCAAAGGGAGGGGGGATTTGATCAAGGAAATTCCAAAAGGCAAGCACTATTCAAGGGGTCCTGCGCTAATGAAACACAAACTGCATATAACGACATAATGACATCTCGTAAAGAAAGGTGGCGACAACAGAGGAGAGGAGGGGGGGGGGGGGGGGGGGGGGGGGGGGGGGGGGGGGGGGGGGGGAGAGGAGAAGAGAAACATTAGAGATGGGAAGGTGGGAAAAGAGCGAGAGGTGGGGGGAGGGGAGGGGGAGAGAGAGAGAGACAAGACACACACACTCTGACACAAACAGACGAAGTAACACATATGCATAGAGGCAGAGACAAAACTATAAACAGCTACACAAAAGAAGAGAGACAGAGAGAGACAGAGGCTGGAATCATGGAGAAGTGTGTGTGTGTGCGCATGTGGTAGTGTGTGTGTGTGCGCGCGTGCGTGCGTGCGTGCGTGCGTGCGTGCGTGCGTGCGTGCGTGCGTGCGTGCGTGCGTGCGTGTGTGTGTGTGTGTGTGTGTGTGTGTGTGAGTGACTGAGAGAAACAGAGATAGAGAGATAGACACACAGAAAAACAGAGAAGGGCAGAAGGCACACACACACACACACACACACACACACACACACACACACAGAGTCATACTCCCAAGTCAACATGACAGGAACACACACAGAGCCAGACGCTGCAGCAGTGTAATGAACAGAAAGAAGAAACAGGCACACAGCGAAGAAGCTGTAGCCTACTATACAGGGGAGTTAGCTGGGGGGCCTACTCCCACTACTTCCACTAGCACCGTAGCAGTAGAAGGAAGGAAGGAACTGGGTAACGATGCTCCCCTAATCAATAATCCACATGGCGGCAGCGGCAGCAACGCTCGCTCTCTTACTTCTTTGACTAGACGACTTCCCATTATTGAGAGAGAGAGAGAGGAGGGGGGGGGGGGAGGGGGGGGGGGGGGGGGGGGGGAGAGACAAAGACAGACAGAGAGGAGCAGAGAGAGAGACAGAGAGAGAGAGAGAGAGAGAGAGAGAGAGAGAGAGGAGC
>CM054143.1:1679839-1682339 GCA_028751875.1 Rapana venosa | reverse complement strand
TGAGAGAGATAGAAGAGAGGAGAAGAGGAGAGAGGAGGAGATGAGTTAGGACGGAGAGAGAGGAGAGAGAAGAGTGAGTGAGAGAGAGAGAGAGGAGAAACCGACAAGGACAGACAGCGACTGGACAGACAGACGAACCGTCGGCTGCTCCTGCCAGAACACAGACAGGGGACGGAAGGAGAGACAGAGACAGACTGACACTCTCCTGAAACAAGACACACCAAGGAAGGAGAGAGGTATGAGAGAGAGAGAGAGAGACAGAAGACGACTAAGGCCAACCGCAGACACGCAACCGAACCAAACAACACCCGAAACCGACAACACGCAACAATCGAAATCGAACACGCTGAACCCCACCCATGCCAACAGAAGATAACAATACACAAATTACCCTAACACGATTCCGATTGCCACAACATATAGCTCTGATAGACACACAAAGGAGCGAGGACAGGTCAAAATGCAACAACCAAAGTCACAACGACACAGATGCTCGCACTACACACACACACACAATCGAAACCTCGGCACCACCTCAGGCCCGGAATGATGGACGGATACCGGCTTGCACCCTGAAAAAATTAAAATTTACGTACCCAAACCCAAAAGAACACCAGCAACACCGGCACAGTACTAAATCCTTCTACACCAAAAAATCACCACAACCTTTACCCAACAACACACAAACTCAAAACCTTCTCACGCCAAGGGTTTTTACACACGCACACATACATGCAAAAAAATACATACGGTTTGTAAAATGCCAGACGGTCTTTCGCTCCAAGCCTGGGTTTCCCACACACACACAACACTCACTCCACTACAACCAGTAGGCTAGGCCTGGCAAGCCAGCAGACCGACCCACTCTCAGGCTGGAAGCTTTTGCAGGCTTCCAAGCCACACCTCCCTGTAGGCTAGCTAGCCTAGAACTCAATAGAACCAGAGATGCAACAAGAGAGACAGAGAGAGAGGAGAGAGAACCACCGAAGAGAGAGACAGAACCAACACATAAAGCTCCCGATACAAGAGAGGAGGTAAAGGAGAGAAAAAAGGAGAAAAAGGGGGAAGTTTTGGGTTTCCCCGCTGGCGCAAAGGACAGACCTCTTGGGGTGGTAAATTGCTTAGAATCGGGAGGGGGTACAGGTAGGGGGGGGGGGGGGGGGGGGTGAAGGCTGGAGGTGGGGGGGGGGAAAGAAAATACAAACATTTTTTTCGACTCTTTTCCCTGCAGAGCCTATTTCCCTTTTCTCTAAAAATTTAAGTGTCTTGGGGGAAGGGAATTGAGGTTACACACACACAAAAGGGAGAGAGGAAAAAAAAACCGTTGTGAACAAAGGGGGTGAAAAGATTGGGGGGGGGGGGGGGGTGGGGGGCGAGTGGTATATGGGGGGGGGGTGGGTGGAAAAGGGTGTAGAGGGGGGTCGCGCGCGCGTCGTGGTTTGTGTAGGGTGTGTGGTGTTGGTGTGTGTGTTTGTGTGTGTTTTGTGTGTGTGTGTGTGTTGTTAGGGGAAAAAACCCGAAACCACCATTTTTTTCCTTTCCCTTTGAAAGAAAAAACAGACTTACTCGACTGGAATCCCTTAAACAACCAAACAAACACAAAGGTGGGGGGGGGGGGGGGGGGGGGGGGTTGCAACCCCTTTTTCAAATCAAAAAGCCTATCAACACACGAACAAAACAGGAATCCACACATGCATCAGTGCGCCCTTCGTCCTCTCTAAAACACCCCACACACGCGCGCAAAAAACCCAAAAACAAAAAACACAAAAAAAACCCCCCACAACCCCACCAAACACACACACTCCCCACAACGCAAAGTTGATCACTAAAAGACAAAAAAACTACCCAAAACAGACCCGACTCATTTTAGCTATCCTATCCTGGTTTTGAAACAAACTGATTTTACGACCTAGTTTTTTCGAGGGGGAACATAAGCAAACACATTTTCCCCCCAAAAACATCGAAAAAACCGAACAGGATGGCTGGAGTTAGAAAGAGACAAATTGAAGGAGAGAGAGAGAGAGAGAGAGGGAGAGAGAGAGAGAGAGAGAGGAGGAGGAAGGAGGGAGAGAGAGAGGAGGAGAGAGAGAGAAAAAGAGAAAAAAGAAGAGGGAAAGGGCGAAGGAGGAGGGGAAGAAAAAAAAGAAAAGAAAAAAAAAGGGAAAGAAAAACCAACACAAAAAACAGAACCCTTTCACCTGCCGAAATAAAGGAAATACAAAAAGAAAAAACCAAAAAAAACCAGCCACCAACCAACCAAAACCAAACCACTACCAACAGGCAACCAACCACTACCAACCAGGGCCAACCCCCCCAAAACCCCCCCCACCCCCCACACCAACCCGCCCGCCCCCCCTACCAACCACCACCACCACTACCCAACCCCCAACCAACCACTACCAACCACCAACCCCCCAGCCAGCCCGCCACACCAACCAAACCAACCATACCAACCAAACCACCCCCACAAACCACCACCCACCATACCAACCGAGACCCT